>CM062806.1:481015448-481525075 GCA_031772625.1 Pinus tabuliformis | reverse complement strand
CTCAAGTTATGATGAAGTCACTTTAATACTTAAAATGAAGTAAAATATATCATGTATCAATTAATGTTGAACATGGAAAGAATTCATATGGCTTGTAGAAAGTGTCTTTTAGTGCAATCAACATGTATGTTATTACAATTCAATTTTAAAAATAAATTATTTAAATTATGAAGTAATTCATATATATATATATATATATATATATATATATATATATAGATATGAAAAAATTTGTGACCCACCCATATACTATTACATGCATAATTAAAAAAACACAAATAGGATTGGAATAAGTTTTATTCAATTTTTAAAAACACAAATATGATTGAAATAATTTATAAATTCAATTCTAAAAGATGTAGAGATGTATCCTCGATTGGGGTGCGATACAACTAATAGATCTCCTTTGGACCTACGTCATGGGTACATTAGTTGATGAAGGGGTCGAAGAGTGGCTCACCCCGTGCCCTCGCATGCTTGGTACTCGAAGATGGGTGGAAGCGCGCATGCTATTTCTTAATGGCGGTGCGACAAGCGAGTGGAAAATATTTCTCCAAGTGGTAAGGGCTCACAGCTCTAAGTTCTTACATGTTTTGCGCTTGGTTTTGGTAAGTAGTGGTGGTCTAAGGCTCCTGGTTAGCGTGGTCTTGTCTAGAAGGAATGATTTGTGGGATGGTATTTTGGATGTCGTGAGTCTCCTCAGTTTAATGTCATATTCTGTCAGGTATGTAATTATCTTTAGTCCTCCTCACCAGTCATGGTATGCATCTCATTCTCCTATCTCTCAGATCTTAAGAGGGAAGTTTTAAAATATGGTATTTGCAAGGAAGTGGAACTGATGTTCATAAAATTTGAAAGAGTCCATTGTTTTATTCTTTGTGTTGTTTGCTTTCTAAGTGAGTGTATCCATTCCCTTTGGCATTCTATTATCTCGCATGGGAATGTATTTTATTTCACTGGTTTGGAATTATTTGGTTGGTGCATGTGAGTTTGCTAGTGTTGGATATTTCATTGATTTGTCGATTCTGAGAATGGGAAGGAGTTTGAGCCTCCTATGTTTGATTTATTGCGTCTTTCTTTTGGGTTTTACTGTTAGTGGACTCAAGGAGACGATCTATGGTGCCCTCTTCCTTAGGCAATAAACTCGTCTTGGTTAGACTCTGTGTATG
Organism: Pinus tabuliformis; assembly: GCA_031772625.1. Lineage (NCBI taxonomy): Eukaryota > Viridiplantae > Streptophyta > Pinopsida > Pinales > Pinaceae > Pinus > Pinus tabuliformis. Next base: position 481,523,906 of record CM062806.1, on the reverse strand, counting down.
TTCTTTGTTGGGCTCGGGGAGCCGAAACTCGATATTTTATGCTAGGGTTGGAATCCTCACTCTAACCTCAGGTTATTTGATAGGCATGAGCCTAACGAATGCTGGTCTTTTCCTCTATGTTGTATTATTGTTTCAGTTCCTCATGATTTTTGTAATAACTGCAACCCCAAGGGGACAGACTACCCCAGGTTCATGGTCCATCTAGTGAGGCTCAAGGATTTTTGAGTTCTTGTTGCTTTGCTAATACTCATTATGGCTTGTCCAACCCCAAGTACCATTTCTTCTGACAGAGGTGGTTGTAGTTGGGGAAAGAAAATGAGGAAGCGAGGGGGCAATAGCCCAACCCTGACCTGATAGTTGTGAGGTCGTGGCCGTAAAACAACTTCTAAGCTCATCCATGATGCATCCCATGCCTATCATGCAGGTACTCTGACTCAAGTTCAACAATTAATTTCAAATTGGGAAGCTAAATTGAACTAGCAGGTAGAAGTGGAATTACAAGTGGAAGATTGGCGTGACTTAGTTCTTAACCTGAGACATTCTAGAGGTTGCACTAACCATTATAAGAAAATTCTTCACCTCTATTGGTTAATGAAAAGCATTGTGGCCAAGGACATGATGAATTCTCTAGGTGGCTCTGTTAAATTTGATCCAGGTTTCCAGGAAATTAAGAAAGAATTTGAACTCATTCAATTTCAAATTCAGTAGCAAAATATTCATCTAAGCCGCATCGAAAAACACACCGTGTCTTCCTCAGTCTAAATTAATAGGTTCTAGTGCAAAGGAAACAACTTCTGTGGAGTCCTCTGATGATTAATAGTATGCTTGCTTATGGTTGCACTCATTTTGGTTTAATTTTCTATGTTGTATATGTCGACTAGGATTTTATGTTATGGTTATTTAGCATGTAGATGGTTTCCAGAAATTCAGTCCTACAAGGCACTGGTAGACAAAATCAAACTATATTGTTTTTGGATGACATATAATGCAGTTCAGTGGCCAACATAACTAATTTCTCAATGGGAAAGTTGAGGCCACCGAAATTCTTGATTATGGTTGTAACCTGCTGTTGTTGAAAGTGAATGAATGAAAAGGTCATGCCAAGCTTACAAAAAAAGAATATGGAAAGATGTAAAAGTTACAAATACAAGTTTTATTCAATTTTATTTTGTTTGAGGTTATCTACGAAATCTTGGTCATAATGAATGTCGTCAATAATTTTTTTGTGCTTACACTGAAATCAATGCACAATGCTAAACTAAATACTTTGAAATTAATGTACACCATATATCTAGTTAAGTCATTTATAAAAAATCAAAATCTTCATTGAAATCATTGCATCTAATGAAATCAATCAAATAGGATGAAAAATCAACATCTACACTAAAATCAATGCATCTAATGCAAACAATCCAATAGGATTAGAAATCAACGTCTACATTGAAATAAATGCACCTAATGTTTCCAAAAAGCAAAAAAGATTAGACATCAACATCTACACTGAAATAAATGCATCTAGTGCTAGCAATAAATTGGATTAGGAATCAACATCTACACTGAAATGGATGCATCTAATGCAAGCTCAATCAAACAAGATTATAAATTAACATCTTTAATTAAATGAATGCATCTAATTGAACCAATGAAATAGAATTAGAAATCAATATCTACACAGAAATCAATGCATCTAATTTGGAAGAAATAAAATAGGATTAGAAATTAGCATATGTACACTTAAATCGATGCATATAGTGCAAGCAATTTTCTTCCCTCGCCCCCCCCACACCCATCTATATCATCATCTCCCTCCATCTCTCCCTCTTTGTCCCTCTATCTCACCCCCCAATAAACACACACACACTCTCTTCATATCTATCTATCACTCCCTCCCTCCCTCTTTCTCTCTCGTCTTCCCTTTCTCCCCCTCCCATCCGTATCTCCTTCTTCATCTCTCTATATCACCTCACAAACATACACATTGTTTCTCCATATATATCTATATCACCCTCTCTATCCCTCTCTCTCTCTCCAACTTTCTCTCCCTATGTGTCTTTATTCTTACCTCCCTCTCTCTCCCATTCCAAATCCATCTCTCTCTCCCCCTCCCTCTCAAGTCCTCTCTCTCTTCCTTTTTCTCCCACCTCCCTCTATCTCTCCCCCACGTCACTTGCTCACTCAGTCTCTCTCTCTTGAGCTTCGTCCTACAACTCTATTGACTATCTCACTCCCTCTCTCATTCTATCTCCCCCTTCTCTTCATCTCTCCTTCTTTTTCTTTCTATCTCACCCAAAACATAGACACTCTCTCTCCATCTCTTCCTTATCACTCCCCCTCTCTCTCTCTATATTTCTTGAACTTCTTCCTTCCCTATCTTTTCATCCAACTACATCTCTTGAGCTCCCTCTCTATCTCCTTTACTCTCTCATCCTCTCCCTCTCTCCATCTTTGTGTCTCACCTCTCTCTCTTACCCTTCTCTCTCTCACTCTCTCTCTATATTTCAAAAAAAAATAAAAATACTTTGATATATATATATATATATATATATATATATATATATATATATATATATATATATATATATATCTGTTGATGTTGTACATTTTTTTTTCAAATGCAAGATTTCAAATGCTTGTTGTACATTCACCTATGGGAAAATTATAATTTTCCATGGAAATATTATTTAAAATTCCAAAATATTAATTTTCCAGCCACCTCCATCAAAGATACATACAGTCCTCCATGTCTTCCAATTGAAGTGGTTTAGGTTTTATTTATTTAAAGGTAGCTTTAGGTTATGATTACTTAGGGTTTTAAAAATATTATATATTTTATTATGTTAGATTTATAAAAAAAATTAGGTTAAATAAAATTAACATATTGAACTTGTATGACTGTTTTTGTGTTAATGCCACTTTCGTTGATGCTTATATCAACTACATTTATTAATGTGGTTGTGTTAATATATATTATAATATAAGAAATTTTATATTATATTAAAGTTAATAATATTATAGTAATAAAAAATTAATCAATTTAATATTAACATTAAAATACATTAATATTAATTTGTTTATATTAATATCATTTCATTATTTAATTTAATAATAGTAATTTTAATATTAATGTTAAATTTAATAAGGTTTTTACATGACAGTATAACAAAAATTCTAATAAGATTTGGAATTTTAAAATGAGGTAAAACTTAATTTTAAATCATTTAACTTTTTTTATATAGAGGCAGCTAAAATTCACAATTTCAGCACCCCTTTTGTGAAATTTCTAACAAATCCCTTTTGCAAAAATTCCTCCAACTTCATTTTGTACCCTAACAGGCTTCAAGCTAAATTTGTGGTGCAGTGGTGGAGTTGATCACATTAGATTCATGAAGAAACCCCTATCTTAGTTTACCAGTCTTCTTCAAAAACGTACTTTTGGTTTTTCAATTTATTCAAATAGTTGAAAAAGACCTTACGGTAATACATGTGTCTCCAAAATGCAATTGAAATATTACTTAGCCAACTTGGAAAAATAATCAAAAATGTATTTTTGCATAAGAAATATTTTTTTAATATATATATATATATATATATATTAAAAATCACACGTTTTATACTAATTAATGCTTTGTGATCAACGGATACCTCTTAAGATGAAGATGTGTGAAAATTTGCAAGGATGATAAAAATTCTAATAAGATTTGGAATTTTAAAACGAAGTAAAAGCTTAATTTTAGATCATTACAATTTCAGCCCTTTTGCAAAAATTCCCACAACTCCATTTTATACCCTAGTAGACTTAGGGCTAAATTTGTTTTGAGGTGGCAAAGTTGATCATGTTGGATTCATGAAGGATTCCTCTATCAAATGGCATATGAGATTGAAATTTTCAAATTCATATAATATTTTTTAAACATAATGCTTGAATTTTGTTTGGATTGTTTTAAAGAGGTTGAATAAAAAACCAATATCATAAAATATACACAACTAAAATTTTTCAAAAAATACCACTGTCTTGGTTTAAGAAAATATATTTTTGCATGAAAAATTATTTTTATAATATGAAAAACTTAGCTCTCTCTGTGTAAATCATGCTCATATATATAATTTTTAAAAATTACACATTTTAGATTAATTTATGCTACATGATCACAAACATACCTCTTAAGATTTGTGAAAAATTGTAAAAATAAGCATTTCATTTAATGGAAAATTAACATATTATAAGACACTAGATATTTTAGCAAAAAATATCATTAGGACAACAGTATAATTCTCCACCATTTGTATTTTTATTTTATGTCATTTAATAATATAATAAATGATTAATTCTTTTATTATATTAAATTATGAATATTTTGGAAGTTATTTTTTAAATTATATTTTTTAATTAAAAAAATATAAGAGATTATTCTTGCTTTGTATTTAATATAAAATTTATATATAACATTTATAATATGTAAATTAATAATAATAAAAATTTAATATCAACTCTAAATAAAATATTTTAATAAGAGAAAATAATTGAAAGCAAAAAAATAAAATGAGTAAAATACATTTTAATATGAAATTTAAAAATAATGTATTGTATTTAAAAAAAAAAAATCATCTCTGTATATCTAAATTTAAAATTAAACTAAACTACATTGATTTAAATTTAATTTGAAATTAAATTAAATTTACATGGATTTAAATTTAAAATAAAATTGTGTAAAAAAAATAATTTAATTTATTGTGTGTTGTATCTTTCTTCATGAAACTCTGGTTTTCTCAAAACTAAATATTCACCGTTGATATGCCACGCCCTTGGTTAAACACTGTGCTTTTAATGTATACTCGATATTTGCTATAAAATATAATGGTTGAACTTATTCATAGCTTTGCTTTATTCACGTGAAAAGGCGGCCCAGCGAAGAGTTTGCAAAGGAATATCACGCTAAGGTTTAAAGATTCGAGCAGCTGACGTAAGCACGAACGTCATCGAGCTTTTGCTTTATTAATGTGGCAGAGTGGACCCAACTTGCAAGTACATTTTCAAAAGTGAGAGTATGCTTGCGTCATCTCTATGACGTTACTTACTGCAAAATGAAAACTTTCTTTTTCCAGATGTCAAGCCTCAGAGATAGGGTCTTATGGTCTTTCTCAGGGGTTAAATTTGACGGGTGATTTTATTCGTCAAGGATTTTTTATGATGTTTTTATTTTTAAACTGTCCATCATATGACTTTTAAAATTTATTTGTACAAGTTTTATCTATGCTCTGTGAAGTGGTTTGTTAAGAATAAAATCAAGCATAGCATATATTTTTAATGGATTATTTATTTATTTTTAAACTACTTCAAAGAACTTTTCACAATTAATTTATAAATTGAACCAGGCTAAAGTTGACTGGGCTGCCCCATGGGATAGTAAAGAGTTTGAACTATGTAAATGTTCAAAAAGTAGATACAATATCACCATGTACAGAAATTAAATTTTGGACAGTTTCACCAAAAGAGGTAATTGTCAAAACACCACTTTTACAAACATAAAAATAAAAGTAAAAACTATAAATATTTAAGGTTCTCCTTTCTTTAGCATCTTTCCAGATGTCAAATACCCTATCCCATGCCACCATCATGAATCAAGCCCTGTTAGAGACCCCCGCATCAAGGCATCCAATGCAACTAATGATAGCTTTGTTCTTCAGACATCCTTTATTATGTTTTTTCTTGAGAATCCTCTCTCACAAGCAACTGTACTTGCAGGAATAGTAAGTATCGCTTGCCATAATTTTGACATGTGAGGAAAATTTGTATGCAACCCTGTAACATAAAAAATCCTCCATGCATCTTTCATGGATGATCCCTCGCAATTAACACGAAGAGTGTCAACAAATAGATGCAACTCTTTCAAACAAGCATCAAAATCAAATGTAGTATTGTTTTCTTCACTTTGATAATAAGGATGTTGCAAGTGTTGAAAAATCTTTTCGAGCCAACGCTTTGAATTTCATTCTCTGCCATGAACATCCTCTAAATAATGGCAAGGGCTAAACAAACTTGCTAAGTTGAAAAATGCAAGATCAGGGAATCTTGCGTTCAAATTCTCTACGAGAGCTTGAACATAATCTTTTGCAAGTTGTTTGCAACTTTCTATTGAACCTTCAATATACGGTTTCCATGATTGTTTTTGTATATCAACACAATCAACATATGCATGTGGAATTGCTACAAATCGTAATTCATGCTTGTGAACAAGCCCTTCCTTATCACAAATTTCTAGAAAGCCAAATTTAGAAGCATCTATAAATTTAGATAAATAACATGTGCCATCTGCAAATGTGTCGCTTCTTAAAAACCACCTTTTCAAAGTGTTTACCGTGACATCTATGGTTGCCCCTAAAGAGCTGACATCAATGTACTCTTCTTGGAATTGCTTGTTCAACTTGTTTAATTCACACATTATATCTGCAAGCATATGTAAACAAAATTGTACTGAAAAGATTCTTGCCTTATCATACCATGAGTCTTTTCTTTCATTTTTCCACAATGTTAATATGGGAGGCATAAGTGCAACAAGTCTTTCAATGACCTGTCCCCTTGAAAGCCATCTAACTCCATGGATTTGAAGAGCTTGAAGAGTTTCAAGTTGCATAACTTCTTGTAGAGCAATAAGTTGACTATTTCTTTTCGTAGAATTTTGCAGCCAAGAATATACCTTATTTGCTAATTTCTCAACAAATAATAATTCAGGGATTTTTTTTGAAGCATCTGATGCAGCTAAGGCTTCACGATGAGCAATGCAATGAACACCTACAAGATTAGGTACATCTTTCTTCAAGAAAGTGATAAAACCATTTTCATTACCAACCATTGAAGAAGCGCCATCTGTGGAAACTCCTATCAATCTTTCTGTTGAAAGGCCCCTTGATGCCATTAAATGTTTGATTGCATCATAAGTTGTTTTGCCTCTTCCATCGCAAACATTTATGAGCTTTAAAAACTATGAAATTGGAGGACCCAATCCTTTTGAGTTTAAAAACGTGGCATAAACCACAAGATGTTTTTCTAAACTACAGTATGTACTTTCATCTAACATCAATGAAAAAAAGGGCTATCTAGCATTTTGGAAGTTTGTAGCTCTTCAAGGTACTGAGATATAGCAAAAAGGAATTCTTTTGCAGCCATGTGATTTGTATATGACGTGTACTCTTTGTTCTTTGGCATATTTGGCATGTGTAAAGACATTGTAAGCAAACAAAGAGATTCATATTTTGAAAGTGGTAGATCCTCTTGAACCATCCAATATACTAATTTCATAGTAGTGATGACTCTTTCTTTGTTCATATCATCAATGCATGCAATGTGTTCTGTAATAGACTTCGCCTTCTTCTCATTTCCACATATCCACTTTGCCTGTGAGAGTTTATGAATGCTTGAATTAGCATGAACAATTATAGAATCATGCTGCAATGTAGAGCAACCAGTCCCAATTCCCCATGGCCCCATTGCCTTATACATTTCATAACTGTTTTTCCTTCATGCTTTGCCTCTCTCAACCACTTATACTTAGTTTTCCACTTATCACGAAACTCTCTTTTTACTTTTATTTTTCTTTTCTTTTGGGTGTTAGGTTCTCAGTGGTGAAATTTTCATCACTTTTTTCATTATGTTCCAAGATATCATATTCTTCATTATGCCCCAAGACATCTAAATCTTCATTTAGATCAAAATCATGATCTTCTTTATTAGGCAATGAAGCTTGAGATGTATTAGACCATCCAAAAAAAATTGATAGAAAGTTGATTCCCTTTTTTTGAAGACATTTTTAATATATAATACCTATATAATAAAAATAAAGTATTTAGTATATATAAATTTCATTTCATCAATTAAAACCATATTAAAAAAATAATATTGCACTGGTATGCTGCTAAAAATCCCAAACGCTAAAAATAAATCTAAATAAATCATTTAATAAAATTATAAAAATACATCTTTAACAAATTCAATCAACTAATCCAACAAACGAAATTTTACAACAAAAATCCAAAACTAAACAATATAGCAGAGCTGTTATCAAAAATGATATAACAAACTTTTACATGAATTGATATAAAAAAATTTACATATACAATTTATTACAATGAGAATGCTGGTGCGAGTTTATGTTGTTAAAAAAAGTTAATAGCCATATTTATAAAAGCCGTAAAACGAGGAAACACATATTAACTGGAAAAAAGCCATAAAATAAGAAACACAGATACAAGAAAAAAGCCACAAAAACCATCAGAACTTATTTTTATATTCATAAAACGTGACAAGCGAACTTCCTAAAGTTGATTTTGAAAAAAAAAACCGAAACACTCTAAATATTTTTATTTACCCAAAAATAACTAGTAAAAGTAATACAATATCATTCATTCATATCATCGCACTGAACAGAGAGGCAAGATACCTTATATGGATGCCAATTTCCCTAATTAAAAGATATAAATTATAAAAAAAAAGCGTTTAATATAGACCGTTGCTTTAACGGACGGTTACGATTAACGTGGAGTTCGCACAGAAATCGGATATGATCCGTTGTGACATAAATACAAGCACTTGTAACTTTCTGGTTTTGATATGGATACATCACCTAAACGCCAAAGTTCATCCAACGTACCATGTAATTGATTCTGAATCCATTTTACTTGGCAATGAAAAGGGGACTGTGGTAACAATGAGTAAATCAAGAGGTGAAATATGGCCACCATGTAATTGATTCTGAATCCACTTTACTTGGCAATGAAAAGGGGACTGCGGTAACAATGAGTAAATCAAGAGGTGAAATATGGCACGTCAGTGTTGCTAACGTCAGTGTTACCTATATTTAAAAAAAAAATATGGGAGTTGTCAATGGATGTATTATAAGTTGTCAATGTATTATAAGAGTTTTGGAGTTTCTGGCGTTTAAACCATTTTTAGTCCAAGCTTTATTTTATTTTTTAATATATTTTTTTAACCTCAAAATGAGATATAAAATTTTTGTTATTTGAATAAATTTTTATTAAATTTTAAACAAATTTTACCGAATTATAAACAAATTTTACCGAATTATAAACAAATTTTACATAAATATGTAAAAACTCTATGGTAAGAAATAACATGGTATTCATCAACTTAAAAGTATAAATAGATAACAGAAATTCAAAATCCTTTCATGTAATCCCATATGTCATACTACTACTACTATTATTATTATTATATAAAATTGTAATTTAATTTCATAAATTAATTTAATCAATATATAAATAAATAAAATAAAAGTGTGAATAGATAACAAAAACTCAATTTTTTTTTTTGACATAATCCCATATGCCATAGTAATGGTACATTAATATATATATATATATATATATATATAAAATTGTAATTTACATTAATTTTATTAATTTAAAAATAAATAAAATAAATTGTGAATAAAATATATTCAAGTCATGAGGTTTTAGAAAATTAATTTTATTAGGGTTTTGGTCTATGTGTTTAGGATTTACAGACTCATCGAAGCACATATCTTTGTGTTTAGGCAGGGAGTTTTCTATGTTAAAATCTATGCAAATGAAGAGTAAAAGGGGCTTATTTTTCCATATGGAGCCCAAACTTTGCCCAAAGGATTTCTGACAAGCATTATGCCCTAAGTTTCTAGAGGCCTAATCGAGAATTCTTTGGGGAAGTTCTTAAAGGTGGATGAGGAAAGACTCACAAAAATAATTTTTAATTTTTCCAGGATGTGTAGAGGTGGATCTGTGGATGAGGAAAGACTCACACAAATAAATTTTTTGGAAAAAAAACATACCCAAAAGCCAAAGGGTGGACAATTATTAGATCCCCATGACGCCAAACTAGACAAGGAAGAAAACCCATATAACACTACAAATATTATTCAACAAAATTACCAAGAAGTCCTAGAGAAAATTTTGTATCCTTGGGCAAAGAAAGAACCCAAAAGAAAAAGAAAAAAGACATACCCAAGAAAAAGAAAGGTAGAAAAGTTTAATTTGCCCAAGGAATAAAATGGTGTTCAATAACAACACAGGAATTATCAACTTACATCACCCAATATTAATATGGGGTTGTAAGACTTAACAAAAGGCATTCGAAATCAAACGAGTCCAAAACCGCGACAGACATAATCTTGATCGAATATGGGAGCAACATATCGAGTCAATAATCTTCACGGGAATCAGCCCAGAAAATAGGCCCATCACGGATTTTGCCATCATTATGATTTTAACTAATTCAGAGATGGAGGAAGGCAGCATCGCTAAAACCATTGCAATTCAAAAATGAAATAAATATAATGGCAAAACAAAAGTAATGTTTTTTCAAATAACAACTTGAATAATGCAAGTTCTTTCTAAAAAATTCTACGCATAGTTTAGAACGACAAATAGCATCATCTCCGTAACAAGTTGAAGAATCTTGTTAGCATGCAACTTCCCTATGGCAGACAAAGAAAACCAGTAGATGCATATCAAATTCTTCTTTGGGATTTTGAAAACATGGTACACATCAATGCTTACCTTCTGATTTGACAAAAGCACAAAATGTAATCCTAGAATGTTTTACTGAATTCCAAAACAAAACACTGGTAAACTAGATATCATAACGAAAATCAATGGTACACAACCATAACAGCAAAGCAAAACCAATATTAAGGAGTACCTACACTTGTGATGCAAATTATAGATGTTGTTTCTTCTTATCCATCTCTCCTCTATCCCAGTTTTTACATGTAAATATTCATCGTCAGAAGACATGCATACCCCCATTCCATTTTCAAATGAAGATATCCATATTCGTGAGGATATACATAGCAGAACCCAACACAAAATCTTTCAGAAAAATAAAGAGAGTTCCCTACAGCTCCCACTGTCAAGAGCACAGGGACGCTGGAACTCGTAATCAGAAAAAGCAAAACAAAAGAATTCAAAATACCTGATTCACGATTCACAGTCTACATATCAGCGGGGTGCTGGCCGACATCGACGTTCGAAAGACCTATCTACCATAACCCAATTCTCCCACCAATTTACACACAGACAAGCAGTGAAGATGACTCTGAGAGTCTGAGTCACAACTTACAGGTTACAACACGCTGCACATCACAGATTCACAACTTACAAGTGATGGGCATTGGCGATTTGGTGGTAAATTGATGGATTATTTCGATTCATTAATGGAATCTGATACATATTAAAGTTTACAGGTGGTAAGTTGGTAACTGGTAAGCAGTAAACCCGAAGGGCCCAATGCCAATTGAATGCAAAATCTGCACCGCAGATCTGATACATCATACGGTGATAGCATTAGCCATTCGATCACTGTAACACGGTACACCATATTAAAAATGCCATACGGTGATAGCCATCTGTCACACAGTACACCATATCAAAAATGCCATAAGTTATAAACTTATATATATATATATATATATATATATATATATATATATATAATTTATAAAAAAAAAAAAAAACTTTTAATTTTTAAACATCCCCGTCAATATGACGGTTTTGAAAATGAATGACAAGTTGCATATGACGTGGAGGTTTTAAATTAAAACGTATTTTACGGGGAAAAATGTGAAATACGGACATACGGACGTCAAATTTAACCCCTGGGCCTCCCTTCCACCTGCTTTGAAAAATCCTTTATTTTAATAAATATCGATTGGAAAGGGAAAGCAAAAGCAAAAGAATTCAACGTGCTAACCATTGAGCCTGTTGGATAATTGTATGAAGTTGCAGCTAATTATTCTATACAAAATGCCCTATGTTTAGTTTTTTAAAGTAAATTTTGAACTTCATATTTTTGGGATCAAGAAGAGATGTAATAGTGTAAGTATATATATATATATATATATATATATATATATATATATATATATATATATATATATATATTTGTTAATTTTGCAAATAAATTTTTGAATTTTATAAAAAAATATAATCATTATGGCTGAGTATTTTTTGTGGTTTACAATTAAATTTAAAAACCTTTTTATAATATGAATTATTATTTCTTGGCTCACAATTAAATTTGAAAACCTTTTATAATAGGAGTTATTGTAATTAATTAATTAAAGTAAAATGTTTATTTAAGTTATAACATTATTTTGCAAATATAGTTAAGGTTTTTAAAATTATATGAAATATTAAATAAATATTAATGTGTTTTTTTATATCAATATTAAATGTTAAATTATTCATGCTTATTTAATGTGTTACAGTTTGTGAGTAAGTATAGAGAAAGTGATTTCCAATAGCAATTATTACAAGGCCATGATTTTCTGTGTCACTTATCAAGTGACCAAAAACAATAGAGAATCCCCTTCTAAACAGAAACTTCTTGTTTCATGTTTCAAGGTGAATGATAGATTAGTTTCATGTGTTTCACCATTACAAAACACTTTGTTGAATGTTTGTAATGTAAATATTTTAATATTATACTTAAATAAAATATTTTATATTATTATTTTAGGTTAGGGGTATGAGACTTTTTGTTTGTGGAATAAGAGATTCATTTTTTCTCATTAATTTCACTGGTAACACTACAAAAATATACATTCTCTATTTTTCTGATTTTGAATATATGACCTCTTAGAAAAAAACACATACTCTTATCTTAACCATTAGACTTGTTCAAAATATATGACAACAAAATATTAAAAATAAATAAATTATAATTAAAACAAAAATATTATAATTAACACACTTATTAAAAAAATTTTAATTCCTCAACAAACATCCAAATTTAGAATTGATTTAAATTTACACCAAAATATAAAATAAAATTTCATAGAGGGAGAAATTTTCCTTCGATGACTGTCTAGTATTTTTCTCCGAAAACTGTATTCTTCTGTCATGAAACTCTGGACCGTCTTCTCGAAACCAAATTAAGAAATGATAAAAATCAATTTCTGCGACAAACCAAATTAAGAAATGATAAAAATCAATTTCTGCGACATAATTACTGTAAATATGGCATACCCCTGGTCAAACGCTCAGTTTTATTGTACACAAGCTAACTGTTTTAAAATATAATTGAAGGGTTCTTAACGTTAAAGAGCGGCGTAGAGATATTTTGAACACCGTGCAAAGGAATCTCATGCGAAGGGTTGAAAACTCGAGCAGCTGACGTAAGCACCAATGTCATGGAGTTTTGGATTTATTAATTTATTTTTTTTGGAAGGGGCTAAGTTAATTAATCAATTAATTTGCCGTGGTGGTTCAAAACGGCAGGCTTTTACTTTTTCTTTACCAAACAAAAGCAGTTATAAAAAATACTCCACCCTCTTTTATTATTGTGAGGGTGACTCTAATTACATTTTCAATACTGTTCGGTCAATGTGAGAGAGTGGCTCTAATTACATTTTCAATAGTGCTCAGCAAAATTTAATGAAATTTAAAGCTTGCGTCACCTTCATGACGTTAGTTTTGGCAAAATGAAAGTTTTTTCCAGCGGTGAAGCACGACCCCTCTGCCTGGTTTGAAAAATCCTCTGTTTTAATAAAATTGATTGGACAAACACGGGAAGTGACGCGCACGGCCATGTGCAATCATACTCTACGGTCCCATATTTTTCGTCTTGATATGCTCAATTTTCTCTGCGGTCCCCTGCGTTGATAATACTCAATTTTCTGTCGAACAAACTGTTGTCTCACCGACTCCATTCGTTCTATATAAACGTTGTTTCTTATCAAGTTTTCAGCTCCTCGTCAGTAATCCTTATCCTGGTTAGAATCAAGTTTGAAATTAGATTTTCCTTCAAACTCAGTCTTCAGCAGAACGCTGGAATCAGGAGAATTCTGGGAGGCCATGCTTGACATTGTTGTTTCAAGTTGTGCCTCTTTTACTGTAGACACTTAACAATATAACAAAAATAACTGATTGTAGTTGCGAGTTCCTCCACCACCAAATTGTAAACGTTACCATTTGTATATCTTTTTAGTGAGCTGAAATGAGTGGCCAGAGTTATATTTACCTTTTTTATTGAGTCCTACCATCTATCGAATGCATTCTTTTTCTGTGTTGATTTTGTACAACTTGCTGTATTTCCAAGTTATTTTGCCAATTTTTGGCCTTGACTTTCTTATCATGTTCATAAAATAGATCATAACTACCACTATATTGCAATGACATTGCTTGTACCTGCAGATTATGCCAATTCTTATGAAACTTCCCTATTCACTAGAGTACCAATGATGTAAGTAGTTCCAAAGTCGATGATATGATTTACTTTCCGTACACTTAACACCAAGACATTTACTTTCCGTACACTTAACACCAAGACAATACAACTGTCCAAAGGCTTTGGTATGATTTTGAATCTAGCTAACCACGTCTCAACAAAAGTTCTTCAGACATGAAGGCAAAATGAATAGAAATTTTTCAGTTGTCTTAGTGTTGGCATTACTTTGGCAAAATGCGTATTGAACCTTCAAATGCCACATCTATTTTACTCATAGTTGGAAAACTACCAAAGGCACTCTTTCAGTCCAATGTAGCCTGTTTGTAATTACAAATCCCATTAACCGTAATTTGATCATCCATCAACAGCATTGCCTTTTACTATTTGCATAACATTGTATTTCTTACATATATGTTATTCACTACTCGTATCAATTTAATAGTAATTTTCCATACCACATCGTGTACTGTGAAATCATCTTATTGAGGCTCTTCTGCCCCATGTTTTCAGAGTTTAATCTTCAACTGTTGAGATGTAAAGTTTTTATTTCATCACAAACTAATTCTTTTTTGGATGTTCTTACACCAACCTCTGCTTAATATAGCAGTGATTCAAGGGAAAAGACATAAAACATAACATTTGGCAAACATAAATGTTATGAACAGAGTTGGCCTATTTGAAATTCACTTGTCAGTTACAATGTGTATAAATTGTATGATGAAAACTAGACTTGCAGCATGTTTGAAATTCACTTGTCAGTTACAATGGGTATAAATTGTATGATGAATACTAGACTTGTAGCTGTGTTTGAAGGGGCTATTATTCTTGATAAACTGACGAATATATTGCAGCTTGCAACATCGTAAAAGACATCGAAAACCAATAGTATGTTGTCTTGGAACTACCTTTGCCAGAATGTTTCTCTTGGACAAGCTTAGACTAATAAAAATTTATTTTTATATATGAAATGGGTGGTTTCCCCTTACCTTCCAATAATGGAAATGAGGGGGTGAATGAAATTTCAAAGAATTCTTTTTTAGGTTTTCTAACAAGGAAAAATCTGTTGTCTATTATTTTATATTTTGAGAGTTGCCTGACTACTGGGAATAATTCATCCTTGCTCTATTCAATAATTTCCTTTTTGGCAGACGGCTCACCCCTAAAGATCCAGATCCCCTTTTCCAAAGGAAAACATTGATTCCCAGTTGGGTTCCTCCTAAATTGAAGGGCCTCTTAAAATAAAATTTGCTTACCACCTCAATGCTTTTACCAATTATCCTAAGCTCAACCCCATGTGTCACGCCCCAAGCCGACGGTAGTCTTCCAACGCTCTTAGTGAGGTGCGGCGCCACCGAACACTTCCTTTTCACCAATACTTATGTTCGTGGACTACACCTAACCACTTACTCCTACTTAGTTTGTGTTTCACAACCAAGTATTATTATGTTATCCTTTATACCGATGAACACCCATACACATTCATTATCAACAACAATTATAAATGAAGAACACAATTGCACAGTATAAAGGGAGGGGAAACTCCCTGAACAATGAGTCTGCCCAATAATATATTATACAACAGTTTACAAAGCTTTACAAGTATACTTGGAAACCCCAAGTTTCGTACTTAGCCAAATTTACAATCTTCAGAAAACTCGATTTCCCAGCCCGTCGGTGCCTCCGCATGACTCACCAACCCTTCGTTCACCTTATCGCACGATCGTGTTGTTTGTCCAACTCGAGCGCGCCTCCAAGTCGCCACACACGGGCACCTCCAACCGAGACACAACTCCGTTCACAATCTCAACACTTCACCAAGTCACCGTGCACACTTGCATCGGGCAGGCGCTCACCCGAGCCACCTAAGAACCAATGTCAAGTCGTCACACAAATCGGGCGCCACACACTCGTGCATGCCTTACTCCAACCAGCGGGCGACCCTACCCGCGCCCTTCATCCAAAACCGAGAAGCGATCTACCTCCGTGCGGCCTTGCCCAAGAACGGGTGCATCTCCTAATCTGCGCCTTCTACTTGTGCGTCCACCCTCTTAGATCTGCACACTTCTCTTTGAGCGAAGTTGTTGTACGATGGTTGAATGTCCAAATGACTCCAACGCAATGTTAATATATACAAGTGGTGGGGCGAAGTCTTGGCTACCCAGCCGACTTGCCCAACGCCCCAAAAATCATCGCAAACGCCCATAATACATGTCGGCCTTGCTCATGTTTGTAGGTTGGTCGTGGGTTGAGCGTTCATGCTCCCCACGCATATAAACCCAGCTCGCCCTCCTCAATTTGCACTTGCATTATAACGCCATCGTGTCGTAAGTCTGAGCTCGCTCCTTCATCGTTTGTTCATGTTTCCAACTGGTCGCTCATTGTTTGAACACGGTCGCACTTCCATCGGAACCACAGGTCCTCACACCATGTATGATATGTGATGAAACAAATTTCTATGTGAATTTTCTAGGGAGAAGAAGAATGAGTGTACATGAACCACTTCTTTGGTTACAACTGATAAAGAATTATAAATACTAAGTAGATAAGTGCAGGTACCCTTAATTTCCTTAAACATACTTCTATGTCATGTGAGCTAACTGGTTACAAGTCTAAGTAATTTATTTATTGGAAAACACATGGACTGCAAGATAAACAGAACAAATGCACATTTGCAAGTACGATACACAATAGATCTCATTTGAATTAGTCACATAGGAGAGGGATAAGCTACATAGATGATAGGAGTAAAAGGGAAAACTATATTTAGACCCAATTGATTACGTATTGGGTGATTGGCCAAGCCAATTGAGTAGCTATTACCCAACAAAATGATTATTTAATTACAACATTTCTTGTCTGTTAGTGCTTATGTGGATCACCTTTCAAGAAGGGATCAATTTTCCTCATCTAATTCTACAGCTGGAAGTACTATAATGACGTTTTCTTGTTAGTTGGATGATGTAGAAGCATAATCAGGGATGAATATTTCTGGCTAGAATTTGAAAATTGTTTCTCAAATGTGGGCAATTTTAGGGTTTATTTTATTAGATTGATGTACATTCTTAAACAATATCCAGCTTGAATTAAAAGTGACAAAATATTGAGAAGCCATAATTCCGAACCATGAAAGCTATATTGAAGTTCATCCTAAATTTTTAGTATGGATTATTCAAGATTATGTCGGAATCAGTACATTGCAAGTCATATACGATGCTTCTTTACAATTGTATATAATCCCAAATAAGGTTACAAAATGAAAATGGCCTTATTATACATTCAAAGAGAAACCGTTTTAAAGCTCTTTCCAAGGTCTATCATATATGGTGATGGAGAAGTCTGGAATTGCAATTTGGTAGAGCAAGTTCTCAAAATTTGATCAAGCTGCAACCATACTGATAATGGAAGAGATGGTAAATTTGAATAATTTTCTCCAAATATAAGTTATATCTTCTTGCAATGATTGAATTCTCCTTCAAAGCTGTTGGAAGTAATTTTTATGATCCTTGTTTCATGCCAAACGTGCAATATGTTCCTATAAATATTCTTTGTTGTTCATGTTCATCAATCTGCTAATCAAACAACAAGCGAAGTGTCAACTCATAAACAAATACTCCAAGATAAAAATACTGAAGATTTTGGTGTTCAGTCTTTCACAACAAGCAAGGGGTACAACTATTATCATAATATGATCTCTACTAAAATACCAGCCTAGATCCATCTTAAATCTGGAATTTTCTGGGCTCTAGTGATATTGAGTTTAGTATGAATCATTGTGGGAATTCATAAAAATTTGGAGTTTAATCATTGTGTTGAGGTTCTTGCAGTTTTTCTAAGGGATTGGATTTGGTAATGGATAATATGAGGTTGCATGAGATGGAACAATATTGAAGATTTGCGCTAGAATGAGCCTAACTGTTATTTGTTTTGCTATAAATCTGAATGTCCTTATAGGTTTTCCTAGCGATAATTGTATGAGATTTTGTGTAAATGATTATGGGAATTCATGATATCTAAGATGTATCAAAAATTTGAAGATTTGTATTTGATTGTGAAGTAGTTTCTAATCAAGTCCTAAATCAATTGAGTTTTATGTGGTTATGTTCTATATTGAGGAATATCTATATTGATCCAAACATGGGGTTTAATTCATCGGTAAACCACCTTAAGAGGCTCCCAGATTCACTTTTGCTACTTATATTCAACAAATTTGGTGATATTAAGACCTTGGGATGATGTTGTGCAGTTTCAAAGAGGTTCTCTAGTATAGTCCCCCAAGTGTAGACTGTAGTAGTTAAGGTGGACTGTGTTATATCTAGTGAAGAAACCAACCTTGACAACAATGGTAAAAACAAGGGGATATGGAGCTATTTGATGAGAATCATGATGGGTACTAGGTAGCATTGTTAGGCCATGGAATACATTGCAACATGTTTTGGGCCCAAATAAATCCATAGTTGCAGAGGTTTTCCATCATTCTCCCGGTGAGGTTTTAAATAATTTCAAGGAAGTGTAGATTCTAAGGATTGAATTGCCTAGTGGGGAACTTGGAATTGATCAATCAACACACCCTTCGATCTTTCAAAACTTTCACCAGAAATGGGAAGACTCTTGGTGTCATGCTATGATCTTGGCTCAAGGAGTAGACTCCCCGTATCCGTGAGTCTCGACTCTTGCTAAATCATAAGATTTGGTATATCTAGCTTGCAGGTTGCTGGAAATACTCTTGGAGTACTCTTGTTGTTATAGTGGCAGCCACGAGGGTTGATCCGGGGTCTCCCTTAGATTAGTATAAGCAGTTATCGATTTACGATGTGTTAAAAAAATGGGAAGATAATTTATTGTTGTCAATTGAATTGCTTCTTTTCTTATGCTTTTCATTATGGAAGGGTGACTGGAATGTACACCCTTTTAAATGAAATTAAGACATGCCCTTCAAATTTGATCACTATACATGACGACTGCAAATATTCGAAGGGGTTATTTAAAAAGGTTTTGTTTTTTTATAAGTAATTTTTAGCTGGTTTAGAATTTGATTAAAATCAAGAAATTTGTAATTTTAATTTGTTAAGTTTATATAATATAAATGTATAAGAATTTTTTTAAGATATTGAATTTATTATAACATTTAATAATTCAAAGTAGGATAGAATTTTGTTTTTGGGATGAATTAATGAGTAAAGTTGAATGGATAGGTCATTTTTATATTAAGTCGAAAATCATTCTCAATGAATTTGATTAATTTATTATTGAACATATTTTAATGTATTTTTATCTTAGCGAGCATAAAATAAATGTACTTTGGGTCGGGAGTTTTGTTAGCGATTTGCAAAATTTTCTATACTAAGAGTTGGAGATTGAATCATGACTTGGCAACTCATTTTAAAGTTAATCCCATCAGGTAGCTTATCTTAATTGGTTCAATGACAGGTTTTTTAGGGAGGGATGAAACCCCCCTCCTATAGCAATATAGTTATTGGATGCCATAACTCTGTCAAAGGAAATGTTGGTTCTTCTCAAGGAAGCAAATTTATGGATGAAACCTCACTGTTGGGTGCACAATGACAAGCTCAATTGCATGGGAGATGCCTTCCAAAGGCCTCAACGGACCCATAGTTTGTCATACCCAATAATAGACTAGAGAAATCAAGGCAGTTCATAAAACATCAAACCTTGATTAGCAAATTCATGGGCATCTAGCCCAAGAACCAAACATTGTGAAGTGGATTCAATTAAAATGGCCACCAAAAGGGGCAGTGGAGCTGAGATTGAGGGCCAAAGGTTTTTTTGCGGTTATCATTTCAAATCTGGAAGATCGAGATACTGTTTTTGAAAACGGTCCAAATTTCATGAATAATGTCGGGTCCTTTATGAGATTTTGGGACTTGTTCTCCTTCCTGAGTATTTTTGGGAACCAGACATTTTCAAGGGCATTGGTAACACTATTGGAGACTTTATGAAAATATCATAGATCATTTAGAAGCAAAATGATCTATCTCTAAACCCCTCCTTGAATCAATAGATATCTAGTACCACAACAAGATCTCGACATAGTTACTAGATTATGAGCACATGTCTTTCAAATAAATAAATAAATAAAAATTGTATATTAAAAAATTTGAAGTCCCACTACTGCCAGTATAACATTAGTCAGAAGTCAAGTTGGTGAAACACATATGGCATTTTGAACATGTCATCATTCAATGAATACCTTAATACTTTAAAATATGAGGGAGATACATCATTCTTTTATATTTAAAATAGATTGGATATTTAACATTTAAAAAAGTTTATTAATAATAAAAAAATTAATATTAACTATAGATAAATATGTTAATATTAGTTTTAAGTTATATATATATATATATAAAACTTTAAAATTATATAAAAAAAAATTTAAAAAAATGATATTTTAATTATGAAATTTACATATTACATCTATTGTATTAAGAAAAATTTAATTCCTCTCTTCTATCTCTGAATCGACTACCTTCTTTCCCTTAGTTCGGTCAAGCAAGCCCATAAACTCTCAACGTGCGTAGCAAGTAAGCATCGCTATAAAATAAATTAGAGTATTCCAGTGAGGTCACAATTTTACTAACAGAAAAATAGGAATTCTTGTAAAATTTTGACCAAAATCTCTTAAAAATTTTAAGAAATCTAAATCTCTTTACCTCGATAAACAACCCCAAATAATATTTATATTTTCTTGAATGAAACTCCGGTCTTCTCAAAGAGATATTCTTCTGTAATGAAACTCTGGTCTTCACGAAACCCTCTTGAAAAATGAAAAAAAATTGATAAAAAAATTGCTTGTCTTTCCTGCCACGTCCCTGGTCAAGCGCTCCGTTTTAACTAAGGAGTTGTCTATAATGCGATTTTTTAGATATTCTGGTGACGGAATCCGGCGGAAGAAATTGAGGTTAAATCTTGATTTGTTGCAGTTAAAATGGTTTTTTAACTGTATATTTGGATTCAGCACCCTTGAAAACTCCTGGGACGCTTTCATTGTGCAAAAAATAGCTATCAAACTTGCGATTCCAATAAATTCCTGCCGGATTTCGACCAGAAAAACCCGCCGAAAAAACTTTCAAAAAATCACGTTATACACAACTGCTTTAACTAATTATAGCTATTGGTTTATTCACGTGAAAGGGCGGACCATTGAAGAGTTTTCAAAGGAACCTCATGCGCAGGTTTAAAGATTCGAGCACCTGACGTAACAACGAACGTCATGGAGCTTTGGCTTTATTAATGTGACAGAGTGGGCCCACGTAGATTTTCAATACTGTTCAATAAAATTTGGTGAAATTTTAAAAATGAGTATGCTTGCGTCATCTCCATGACATTACTCACCGCAAAATGAGAGCATTTTCCAGAGGCCACGAACGACAGAAATGGTCCTTCCCTCGGTTTGAATTTTTTTTCGTTTTAATAGTATCAATAATATCGATTCGACTAAAAGTGGAGTGAATTTCATTAATGATTTTCATTGTAATGTGACTTAGTATTTCGACTAAAAGTGGAGTGAATTTCATTAATGATTTTCATTGTAATGTGACTTAGTATTTTGTTGGCTAAGGAGTATTAAATGAATAGAGTCGTATATGTCTATAGTGAACTTGTCGAAATTTAATTTTGAACAGATAAGGCCTTTGCTCACTTAATGCTTATTGGCAGCGTATTTATTTTCAGTGTTCCATAGGAGTTTGGGTAGGTGAGGAAATCATGTTTGTTCATTTTTCGGCTTTTTTTCGACAATCTATCATAATCAAGTACTATATAAACCTTAAAAATACTGAAATTATTATCAGAAAAAACTATTATTTAACAAAAAAATTTAGGGAACCTTAAAGATCATCAAAAACTCTAACAATTGAAACATAAACAATCACATTAAAATTGAACACTTGGATTCCCCTCCTTAAAAATTCTTAAATTTTACTGTGTTCTTACCCCTTACCTTCTCCATAGATTATCTTTCCCTTTTTCCTCCTCTTTCCCTCGCGCTTGTGCATAATTCAAAACAAACACTACCTTTAAGATTAATGTATATGTTAGTATCCAAAAAATGTCTCTACTAAATTTAATGTATATGTTATTATGCTTCTATTTTGTTAATTATATATATATTAAATTATGTTTATGATTTACAGGTCCTCAGCAGGGCGGAGCTGAGGATTGCATTTATCTCTCTGTGGGATGATGGTATAGCTCATATCACATCAGAGGATGTTATAACCCATCATACATGGATTACATCAGAGGTAGAGAAGATCCCTTCCAATTCACTGAACAATCTTGCATTTCTTTGATGCTTGATAGTATCACTACATTGATCGAGACATGCCAGAGGTCGGTTGCACATAGCCATATATCACACTTTATATAGGGGATCAGGAGGCATGAGGTTAGAGGCCTAGATTCTTGGGAGGTGGTGAAAGAGGCCACCAAGGACATTGATGTTCGTGGGGAGTTGTTTGACATCCCTCTATATCTCCCTACTAGACATAAAGTTTTGATTGCACTGAAATATTTTAGTAATGTTCATGCAACCCCTTTTGTGTATGATAGATTTATTAGAGCTCGGGGCTAGTTCCCCCACCATGACTAGGTCTCCATTTATTTTTCCAAGCATTTATATGCAGAGTCTATATCACATATGAGGTCGAATTACACTGATATCGGATCGAATTATTATGGACCCAACATGGGACGTACCTATGAGCACCAAGGGGACTCGTAGGGACCCTAGGCATGTACCACCACCTATGAGATTCTTGCAACTATCGTTTCGAAGCTTCGTATCACTGGCAGAGCTAGAGTTGTCACAACTCGGTGAGACATGGGAGACAATTGCAGAAAGCATGGGAATGTCATTGGCTAGTGTGCATGTTGCATTGGATGGAGAGATTAGGAAACTGCCACCATTGCCTCGTGACCCACTAGTTCCCTTATATGATGATGCATTTCTCACGGGTTTAACCTTTCACTAGCCTTTGACATGTGCGTGTATGTATTGTGATGTCATTCATGAGATTTAGAGGGTGCACTGCCTGCATGACACAGAACAGGTACATATATATATACGAAACTTTTAAATCTTAGTTGATCAACCAGGCCATCCTCAACCAGAGCATGTTTCCATGGATTCTCCTCCACCTCCATCTCCACCTTATATGTTCATTAATGTGGAGGAGAGTCACTATGTACAACCACATGGAGCAACAATTGAGGTAAACTTTTTTATTCCTAAGATTTCAATATTTTCTTTTTTTAAGTTACACATATATGTAATTAATTTGTAGACTAATAATAATTTTACCTTGCCATTGTGTACACAGGGCCATATGCAGAGTGTCGTTGATGCCACTGTTATGTGGAGACATCAGGGGGATGTTGGGTTTAGAGGCACCGATGATGCGGGTCCATCGATGCAGGCCCCATTCATCAAACCACAAGCACGGGAGAACCAAACCTAGATTCATGATCAAACTCCCATCCTATCTGACTTGCATTTGGACTCAACTGAGGTTAGTAGATTCATGTATATGTAATAAAAAATGTGGTTAAATATTATTTATTTCCATATTGTTTATTTTTTACAAATAATGATCTAATTAGTTTGAATTTGAATGTGTTATATTGCAATACCAACTTATGGGCACTTACTTTGTGTTGTAGAACTCACATACGAGTTCTGTCGGTACTTAGAGTGTCATAGTTTGTATATTTTCAAGCTCATTTCATAGGGCATATTCACATGTGTGATATAGACTTTGTATATTTGCATACATGGAAAGTTTATGGATGTACATCATGGACATTATTTTAGTTTATTAATGCTTATTATTTCAATTTATGGATGTTCATGTGATAATTGTAATTTGTATATATTTTTATATGGATTGTTGATCGATACATGTATCCACTATTTCAGTGTATGGATTTGTATAATCTTGTTTATGGATGCTCATTAATTTCTTAAGTTTATGGAATATCTGTTAAAATTATTTTGCTAATTTAATACTTTTTCTATATACTATAACTTTTATTAGTAAAATATATGTTCAATTTTGATTTCCACTTTCATATACTAAGAAGACAATTACAATCTTAAATTATGATTCAAGTCACTTTGATACTTAAAATAAACTAAAATATATCATGTAATAGTTCATGTATATATGTGTGTGTGTATGAAATTTTTTGTGACCCACCCATATACCATTGCATGGAAAATTAAAAAACACAAATAGGATTGAAATAAGTTTTAATCAATTTTAATATTAAAAGACGTCATGTAAACAACAAATAGATTTTATTCAACATTATTTATTTTGAGATTATCTACAAGAGCTTAGCCATAACATGATAAATCAATTGTATTGAAATTTAATATATAGGTTAAAAAACAATATATGACAACATTTCTATAATTTTATATAATGTTATCCACTTTCCTAAATTTAAATGTAGTTATCCAAGTATTTCAATCAACTTCTTATGCTGGAAATAAGTTTTATTATATTTTTAAAAACTCAAATATGATTGAAATAAGTTATATATTCAATTCTAAAATTCGTGGAGATGTATCCCTGATTGGGGTGAGAGACAATTAATAAATATCCCCAGGATTTGTGTCGTGGATATGTTGGTTGATGAAGGGGCAATATGGTGGCTTACCCATGCCCTCGCATGCTTGGTACTCAAGGATGGGTGGCAGTGCGCATGCTACTTGTTAATGGCGATGCCACGAGCCGGTGGCAAATATTTCTCTAGGTGGTAAGGGCTCGCAACTCTAAGTTTTTACCTATTCTGCACTTGGTTTTTGTAAGTATTGGTGGTCTAAGGCTCCTGGTTAGCATTGTCTTGTCTAGAAGGAAGGCCTTGCGTGCTAGTATTTCGGGTGTTGCGTGTCTCCTCAGTTTAATGTCATCTTCTATCGAGTATGTAATTCTCTTTACTCCTCCTCACCGGTCGTGGTATGCATCTCATTCTCCTATCTCTCAGATCTTAAGAGGTAAGTTTTACAATATGGTATTTGCAAGGCAATGGAAATGATTTCCGAAAATTGGAAAGCTTTTGTTGTTTTATCCTCTGCGTTGTCTGCTTATTATGTGATTGTATTCACTTTCTTTGGCATCCTATTATCTTGCATGGGAATGTATTTTATTTCACTAGTTTGGAGTTATCTTGTTGGTGCATTCTTGTTCATTGGTGCTAGATATTTCATTGATTTTTCGGTTTTGAGAATGGGAAGTAGTCTAAACCTCATGTGTTTGATTTATTGCGTATTTTTGTTAGGTTTTGTCGTTACTGGGCTCGAGGAGCCGGTCTGTGGTGCCCTCTTCCTTCAGCGGTAGACCCACCTTGGATCACCTTTGTATATGGTCTTTGTTGGGCTCGGGGGGCCGAAACTCAATATTTTATGTTAGGGTTGGCATACTCACTCTAACCTCAAGTTATTTAACAGGCGTGAGCCTAACGAATGCTGCTCTTTTCCTCTACATTTTATTACAGTGTCAGGTCCTCACGGTTTTTGTAATAGCTCCAACCACAAGTGGGCAGACCACCCCAAGTCCATGGTCCATCCAGTGAGGCTCAAGGATTTTGGAGTTCTTGTTGCTTGGCTAATACTCATTATGGCTCGTCCAACCCTTGGTGTCATTTCTTCTAATAGAGGTGGTTGTGGTTAGGGAAAAAAAGTGAGGAATCGAGGGGGAATAACCCAGCCATGCTAGTGACGAGGTCGTGGTCGTAAACTAGTTGCTCATCTCATCCATGATGTAGCCCATGCCTATCATACAGGTACTCCGGCTCAAGTTCAAGAATTAATTTCAAATTGGGAAGCTAAATTGAACTAGCGAGAATAATTGGAATTAGAAGTGGAAGATTGGTGTGACTTAGTTCCCGACCTGGGACATTCTAGAGGCCACATTACCCAGTATAAGAAAATTTTTCACCTCTATTAGTTGATGAAAATCATGGTGCCCAAGGCCACGATGAATTCTCTAGGTAGCTCTGTTAAATCTGATCCAATTTTCCAGGAAATTCAAAAAGAATTTCAACTCATTCAGTTTCAAATGCAACAACAAAATGTTCGTCTCATCCACATTGAATAACACATACCGTTTCTTCCTCGGTATGAATTACTGGGTTCTAGTGCAAAGGATCCAACTCCTGTGGAGTCCTCTGATGATTAGAATTATGCTTTCTTATGGCTTCATTCATTTTGGTTTAATTTTATATGTTGTATATGTCAACTAAGCTTTTATGTTATAGTTATTTAACATGTTGATGGTTTCCAAACATTCATTCCTACAAGGAACTGGTAGATAAAATCAAACTATATTGTTTTTGGATGGCATATAATGTGGTTCAGTGGCCAAAAAAACCTAGTTTCCCAATGGGAAAGTTGAGGCCACAAAACTTCTTCATTATGGTTGTAACCTGCTTTTACTAAAAATGAAGGAATAAAAAGGTCCTGCAAAGCTTACAAAAAAAGAAGAAGATGTATAGATGTAAAAGTTAGAAATACAAGTTTTATTCGATTTTTTTTTTTGAGGTCATATACAAAAGCTTAGTTATAATGCATGTCATCAATAAATTTTTTGTGCTTACATTGAAATCAATGCACATTGTTAAACTAAATACCTTGGAATTAATGTACACCATATATCTAGTTACATCATTTATCATATATCAACATCTTCATTTAAATCAATGCATCTAATGCAAGTAATCAAATCGCATGAAAAATCAACATCTACACTAAAATATTTGCATCTAATGCAAACAATCGGATAGGATTATAAATCAACATCTACACTAAAATCAATGCATCTAATGCAAGCTCAATCAAACAAGATTATAAATTAATATCTTTAATGAAATGAATGCATCTAATGCAAGCAGTGAAATAGAATTAGAAATCAACATCTACACAGATATCAGTGCATTTAATTTTCAAGAAATAAAATAGGACTAGAAATCAACATATGTACACTTAAATCAATGCATCTAGTGCAAGCAATTTTCTTCCTTTCCCACCTCACCCCCCTCCCCCATATATATCGATATCTCCCTCCATCTCTCTTTCTTTGTCTCTCTATCTCAACCCCTAAAACACACATGCTCTCTCTCTTCATATATATCTATTTCTCCCTCCCTCTCTCTATCTCTCTCTTTTTCTCTCTCTCCCCCTTCCATTTGTATCTCTATCTCCATCTGTCTCTCCTTCTTCGTCTCTCTATATCACCCCACAAACATACACATTGTTTCTCCATATCTATATATATCTCCCTCCCTCTCCCTCTCCCTCTCTCTCTCTTCCCCTTCTATCCCCTTGTCTCCCATTTTATCTCTCTTCCCTCCTACTCTCCTTTCTCCCTCTCTCTCCATTTCCTTTGTCACTCCCTCTCTCTCTCCATCTCCTTTTTCACTCCCTCTCTCTCTCTCCATCTCCCTTACCACTCCCTCTCTCTATGTGTCATTCTCCTTACCTCCCTCTCTCTACCCTTCCAAATCCATCTCTCTCTCTCTCTCTCTCTCTCTCTCTCTCCCTCTCAAGTCCCCTCTCTCTTCCTTTCTCTCCCACCTCCCTCTGACTCTCCCCCACGTCACTCGCTCACTCACTCTCTCTCTCTCGAGCTTCGTCCTGCAACTCTGTTGACTATCTCACTCCCTCTCTCATTCTCTCTCCCCCTTTTCTCCATCTCTCCTTCTTTGTCTTTCTATCTCACCCACAAACATTCACACTCTCTCCATCTTTCCCTTGTCACTCTCTCTCTCTCTCTCCACCTTTCTCTCTCTATATGCCTTGAACTTCTTCCTTCCCTATCTTTTCCATCAACTCCATCTCTCGAGCTCCCTCTCTTTCTCTTCCACTCTCTCCTCTCCCTGTCTCCATCTTTGTGTCCCCCCTTTCTCTCTTACCCTTCTCTCTCACTCTCTCTCACTTTATATTTCAAAATTTTTAAAATACTTTGATAATTATAATTTTATATATATATTTATATTTCAAAATTTTTAAAATACTTTGATATATCTATATCTATATATATATATATATATATATATATATTTTGATGTCATACAACATTTTTTTATATAATACATATTTAAAATGAAAAATTTCAAATGTGTTTTGTACATTCACCTAGGGGAAAATGACAAATTGTCTTGGAAATATTATTTAAAATTTTCCAAAATATTAATGCTCGAGCCACCTCCATCAAAGATAAATAGAGTGCTTCATGTCTTCCAATTGAAGTTTTTTAGGTTTTATTTCTTTAAAGGTAGTTTAGATTATGATTACTTGAGGATTTTAAAAAGATTATATACTTTATTATGTTAGATCAAAGATACATAGAGTGCTTCATGTCTTCCAATTGAAGTTGTTTAGGTTTTATTTCTTTAAAGGTAGCTTTAGGTTATGATATATTTATATTGAGTCTATGAAGGCATACATACTCTACCCCCCTCTTTGGGACCTCTGACCACTTAGGAGGAAACACATGCTCTTAACTATTAGGTTTACTCAAATTCTTATATATTATAATATAAGAAATTTCATATTATGTTAAAGTTAATAATGCTATATTCATCCAAGATTAATAAATTTAATATTAACATTAAAATATATTAATATTGAATTTTTTATATCAATATAATTTCATCATTTAATTTAATAATAATAATTTTAATATTAATATTAAATTTAATAAGGTTATTACAAGACATGATAACAAAAATTCTAATAAAATTTGGAATTTTAAAATGAGATAAATGCATAATTTTTAGATCATTCCATTTTTTTTTATAGAGGCGATCCAGCTAAAATCCACAATTTCATCTCCAAAATTTCATGCAACTTTATTTTGTACCTTAGCAGACTTGGGGATAAATTTGTCCTAAAGTGGTGGAGTTGATCAAGTTGGATTCATGAAGGAATCCTCTCTCAAATGGTATATGAGTTTTTTGAATTCATATGATATTTTTCATCTAAATTCTTTTAAACATAATGTTTAAATTTTTTTTGAATTGTTTTAAAGATGTTGAATAAAAAATCAATATCATAAAATATAGACAACTAAAAAATTTCAAAAAATACCACTATCTTTGTTTATTTAAATAGTTAAAAAAAAACCTTACATGAATGCAAGTGTCTGAATACAAGTGTTTGCAAAATGCAATTGAAATATTACTTAGCCAACTTGGACAAATAATAAAAAATATATTTTGCATAAAAAAAATAATTTTTTTTTAATATGAAAAACTTAGCTCTTTCCGTATAAATCATGCTCATATATATAAATTTTAAAAATGATATATTTTAGACTAATTTATGCTACGTGGTCACTGACATACCTCTTATAGGATGTGTGGAAATTTGCAAGGCTAAGCATTTCATTTAATGGAAAATCGACACCAAATATTTTTGCAAAAAAATATCACTAGGACAACAACATAATTCTCATTTGATTTTTTACTTTAATTCCATAAAAGAGGAAAAACTTGAAATTTCATCTCCACGTTTGGCCCAAAAATGTAACCCAGCTTCATGCTTTCACCCTATCTTAAATCATGTCTCGATATTGACATATCATTGTTTCTTCAATATCTACATAACCAATAACATCATTAACTTAAATCCCTCCATATATTTTCATTAACTTAAATCCCTCCATATATTTTATATTATTAAATGATTAATTATTTTATTAAATTAAATTATGATTATTTTGGATTTTTTTTAATTTTTTTTTTTTTAAGTAAAAAAATACTAGAGATTATTCTTCCTTTATATTTTATATAATATTTATAATATGTAAATTAATAATAATAAAGATTTAATATCAACTCTAAATAAAATATTTTAATAACATTAGTTGTTAATTAATAATATTTGTTTTTAATATATTAATAAATTAATATCATAATTTAAATATTATTGTTCAAATATAGCCATTACTTGAAAGTATCTACATTTCTCACTATTTAAACCTTTGACATGATTTGCCTTTCTATTTAATCTTGATGATGAATCACACTTGTTGGTTCAAAAAGCTTAGGCCAAAAATTTCTCTTATGTGATTTTTACCAAAAACTTTGTTTAAAACATCAAATAATTAAAAGCTAAAAAATAAAATGAGTAAAATACATTTTAATATGAAATTTATAGATAATGTATTGTCTTAAAAAAATTAATTCCTCTCTATATCTAAATTTAGAATTAAACTAAATTTACATTGATTTAAATTTACGATAAAATTTAATAAAAAAAATAATTTACTTTAATGAGTATTTTGTATTCTTCCTTCATAGAACTTTGGTTTTCTCAAAACTATATTCTTCTTTAATAAAACTCTCGTCTTCTCAAGACGAACTTAAAATAAATAAATAAATAGATAAATAAATAAATAAATAAATAAATAAATATATATATATATATATATATATATATATATATATATATATATATATATATATATATATATAATACTTTAATTTAATTTGCTTTTGTAAAGTGTCACTCCAAACATGTTCACCATTTATATGCCACGACCTTGGTCAAACGCTCTGTTTTTATCGTACACAAGATATTTCCAATAAAATATAATTGTTGAACTTATTCATGGTTGTTGAACTTATTCATGGTTTAAGGAGTCGAGCAGCTGACGTAAGCACAACGTCATGGAGCTTTGGCTTTATGAATGTGATAGAGTGGGGCCCAACTTGCAAGTACATTTTCAAAACTGAGAGTATGCTTGCGTCATCTCCATGACATTACTTACTGTAAAATGGTAATGTTTGCGAGAGGTCAAGCACGAGAGAAATTGGATGGACCTGTAGTCCGTGCAATGGACAGGGCGACTCCACCGTGCGAAGGAATTGTGCGAAATGCGAATTGAATGAGCCAAGGGCAAGTTTATACGATGTTGGGTGAGTTGAGAGGGTGGTCCCATGAGCTGGGTGGGCCGACCCTCCACTCGGGTGAAGGCAACATGTTGAACGAGTTGGCTTGGGTGTTGGGCGTGGATCGGTCAGGTGACATAACCCACTACCCGCCCATATATATTGATGAACGGTTTGTGGAGGAAAATCATCATTTGATCATCACGAGTTCGATCAAAGAGTTATGCAGTGCGTGGATGAGCTCGCACGACGGGCGGAACTCAGGTGAAAAACTAGTGCAGAAAAGTCGAGTGAGAAACTCGAGCAAAAAGCTCGGGCAAAAAACTCGTGCAGAAAACTCGGGCAAAAAACTCGTGCAGGAAACTCATGCAGAAAACTCGGGCAAGGTCGTTCAAGCAGAACTCGGACGAGGTCGTTCAGGCAGAACTCGGGCGAGGTCGTCGGGCAGGAAACTCGGGCGAGGCCGTTCAGGTGAACCGGATGAGGTCATTCAGGCGAGCCGGGTGAGGTCTTTTAGGCGAGCCGGGTGAAGTTGTGGCGACCTGGGGAGGTCATTTGCGCGAACGGGTGAAGTCGTGTGGCGACCCGGGTGAAGTTGTGTGGCGACTCGGGTGAAGTTGTTCGGGTGAATGAGTTTGGGTGAACGGGTGGACGTGCGGACAGGCGACCAGGTGAGGGCACGCCGTGCACGATAAAACGAAGAATCGTGCGGACGGGCGACTTGGGTAGGGTGCGCCATGCACGACAAAACGGTGGAAATGGTGAAGCGTTGAGGTTGTGAACGAAGATGTGACTTGTGTGGAGGCACCCGTGTGTGGCGACTTGGTTACGACTAGGCGCACCCAAGTTGGGCAAACAAAACGATCATGCAACGAGGTGAACAAAGGGTTGGTGAGTCATGTGGAGGCGTCGACGAGCTGGGCAACCGAGTTTGCCGAAGTTGGAAATTTGGCTGTGTATAAATTTGGGGTTTCCCAAGATTTAACTTGTACTTATAAAGAAGATTATATATATTGATTCGGGCAGACTCTTGCAGGGAGTTGCCCCTCCCTTTATACTGTTATGAATTTCTATTGTATAATGCTGTTTATGTGAATGTTATGGGATTTCACTGTATAAATGACAAAAATAATACTTGGTAACGAAAAATAAACTAAGTATGGAATGTTAGGCGTAGTCTACAATCGTAAGTATGGGTGAAAAGAAAACGGTTGGTAGTGCCGCACCTCGCTATAGTGCAGTTGGAAGAGTACCACCAGTGGAGGGGCGTGACAGGTGGTATCAGAGTCAGTGCCGGGGAGCTGGTGCTGGTGTTGAAGCGTTGAAGTTGATACACACTTGCACTTTGTGACAGGTGGTATCAGAGTTGGTGAACTGAATCAAGGAGCTGATCCTACAAGATCGAAGACTTGGCAAGGAGTTCAAGTTTTGCAGGTGATAGGTTGAATACCAGGGTGATTTCAGGTGAAGGGCGAAACAGGTTTAGCAGAGGTGAAGCCTTGTGCTTGGGCCAAGCTGAACGGCAAGGCATGGCAGGTTTGGAAGAATGCGAAGGGAAGCTCTTGCTTACCTTATACAGGTTGAAGCAGTTGAAAGAAGAGAACCCCCGGATTCGAAAGGAACTTGAAGTCTTGGAAAAGAATGTTGAAGACAAACTTCTTCAACTTGGTTGGACAATGGAGCAAGATAAAGTTGTAGATTGTGCTAACAAGGAAGAGGAAGCCGTGAATATTGAAGATGTTGCAGATGTGACAATGATTGAGGACGAACTTGAGATTGATCAATTTGGACCAGGATCATGCAGTTTGCAGACACGGATGGATGAGGATACTCACATGAAGGAGCCTCATGATGATGATGTAAGTATTACTGATACTTGTGTTTCATTTGAGATTTTTGGAAATAAACCATACACAGGGAAGGGCAAAGCCAGTTTACCGATGTGAGGGAGGATCTTACCATGGATGTCTATGATGAGACCTTGTATGGAGAAGCAAGGATTGTTGACTGTTGGAGGACTTGTTGGGGTTGTTTGTGACCTTATGGTAGAAGGTACAAAGGCCCGTGACAAGGGAGGAACATGATGATCGTTGCAGAGGATTGGGTCATGCTTTAGCCACATGGAGAATTGGCTAAGTGCCCGGCATGACTCATGGACAGATTGGAGGGCACACACTTGAGTTGCTTGGGTGGACTTCTCATGGCCGAGACCAAGAGGTAGTCTTGGTGGAACCCTTAGTGGGGGAGCTATGATGAAGAGACTCATGTGATGATGATATGGTTGCGTGATCGAGTTCACTAGACCGAAGATTGGAGACTTGGATAGGGATGACCGATTGTTGTGATGGGTCTACTTAGTTGGACACCATGGGCAACTTAATCATGGACATCAGGTCGGAGATATGGAGCATTGCAGTCTTATGCAGGGACATTGTGCAGGAGCACTTGTAGAGATGTCATTTATGTGCATCCAATGAGAAGTGCGAAGGCAGGGATGTTGTGCAGGCAGATTTGCTGGTGTGACATGGAGACTTATTACTTATGAGGCGATGGAGAGATTGTGCACTCTTGTACAACAAGGCCATGGACTTGGATGGAGTTGTGAGCAGACTATGGAGCATTCCTACTACATGGAGAGCTGAGGCATCTTGCAGAGACCTTTGAGCCGAGACTTGTATGCTTTCTAGAGTGTTGATTGGAGATGACTCATGGAGCTCATGATGACATGAGGTTGTGACTTTGGGAGATGGAGTTACAACGATGATGATGCCTTGGTAGCAACACTTGGGCATGGGTTGAGCCAAGATTTAACCGCTTTTGAGACATGGGAGCTGATTGATCTATGATCATGGGCAACACATGGGAGATGAGACAGGTATACACTTGTTTCTATGGCACACTTGAGGAATGGCACATTGCAGATATGATGGAGGTTGCTTCATGGACCTGGATGTGGCACATCGAGAGTCAGAGTTTGATGAGATGATCTCTTCACTTTGAGGAGATGGATATTTTGCAAATGGATGATGATGTTGGATAGAAAACATCATGGACAGCATGTAACAGACAAGATGGAGACTACTTCATGGACTTGAGCATGGCTTACACTTATATGGAGATGGGATCTTGATTGAGTTGAGGGTGTGACAGGATGTTCAGAGAAACGACTGATGATGGCATGAGGATGTACATTCTCATGGTTTGGGCATGACAATTGGATTAGCTACCCAACTAGTTCGAGTCATGAGGGCATGCAGTGTGCAGAGATGTGTTAGCATTTGTTGGAGTATCATGGCAGCAGTTCACATGAGGACGACACATGATGAGGTTGACACGATATGTTGCAGGAAGCATGTAGCTTGAGATGGAGGGGCCAGCCTTCCACGATGGGGAGCAGCATGTGGAGATTGTGACAGAGTGGTTGATGATCATGGATTGAGATGATTTTCCGATGTATGACATACCGATGGAGTATATGCCTTGGTATGGATATCTTGGTGACAGATGGTTGTCGGGATGAGATATTGTCGAGGACGACAATGAATTCAAATGGGGGAGGATGTATGGACCTATGGTTTGTGAGATGGGCAGGGTGACTCCACCGTGCGAAGGACTTGTGCGAAATGCGAATTGAACGAGCCAAGGGCGAGTTTATACGATGTTGGGCGAGTTGAGAGGGCGGTCCCACGAGTTGGGTGGGCCGACCCTCCACTCGGGCGAAGGCAACATGTTGAACGAGTCGGCTTGGGCATTGGGCCTGGGTTGATCGGGTGACATAACCCGCCACCCGCCTGTATATATTGATGAATGGTTTGTGGAGGCAAATCATCATTCGATCATCACGAGTTCGATCAAGGAGTTTTGCAGTGTGTGGATGAACCTGCACGACGGGTGGAACTCGGGTGAAAAACTAGTGCAGAAAAGTCGGGTGAGAAACTCGGGTGAAAAACTCGTGTAGAAAACTTGGGTGAGGTCGTTCAGGCAGAACTCGGGCGAGGTTGTTCAGGGAGAACTAGGGCGAGGTCGTCGGGCAGGAAACTCGGGCGAGGTCGTTCGGGCGAATCAGGGGAGGTCATTTGGGCGCGGCAAGTGAGGTCGTTGGGTGACCCAGGTGAAGTCGTTCAGGCGAGCTGGGTGAAGTCGTGTGGTGACCCGAGTGAGGTTGTTCAGGCGAACCGGGTGAAGTCGTGTGGCAACCCGGGTGAAGTCATGTGGCGACTCAGGTGAAATTGTTTGGGTGAACGAGTTTGGGTGAACGGGTGGATGTGCAGATGGTGGTCGGGTGAGGGCGTGCTGTGCACGACGAAACAAAGAATCGTGTGAACGGGCGACTTGGGTAGGGCACGACGAAATGGTGGAAATGGTGAAGTGTTGAGGTTGTGAACGAAGGTGTGACTCATGTGGAGGCGCCCGTGTGTGGTGACTTGGTTACGACGAGGTGCGCCCAAGTTGGGCAAACAACACAATCGTGCAACGAGGTAAACGAAGGGTTGGTGAGTCATTCCCTCCGCCTGCTTTGAGAAATCCTCTGTTTAATAAATATCGATTGGACAAACAGTCCTGAGGGAAAGAGAAAGCAAAAGCAAAGCATTCAACTTGCTAACCATTGAGGCTATTGGATAATTATATGAAGTTGCAGCTAATTATTCTATACAAAATTCCCTATGTGCAACTTTTTAAAGCAAGTTTTGAACTTTATATTTTTGGGATTAAGAGGAGATGTAATATTATATTAATCTATAATTATGGAGTAATTTTTAAATAGTAATAAGTAATATATATATATATATTTTGCAAATAAATATTTTTTTTTTTTTTAATAAATATGAGTTACTGTAATTAATCAAGATAAGATGTTTATTTAGATTATAAAATTATTTTGCAAATATAATTAAAATTGTTTAAAACTATATAAAATATTAATTTGCTCTTCTTTTGCACCAGACCCTTAATAAATATTAATTGTTCAATGACTATCTACTATTTTTCTTAATAGAACTCTGGTTTTCTCAAAACTATATTCTTCTATGATGAAACTCTGGACCGTCTTCTCAAAACCAAATTAAGAAATGATAAAAATGAAAAAAAAACAATTGATGCCATTCAGGTCATACCAAATTAAGAAAGGATAAAAATGATTAAAAAACAATGGCTGCTGCTCAGGTCATTCAGATATAATCACCTTGTTTTATTGTATACGAGCTAACTCTTTTAAAAAGAGTTGTCTATTGAGACAGAGGAATTGCCTAGACAGTTAAAATTGGTTGGAATTTAGTAAAAAAAAATTCAAAAATTTTTGTAGACGCATTGTTTAAATCATGTTTTTGATAATGGAAATAAATTCAGCACTATAAAAAATCTTCAAATAAAATTATAAAATTTAACAACTTTTACTTAAATTTATGAAAACATAAAAACAGCGTCCCTTTTTTCAAAATACGGAAAAAAAGAAAAAGCATGCCATTTTAAAATATAATTCAAGGGTTCGGAACGGGAAGGAGCGGCTAGAGATCTTTTGAACAGGGTTGAAACCTCGAGCAGCTGACGTAAGCACGAATGTATTCAGAAAAAGTATATGTATCGATTACTAGTTTTAAGATTTATTTGTCTTAAGATATATCAGAATTTTAAAATATATATATCCTTTTTTTTTTTTTTTTTTATAGTTTTTATTAATTTAAGTATTTTAAAAATAAGTTATATATTATAATAGTAAAACTCATATTTGTAATCTAAAAACAAATTATTTGATAATGTTAAGACCTTTGTACTTGCATTAATATAAGGATTTTTAATTTTAAGTATATAATAGTTTTTATAATTTAAAAAAATATATATATAATCAACATTATAAATTTTGGAAAAATATTTCAATAGAATAACTTGCTCTCTATAATTTTACAATTTAAAAAAATAAATCATAATTAAAAATCAACACAAATATTAATTGAAACCTATTAAATCTTAGGTTTCACACTATCATATTAATAGTAAAAATATCAAATTTCACACCACACTACAATTTACAAATTTATTTAAAAAAAATCACACCATTGAGAAAAATATTTGTACAAAATTGAAAAAATTGTAATGCATTTCTCTGTAGATTCCTTTACTAGTTCCTTAATTCAAATGATTCACTAGTTCTTTAATTCAACATGCGTGGCCTTGTGTAAAAGTAACCTCAGTTGCACGCGTATACAACGACTGCAAATATTCGAAGGGGTTACTTTAAAAGGTTGGGTTATTTAAAAAGGTTTTTTTTTTTTTATAACTAATTTTTAGCTGGTTTAGAATTTGATTAAAATTAAGAAATTTGTAATTTTAATTTTTTAAGTTTATATAATATAATTGTATAAGAATATTTTTAAGATATTGAATTTATTAGAATGTTTAATAATTTATTGTGGGATAGAATTTTGTTTTTGGGTGAATTAATGAATAAAGTTGAATGGATAGGTCATTTTTATATTAAATAAAAAATTATTCTCAATGAATTTGATTGATTTATTATTGAACATATTTGAATGTCTTTTTGTCTTGACTAGAATAAAATAAATGTACTTTGAGGGAGAGTTTTATTAAGGGCTTTGCAAAATTTTCTATACTAAGAGTTGGAAATTGAATCATGACTTGGAAACTCATTTCAAAGTTAATCTCATCGTAGCTTATCTTAATTGGTTCAATGAAAGGTTTTTTAGGGAGGGGTGAAACCCCCCTCTTATAGCAATAGTGGATGCCATAAGTCTCTCAAAGGAAATGTTGGTTCTTCTCAAGGAATCAAATTCATGGATGAAACCTCACAATTGGGTGCACAATGACAAGCTCAATTGAATGGGAGATGCCTTCCAAAGGCCTTAACGAACTCAAACTTTGTCATACCCAATAATAGACTAGAGAAATCAAGGCAGTTCATGAAACATCAAACCTTGGTTAGCGAATTCATGAGCATCTAGCCCCAAGAACCAAACATTGTGAAGTGGATCCAATTAAAATGGTCACCAAAAGGGGCGGTGGAGCTCAGATTGAGGGCCAATGGTTTTTTTACGATTATCATTTCAAATTTGGAAGATCGAGAAAGGGTTTTTGAAAATGGTCTAAATTTCATGAATAATGTCGGGTCCTTTATGAGACTTTGGGACTTGCTCTCCTTCTCGAATATTTCTGGGAACAATGATGGGCATTGGTAACACTAATGGAGACTTTACGAAAATATCATAGATCATTTAGAAGCAAAATGAATATCTGTAAACCCCTCTTTGAATTAATAGATATCTAGTACCACAACAAGATCTAGACATACTTGCTAGATTATGACCACATGTCCTTCAAATAAATAAATAAGTAAAAATTATATATTCAAAAATGGGAGGTCCCACCACTGTCAGTGTAACATCAATCAATTTCAAGTTGGTGAAACAACTATGGCATTTTGAACATGTCATCATTCAATGAATACCTTAATACCTTAAAATATGACAGAGATACATCATTCTTTTATCTTTAAAATAGATTGGATATTTAACCTTTAAAAAAGTTCATTAGTAATTATAATAAAAAATAATATCAACTATAAATAAAATATATTAATATTAGTTTTAAGTAAAATATATATATATATATATATATATATATATATACTTAAAAAGCCTTAAAATCATATAAAAAAATACAAAAAATGATATTATAATTATGAAATTTACATATTACATCTATTGTATTAAGAAAAAATTAATTCCTCTCTTTTATCTCTAAATCTTTATAATTAAGATAAATTAGAGTAGTCTAATAAAGTCACAATTTTGCAAAAAAAAATAGTAAAAATTCCTATAAAACTTTGACCAAAATCTAATAAAAATTTTGAAAAATCTAAATCTTGTTACCAACCCCAAATAATATTTATATTTTTCCTTTAATGAAACTCCGGTTTTCTCAAAGAAATGTTCTTCTGTAATGAAACTCTGGTCTTCTATAAACCCACTTGAAAATGAAAATAACTGATAAAAAAATTGCTTTTGCCTTTCCTGCCATTCCGACATAATCACTGTAGATATGCCACGTCTGAGGTCAAGCGCTCCGTTTTAACTTATTCATAGCTATTGGTTTATTCACGTGAAAGGGCGGACCATTGGAGAGTTTGCAAAGGAACCTCATGCGCAGGTTTAAAGATTCGAGTAGCTGACGTAACAACGAACATGATGGACCATTGAAGAGTTTGGATTCATGGAGGCGGACTTAAGAAAGGCGTAGTGGAACCCCTGATCGCTGATCTCCAATTAAATCGAATCGGCGGATCGGAGGGAAATTGAGTCGGAGGAAGGCCATCTACATATATATGTCAGCGATATCGGAGCAGGCAGAGCGATCGGTGATAAAACGATCGACGAGATCGTTATTGGGACATCGGGCCGATATGTAAGTAGGATGCTGATCTGATCGACCGACACCAATATTGGCGATCGGCGATCGGCGGTCAGCAATCCCCGAGTAACAGGACTATTACACCCCTATATGTCGATTGCAATCTCGGGCTCGGGCCCGATAAGAATATAAGCCTGATTTGATAAATTTTTAAGTCCGAGTAAATGGTTTTTAGTCAGATTTTCAGTGTTTTTTTTGGGATTTTTAGTCTTATCGCCCCAACGATAAAAGACTGTTTTATGGGTCGGTTACACCCACCGATCCTTCCACACCACCGACCTCTATTGTGAACTAGACAGCCCCAATTTAAATGGGATTCTGTCCACAAACCCATTATAAAAACATGATAGATAGAAAGAGCATGGGAGGAGGCATTTTGCAACATTTCTCTCGTTTGGCAAGAGGCCGATAGTGCATTTTTGTTTGTTGGGATAGTTCAAATGTTTTCAGCCCCTTTTAGCGCCACGGACGCTTTGATGCTGCCCACTTATCCATCTGAGGTCTCCATCTCACAGCCATTGGTCAGAATGGAGGTATAAGCCTCTTGTATGCAATTGATGATTGTAATTCTATTCTTTCATGCCATTTAATATAAAGGCCTCCCCATTGTTGAGTTGGGCCCGGAGACGTAGTCCGAATTGGAAGAAGTCTGTTATCAAGCCTTGGTGTCTTCTTTTTGTGCATTTTATGTGTTTTCTTCTTCTTTTCCTGTGTGCACATTAAATCTCGGTGTTAAGCTGCAATTTTGGATGTGATTCTTTTCATACATCTACAAGTGAAAGTATTCTGGATCAACCCTTTTTTTCTCTTTAGAAAATTTAAACAAAAAAAAAACTCAAGAGAATACCTCTAGGCATTCTCACTCTAAAATTTCTCACGAAGGACAAACCTTTCACTTCGTTTTTGTTTCCTTTGAAAATTTTGAATTGAACCTTCAAGGAGCAATGTATACACATTTCCAAACTCTTTGCAATTTCCAAAATGGTTAGGGGTCAGATCCTTTGCTCTATTCACCAACCAATGTCACTCCCAACTTAAAGTTGGGATCATTTATTCCCTCACTCACCAAACTCTTTGTCGTTGACCCGACTACCGACTATCCAGCGAGCCCACACACGAAGTCAGGGTTAGGCTTTATTTTCAAATTCAAAGGAACAAGAGAAAGGTTTTGAGGGGCTGGCCCCGACTAATGCTCTGCCACCACAAATTTCTTTGAATAGAAGGAGAAACTTATGTTAATTACATTTACACCGCAACAAATAATTCTATGCATTTTGTGAATATTTTAAAATTCTTCCATCACAATTCTGTTCATCCCTTTTAACTCGAAATCATGATCACTAAGGTGTGGAAGATTATTGTTGTTCGCGACTAGTAAGGAATCGGTTAGGGCCCTATAATACTAATGATTCCCTCATTACTATTGTCATTGTATCCCTTATTGTTATTGTTGTGCCCCTATTGTCCCCAGATTGTTATTACTGTGCCCCATAGAATCCCACTATTGTTATTTTTGTGCCTTTATATTATTATTGTTAGGTCGGCTTGGTTATATTGTGACCCCTTAGACTCCTATATATGGAAAGGAGGTTTTGTCATTTGAGTCATCGAAGAATTGTTCATTTGTGTAATTTAAAGCAGGTTTCCCCCTCGAAGAGCCTTACTTCTAAGGCGTTCATCTATCTTTTCTATCTTTTTGTGAGTTGGTTCATAACATTTGGTATTAGAGCTTTGGATTCCAGGGTTTCGCTGCTCCAAACAGGTCATCGTGGAATTTGCGCTATAACTTTTTTCTGTGACGTTTCAGAAGCTAAAAAAAAAACCCATTTGGGCTGAAATAGTTCTGAACTTGAGGTCCAGATTTCAGATCTTTTCTCACTATATTTACAGAGATATGATCTGAGTAATTTGCGTTTCTGCAGACTCCCGAATTACATTCCAAACTGGTGACCTGGGAAAATTGTCATAACTTTTGTTTTGAGCATCAGATTGAAATCTCATATGAAGTTTTAGAAAGAGGAGGCCTCTAGTTTTCTGTGTATCAGTTGCAGGTACTAAGGTCAAAACAGTGATACATGACATGTCATACAAGTTCACTCTACTGAACTAGCCTATAATCAGGTCACTGTGGGAGATTTGGCATAACTCTTCCTTAGAGAATCCAATTTCGATAAGACTGGTGGCATTGGAAAGAGGATGCAGAGTGCTACTACAGGTCACGATTTCAGAACTAGGAGATCCAAAATAACAGAGGTACATTAGATTCAATATCGAGCTCCTACAAAGTGAAAAAAGGTGTGTATTTTTTTTTAATTTTTGCATAAGCTTGGTTTGAAAAATTAGTTTGAAGGAATTCAAAGGGCATAGTGAAGCATTATTATCGGTAATTGATGCCCCGAAGAAAGAAAATGGAAACACCTAGTAAGCAACCTAAAAGCTCTAGCATGACTCATGAAGAAGAGGAAGAAATGCAACATGATATATCAATATTACGAAACCAAGTGCAACAAATTTCACTCGCACAAAAGGTAATAGAAAATAAGATGGATGGTTTAAAGAAAGATGTAGAAGCTAAGATGGGTGGTTTAAAGAAAGGCGTAGAAGCTAAGATGAATGACTTGGAAACTAAGATGGACGACGTGGAGGCTAAGATGGATGGCGTGGAAACTAAGATGGACAACGTGGAAGCTAAGATGGACGTCGTGGAAGCTAAGATGGATATTTTGAAGACAGATTTGAAGACAGACATGGAATATTTGAAGACAGATTTGACAAAGTTTCTACAAGAAATGCTTAGTAATGGTGAAAGGGTAGTAAAGGAAACTCATGATGAGAACAAAATAAATGTTAATCATGATTTCATAGACTCTAATGTTGGATCGAAGAACCACCATGTTCCAAAGATCGATATGAGGAAGTTTGATGGCAAGAATCCCGGAACATGGATACTATAGATGGAGCAATTTTTCGATCTCCATAATGTGCAAAACACACAAAAGGTACACATTGCAACTTTATATTTGGAACCAAATCAGTTTGTATGGTATCAATGGTTTTTATCTCGTAAACAAATTGTCACTTGGGCTATTTTTACGGATGAAATGGTAGCACATTATGAGGATACAAAAAGAAACACTTTTTTTAGCCAATTGATAAATCTCAAACAAAAGGGTTCAATGATGGAGCACATTGAGGACTTCCAAAAATTGAATATAAGGGTAAGAGATATTCCTGAGGAGCATAGGATTGATGTGTTCATAGGGACTTTAAAAGATAACGTCCAACATGAGGTTCACCTTTGCGAACCAAATTCATTGGAGAAGGCATTCAGGTGGGCAAGAAAATGGAAAGTAAAATTATGGCAACAAGGAAGCCTACCACTCACAATCATAAAGATGGAAGTGTTGCTGCCCCTACAAGGTTGACACCACAACAATTGGAAGAAAAAAGAGCAAAAGGCCTTT
The DNA here is from genome assembly GCA_031772625.1 of Pinus tabuliformis. NCBI lineage: Eukaryota > Viridiplantae > Streptophyta > Pinopsida > Pinales > Pinaceae > Pinus > Pinus tabuliformis. The sequence goes on along the minus strand of CM062806.1, from coordinate 481,480,889 downwards.
GTTACAGTTGTGATAGCAAATACACTAAAAGTCATAAGTGTGCCGAGAAGAAATTGTTTTACATAGATTGTGAAGAGAAGGAAGAAAAGGAACAAGAAACATCAAAAGAAGAGGATATACACCAGGAACAAACCCTAGAAAAGGAAGAAATGAATCTGACCATATCTTGTAATGCATTGGCTAGAATTACCACTCTCAAACTATCAAGATAGAAGGCCATATCAAGAAGAAAAATGTAATAGTTGGGAAGTACCCATAATTTTATTCATTGTAAGATAGCCAAGGAATTGAATTGCTTCCTATATCCAGCACCAGAGTGTCAAGTGATGGTTGCAAGTGGAGGAACCATAATTGCTCAGGAAAGTGCCATAATATCAAGCTATCCATGGGAGAATATGTATTGAATAGCCCAATGCTTTCCATTCCAATGGGCGGTGTTGATGTTGTACTAGGAGTCCAATGGCTACAATCCTTGGGTACAATAGATTTTAATTTTCAAGAACTTTTCATGAGATTCTCTTTAGAAGGAAAGGAAGTCGAATTAAGGGGTATCACAGGGAAACTAGGAAAGATAATTATCTCTAATGGAATGACAAAGCTTCTAAAGAAACAACAACAAGACATAATTGCACAATTATGTTCACTAGAGGTTCCCACATCAAAATCATCCATTTCTCCAGATCTCCAAAAAGTCTTGGAAAATCATTCCAAGGTATTTGAGACTCCCAAAGGCCTCCTACCTATTCATGATCATGATCATGCTATTAATTTGATTCCAGGAAGTGTTCCTCCAAACATCAGGCCTTACAGATATCACTATGTCCAAAAGAGTGAAATTGAATGTATGGTTGCAGAAATGCTAGAGGCTGGTATAATTCAACCTAGTCAAAGTTCTTTCTCTGCTCCAGTAGTATTGGTTTGTAAGAAGGATGGATCATGGCGCATGTTTCCAGATTATAGGGAGCTCAACAGGCTCACTATTAAAGATAAATTTCCCATTCCTATCATTAATGAATTATTGGATGAATTGCATGAATCAATTTAATTCGCCAAGTTGGATCTTCGTTCAGGATATCATCAAATCAGAATGAAGACTGAAGACATTCCAAAAACAACATTTAGAACTCATGAGGGTTATTATGAATTTTTGGTCATGCCTTTTAGCCTTACTAATGCACCTTCTAAGTTTCAAGGTTTGATGAATTCCTTTTCAAACCCTTCCTTAGAAAATTTGTGTTAACTATTTTTTGATGATATACTAATCTACAACAAGTCTTGGAAGGATCATGTCCAACAAGTTGACATGGTGCTCAAACTAATGGAAGAGAAACAACTATATGCAAAAATCTCCAAATGTTTCTTTGGAGTACAAGAGGTAGAATATCTGGGTCATATTGTATCTCATGAAGGTGTTAAGGTAGACCCTAACAAAATTAAAACCATTAAGGAATGAAAAATCCCCACATCTATAAAGCATCTACGAGGATTTCTCGGGTTAACAGGGTATTATCGTAAGTTTGTTAAGAATTATGGGAGAATAATAGCACCTCTAACAACATTATTGAATAATGATGCATTCTCATGGACTCCAGAAGCAACGAAGGCCTTTGAACATCTTAAAGAGGCAATGTGCCAAGCACTAGTCTTAGCTACACCGGACTTCACAAAAACCTTTATTGTGGAATGTGATGCCTCAGAAATGGAATTGGTGTGGTTTTAATGTAAGAAGTAAGACCCATTGCTTTCAAAAGTCGTCCAATCAAATGAAAGTATTTACACAAAGCTATTTATGAGAAGGAAGTGCTAGCAAGACTACATGCACTTAAAAAATGGCGACCCTACCTAATGGAAGACACTTCAAGGTAAAAACGGATCATGATAATCTTAAATACTTTTTAGAACAAAGATTATCTTCAAAAGAGCAACAAAAATGGGTCACAAAGATGTTGGGCTATGGATTTGAAATAATCTACAAAAAAGGGAAGCAAAATGTTGTGGTAGATGCACTCTCAAGAAAAGATGAGGATGTGGAAGCATTTCTTGCGCCATTTCTATTATCTAACCAGATTGGATAAATGAAGCAAGGGATGAATGGAAGAATGATGAGGAAGTGTGGGCACTCATTCAAAAGATACAACAAGATCTTGGTACATCTGATACATTTAGCTAGAAAAATGATTTGTTGTGGTACAAGGATCGGTTATACCTATGTAAGAATTCCCAACTCAAGCAAAAGATTCTTAGGGAATTGCACGCCTCTCCCTTAGGAGGTCACTAAGGATTTCTAAAAACTACCATAGGGTTCAGAAGGATTTTTTTTGGGATGGCCTTAAATCGGATATTCAAAAGTTTGTCGCAGAATTTTTTGTTTGCCAACAAAATAAAGTTGAAACAATTAAGACCCCAGGACTATTACAACCTTTATCCATTCCAAGCCAACATTGGGAGTTGGTTTCAATGGATTTTATCACAGGTTTACCCAAGTCCGAAGGAAAGAGTGTTATCATGGTGGTAGTTGACAGACTTACCAAGTATGCACATTTTTTTGCATTATCTCATCCATTTAAAGCGAGTATAGTTTCTACTGCATTTATGGAAACAATTCAAAAGCTACATGGAAACCCAAAGATTATTGTAAGCGATAAAGATCCCATCTTCACAGGAAATTTTTGGACAGAATTATTTTGTTGTCTTGGTACTCAGTTAGCTCATAGCTCATCTTGTCATCCTCAATCTGATGGGCAAACTGAGATAGTAAACAAATGTTTGGAAGGATATCTTCGTTGCTTTGTACCTGATAAATAGACACAATGGGTAAAATGGTTGCCTCTGGCTGAATGGTGGTATAACACTTCCTTCCATACTGCAACAAAAATGACCCCATTTATGGCACTTTATGGATATCATCCACCATCCATCACATCATATTTAAGAGAAAATTCTAAGGTTCAAGTAGTGGAAGATCACATTGAGCATCAACGACAAGTTCTCCAACTCTTAAAGGATAACCTCACTTGGCACAGAATAGAATGAAACAACAGGTAGATCAACATCGCAATGAAAAAAAATTTCATGTAGGTGATTGGGTATTCCTACGGCTACAACCATATAAACAAATGTCCCTCAAGCAAGTTAAGAAGGATAATAAATTATCACCAAAGTATTATGGTCCGTACAAGGTGTTGCAAAAGATAGGTACTATGGCATACAAATTGGAGCTTCCTACAGCTTCTCGAGTGCACCTAGTTTTCCATGTTTCATGCTTAAAGAAGGTTATAGGTGACAAGATTCCAGTTCAAACAATATTGCCAGAACTTGATGAGGAAGGAAAAATCATATTGGAACCTAAAGCAGTCAAAGAAACAAGAACTCGACAACTACGAAATCAATCAATTTCAGAGTATCTCATCAAGTGGAAGAACTTACTCGTTGAAGATTCCACATGGGAGGATGAGAATTTTATACAGAAGCACCCATAACTACTCAAGCGTTGAGGAAAACACTTTTTTGAATGAGAGGGGCATGTTAGGGCCCTATAATACTAGTGATTCCCCCATTACGATTGTCATTGTATCCCTTATCGTTATTGTTGTGCCCCTATTGTCCCCATATTGTTATTATTGTGCCCCATAGAATCCCACTATTGCTATTTTTATGCCTTTATATTATTATTGTTAGGCCGGCTTGGTTATATTGTGACCCCTTAGACTCCTATATATAGAAATGAGGTTTTGTCATTTGAATCATCGAAGAATTGTTCATTTGTGTAATGTAAAGGAGGTTGCCCCCTCGAAGAGGCTTATTTCTAAGGCATTCATCTATCTTTTCTATCTTTTTGTGAGTTGGTTTCATAACAGAATTCAACTACCATTATGGAATCACTATTCTATAAACTTATTTAGAGGCAGAACTTAAAATCCCAAAGAAATAAAAAATAGAGATTAGAAATAAACATTTGGACAACAGTGAAACATAAATGAAATCATCAAAGGAACAAATGAAAATAATTCCTTCTTTTTTGTCTCTAGTGTTCATGACCGTGAAGCCTCTAAGTATACATATATATACAAAATTAAAGAAGAAATATATTTTAACTGAACATGGACATGCTTCCACCAACAAATATTCTAAAATGGACAACAATCATTGTTGTAGAAGTGAATATTAGTAAACAAAATATTTGTGTCATGAAAAGGGCACGTCTACTAATAGTAAAAAGAAAAAACTTACGTAATTGTCCCTCCAAGCACACATAAGTAAAACTAACTATGAGATATTTACATAATTTGGTGTCAAAATAAATGTGGATTGATGCTCTTGCATCAAACTCCCTCAAAGCAAAAGGTTTCATGGACTCTTGTCCATAAGATCTACAACTGTGCTGCCACGCTTTAGGATCTCTACTTCATCCATCCAAACTATTTCTTTAGCTAGAAGACCCTTCCATTTAACCAAGTACCCATAATAAATTTTATTTGTGGTTCTTTTGATGAGCTTTTGATCAAGGATCATTTCCATCTGTAGATTCTGAGTTGTAGGTAACTGTTTTTCCCATTGAATTTCCTCTTCTTGATTTTCTACTTCTTCTCTAGGTTCCTGATAAGGGCATAGGTGGTTCCTGATAAGGGCATAGGTTTGCAACATTAAATATAGGGGAAATTCCTATATCTAAAGGAAATTCGATCTTGTAATCATTTGTTGAAAGCTTCCTCAGGATTTTGCAGGGACCAATATTTTTCAACTTCAACTTATTGTACTCACACTTTGGGAACCTTTACTTAAATGAGCTAAAACCAGAACCCCAACTTCAAAATTCATCTCTCTTCACTTGAGATCATCCCCCTATTTATATTTAAGGTCGCTTTATTATAGTTTTCTCTTTAACTTGCTCATGGATCATCTGCATTATTGTAGCAAAATCCTATGCATCTGCACTTTGATTTTCTCCTTTTCCCAGATTTCCAAGTTCATAAATACCTCTTGGGTGCATACCATACACAATCTGAAAAGGAGTTTTGTATGTGATCCTATTAGGATAATCATTGTAGGAAAATTTAGCATGTGGAATAACTTGATCCCATTGTTTATAATTCTCATGGCCAAGACACCTTAGTAAATTTCCCAAACTTCTATTGACCACTTCAGTCTACCTAACCATTTGGGGATGATAGGCTAAACTATAGGTTGAGTTTATCTCCAGTTTCTTCCTTAAAGTTCTCCAGAAATGTCCAACAAATTTGGTGTGTCGATTTGAGACAATCCTCCTAGTTTGTCCATGTAGTCTCACCACTTCCAAGAAAAATAAATTCCCAGAAATATAAATTTGCAATAGGGGAAGCAACATTTTTCTTGGAACAAATTATGAAATATGCCATTTTAGAAAACTTATCTACTACCACAAAAACTGAATCATGTCTTCTTTGAGTCTTGGAAAACTGAGAACAAAATCCATATTAATGGCTTCCCAAGGCCTGCTTGATATGGGTGGTGGATGATATAGCCATGAATTATGCTATCTCCCTTTAGCATGTTGAAAAATTATGCATGTATCCATAAACCTTTTGACATATTAGCTCATACTCGACTAATACTAAAAATAGCTTAATTGTGCATAGGTCTTGTCATGGCCAAAATGACCAGTAAGCCCTCCACTATGTTTTTCTTTTAGCAAATTATCTCTCTTTGATCCTCTTCAAATACACAGTTTGTTTCCCTTAAACAAAAATCCCTCTTGAACCAAGCATTCTAGCCATGGGCTTCGATCTTTGATCATAGGGTTTTCACAAGCTTCATAAATTTCCTTAAAATTTGAATCTTCCTTATACAACTCTTGGAGATGCTCATATCCCAAAGTGTTAACATGGAATTCTTGCAGAATTAAACATATTTTTCTCAAACCATCAACAAATTTATTAGCACTCCCATTAATATGATTTAAAACAAAATAAAAATTCTACATGTACTCAACCCATTTTGCATGTCTTTGGTTCAATTTTTCCTTTTCACTAATAAATTATAATGCCTGGTTGTTTGTGTACAAAATAAACTCCTTGGGCATAAGGTAATGCCTCCACTTCTTAAGGGACTGAATTATTGCATAATACTCTTTGTCATAAGTAGAATACTTCTGTTTGGCCTCATTCAATTTCACTGAACTACGCAACTAGTTTATCATCTTGGCTAAGAACAACTCCGAAGGCGGTCCCGCTGGTATCACATTGTATTTGAAGAGGCTTCTCGAAATCGGGAAAAACTAAAATAGCTTTTTCAATGATTTTCTTCTTCAGCAATTGGAATGCTTCTTCTACTATTGTTGTCCACTTAAAAGGTTGTTGTTCCTTTTTAATTGTCTTTAACATTGGTGCACAATTGCGGCTAAAATTTTGAATAAATTTTCTGTAAAATTTGGCCAATCCATGGAAGCATATCACCTCATGTATGTTGGTTGGGGAAGGGAAAAATTTAATAGTTTTTACCTTCTCAAGGCCTATTTTTAGCCCTTCAGTGGAAATTATAAATTCCAAATAAACTAACTTTGTTTTAAGAAAATAATACTTCTTCATATTTATCAAAAGTTTCTCCTACCGAAATTTGTTCAATACCATTTTTAAAAATTTAAGATGATCTTCCTTAGTTTTGTGGTACACTAGGATATCATCCAAATAAACAATCACAAACTTGCTAATAAATTTGAGAACATCATTCATGAGCCCCATAAAAGTGATGCATGTGTTGGTCAAGCTAAAAGGCATAACCAACCATTCATACAAGTCATCATTGGTTTTGAGCATTGTATTCCACTCGCCCCCCTCTCTCATTCGAATTTGATAATACTCGCTCTTTAAATCTATTTTGGAAAAATATTTGTCACCACCAATACAATCCATTGTATCATCCATGCATGGTAAAGGGAACCTATACCTAATGGTTATTTGGTTAATGGGTCTGGAATTGATGCACATCCTCCAGCCTCCCTCTTTTTTTGGACTTAAGATAGATGACACAACACAAGGGCCCAGAAACTCTCTGATCAGCCCTTTGTCCAACAACTAGTGGACTTGGTTTCTGATTTCTTCATTTATCTAAGGGTCATTCTATAAGAAACCTTGTTATGTAGAATAGCTCCTGGAATTATATATATGATGGTTGATACTCCTCATGGGTGGTAAGGGATTTGGTAACTCATCGATAATACATCAATAAATTAATCTAATAATGACTTAATTTCAACAAGCAACTCATTTATACTTGTGTGTGTAAATACAACTTGAGGCTTATCAATTACAGCGAATTGCACCTCCTCTTCTTGTTTGAATTTTTGTAGTAGCTCTTTCCCAGACATCATTAACATGCTCGGGCCTACATCATCTTTGGCTCCTTTCTCTTCCAATGGTAACAACACGTGCTTGCAATTGTCCTTATCAAAAGAGTAGGTATTCGTTCTCCCATCATGAATAACACCTCTATCATACTACCACAACGTACCTAATAAGACATGGAAAATGTCCATATGCATGATGTCGCACAACACTTCGTCCTTGTAGTTTCCAATTTAGAATTCCACCTTGCTTTGTTCATTGACCAAAATCAGATGTCCCTTTTGCGTGGAGTACGATGTGACATCCTTTGCAACCCTAATTTCTCCACCATTTCTACAGAAACCAAGTTTTCATTGTTTCCACTATCAAAAATTACCTTGTAACACTTCCCCTTGGATTTGCAGGCTGTTCTAAATAAATTCCTTTTGTTATGCTAGTTCTTGTTTCTCTTTCTCTCTTTTAAAATCCTCTTCAGCATTAGGGACTCATCCAACTTAGGGGTTTCCTTTTTTATTTTTCTTGTTACTACCTCATCCATAGCTTCTGCAACATGCACTCCTCTTTGGCCTGCTGATTTATTTTCAAGATAATTCCGTGATAGATGGCCTGTCTTTCCACATGTGTAGCATCTAACTTCCATTTTTTCGACTTCTTGTACTCCCTGCTTCTTCTCTTGGAGTCTGAGCTCTTCCCCTGTTGAGAGGCCCTTTCCCTCTATCTAGATTGCTTTCTCTGTTGTGTTGGCTATGCTTCCTAGCTAAATTTTCTTCTGCCTTCAATGTTGTCTAATAAGAATCCTCCATAGTCTTCATGGGTAAGAGGTTGATTTCATCTTGAATTTAAAGTATTATACCATTTATGTACCTGGCCACCTTCTCCACATCTTCTTCGATGTGACTTACTCTTATATTCAACTTGTAAAATTCCTCTGTATATTCTTTTATCATCATGAATTTCTTCCTTAAATTATCTAGTTTCCTAAACAAATTCAACTAGTAATCCTTGGGCATGAATTTTATCTTGAATTTAGCCACCATCCTATCCTAGCCACCTTCGTGAGCATGTGGTTGTGGTGTGGCATGGATAGAATTTGTTGCCAGAAAAGTTGAACAAATTGGAAGCGACTGACTCATCTAGAGTAGCATGTAGACTGATCGTATCCCCCTCCTCCCCCTCAAGGACAATGCTTGACAACCCGACGTCCATCACTTCTCATGATTAGCCATGGTGACTAGGAAGCTATGTATTTTGTAGGTCTTTTGGTGTATTTGGCCTTATCATATTTGGGCAGCATACCTTAGTTTATTTTGGATGTTTTTAATGGTCAATCATTGATGGTAAACAAACCCGGCTGGGGTGAGACCATTAGTTTTTTTCTACTGTATGTAAAATATTTTGGCACTTAATAGAAATTCTGATTCACAAAAAACAAAATTAAGTTATTAAATTTTAACTATATTTAATAAACAAATTAAATTAAATAATGGGTTATTTAATTGTATTCGTAGAAGATTCCTGGATGGAACTGTGTATAGGATTAATATCTTGTCCAACGTTTCGGGTGGACCCTCCACCCATCATCAGGGACTAGAGAATATTGAATGATAACATGCGAGTGTTGATTAGCCTTAAATAAAAAATAAATGAATTAGCTGTTAGGGAAAAATAATGAAATTATTCAAAAATAGTCATTAAGGGTCAAGTAAAAAAAGGGGGGAATAAGTAAGAAAATTAAATAGTAAAAGATTGATTTTTAATATAATAATATATATTTTTAATTTAAAGGTTTACCTAATTAAGTTTAAAAATTATATTGATTTAAAAAAGTTAACAAAAATAATAATAAAACTATAGGTTTAGAAGCAAAAATAATAATAAATTAATTAATTTTAAAATTAATAATGAGAATAATATTTTTAGATCTAAGACTTTTCTGATCCATAATATAGATAGATGCCTTTTGGATTAATCACATTATTAGGATTTGGTGGACGTTTCAAACCAACTAATGTGGTCCATCCTCGGGACAAGGTGAAGAATCCATAGATATTAAGGAATAAATAGCATGGATGCATTATTGTCAAATCCTAGTAATGTGATTAATCTGAGAGAATAATATCAATATTAATTAAAGAATAAAAGAGATGAAAATCTAAAAGAAATGAATTATCAAAAACAATTAACAATGATATATATATATATATGTGTGTGTGTGTGTGTGTGTGTGTGTGTGTGGAGGGGGGACCAAGGCAAAAGAAAAATAAATTGGATTTAGTCAATCAAATAATAATAAAGAAACATATGATTAAAATAATTGATTAACAGTAAAATAAATTAAAAATATGATAAAACTAATAAAATTTCACATTAATAACGAAAACAATATTAATAATTTAAATAAACAAAGAATTAAAATGAATTTTTTTGAAAATAAACATAAAGAATTAAACTACTAAAAGAAGAGGATATATATATATATATATATAGAGAGAGAGAGAGAGAGAGAGAGAGAGAGAGAGAGAAAGAGAGAGAGAGAGAGAGAGAGAGAGAGAGAGAGTAAATAATTGTTAATGATAAATAACTGTAAAATAAATAAATAAATAAAATATTTTATGGAAATGTGAGGAAAAAAAGTGGAAGGGATTATACAAGAATAAATAAAGGTAGATTAAACTAAATAAAATAAATAAGACAAACAGATCAATAAAATCAATTATAAAGATGATAGATAACAGACTTTGAGGATTAGCTTAATTTTAATTCATCTTCCCTATATTATCAGGGTGCTTCTCAATTTCAAGAGCTTTCCTAATAATGCGAGTTTTGTAACAAGGAACATGGGCTAAGATTTTGGATTCATCAAATCAAACAAGGTGTTTTGAATTGAAAGAATGTTCAATAATGGTTGACTTAGATAAATGGAGATGGTTAGTATCAACTATATGCTCATTCAAGCGAGCTTTGAAGGGATGACTAATTTGACCAATATAAGATTTCCCGCATGAGCAGGGAATTTGGTAAACCCCTGAACTTAACATGGGGTCAGACTTATCTTTGGTTAATTGAAACATCTTCCTAAGAGTTCTGTGAGATTTAAATGTGGTCTTAATATTCCTTTTTTTAAGATTTTTGAAATTAGGTTAGTGGTCCCTTAAATATAGGGAAGAGAGACCTAACCTTGGGGAGGAGAGGGGGGAATAGATTGGGATTTAGGATGGGAAACATCATGAAAGGATTTACGAATTGAGAAGGGATATAGCCATTGGCTTTGAAAGCTCAGAAACTATGAGCTTTTTCTGAAGGAAGGAATTGAGGGGCAGAGATTTTAAGGGCTCGAAAGATTAGAGTTTTGAGAACAACTTTTTTGTGATGGGCGATGGTGAGAACGGGCATGGAGATATCGATCAACATGGGTATTTTTTGGTAGACTTGATAGGATAGGGAGCCATCAAGTTGTCGGTAGACAAGAACATCAAGGAAGGGAAGGGATTTGTTGGATTCAATTTCCATGGTAAACTAAATGAGAGGGGAGATGTTGTTAACATGAGAGTGAAATTCATCAAATGTGACCCTCCCATGTTGCCAAATAACAAATTTTTTTTTCTTCGATAAACTGGAACTGAAATCAAATTTGTAAATCCTTTCATGATGTTTCTCATCCTAAATCACAGTCTGTTCCCCACTCTCCTTCCCAAGGTCAAGTCTCTCTTCCATATACTAAATGAACCACTCACCTATTTTCAAAAATATTATCAAAAAGGAATATTAATACCATATTTAAACCTCACAAAACTCTTAGGCAGAGGTTTTGGTCAACCAAAGATAAGTATGACCCCATGTTATGTTCATGGGTTTACTAAATTCCCGATCAAGTGGGAAATCTTATATTGATCAAACTAATCGTCCCTTCAAAACTCACTTGAAGGAGCATATCGCTAATACTAACCATCTTCACTTATCTAAGTATGTCATTATTGAACATTATTTTAATTCAAAACACCTTGTTTACTTTGATCAATCCAAAATCTTGGCCGGTGTACCCTTTCATAACACTCGTATTACGAGAGAAACTCTTGAAATTGAGAAGCACCCCAATAATTTCAATAAACAAGATGGATTCAAATTAAGCTAATCATGGAAGCCTATTATTCATCACCTTTCTTATTAATTTTTTTTAATCTATCTTTATTTAATCTAATCTAATACATTTCACATTTTTTCCTCCACATGTTCATAAGATATTTTATTATTTTATTTTTATTGATTTATTTATTTTACGGTTTTTTATCTTTAATAATTATTTATTTCTTCCTTAAAAAAATCCTTTTGTTTTAATTCTTTAGGTTTATTTTGGAGTTTTCCAACCCTTTAATTCCTGGTTTACTTAAATGATTAATATTATATTCGTTATTAATGTGAAAGTTTATTAGTTTTATCATATTTTTAATTTATTTTATTGTTAACCATTTTAATCGTATGTTTCCTTATTATTATTATTTTTTACTATAATCTAATTTATTTTCCTTTTATCATAGTCCTCATTAACTTTATATATATGAATAGATCATTTAAATAAAAAATCCTTATTAATTATTTTTAATAATTTATTTCTTTTAATTTTACATCTCTTTTATTTTTTACATCTCTTTTATTCTTGAAGTAATTGATTATTGATATTATTCTCATTATTAATTAAAAATAAATTAATTTTTTTTGTTGAATTGAGGCTTCTGTGATCCATAATATTTTTTAAGAAGAGTTTCGGCGTAAATCACATGTAGAAAACCTCTGTCGACGCGTTTTGAACCAATTAGTGTGGTTCATCATTAGGACAAGTTGAGGAGTCAGATCATGGCTGCCAATTAAATAGGGAGAGCAGATCATCCAAACGGCCAGGTTAACTAGGTTGACCATCAATGGCTACATAAAATGACTAGATAATAATATTAAAATGTTAATCAGTCAAAAATAATAACTTATAGTAATAGAATAATATTATAATTATAGTAAATAAATTTCTTCTATATTAGTTATTTTATTAATATATTTTTCTTAGGTTATTAAATTAATTAATTAAATTCTTTTTAATTTATTTAATCATATAACTACTAGGGATAAGTAAAGGGCTTATATATATATATATATATAATAGAATGTTATACTATTTTATTTTTTTTATATATTAAATTACCTAATTCTAATTTATCTAATCAATTGAATTGCTAGAGATAAGTAAAGGTGAGTTTATATATTACAAATATATATAATTTTATTTATTTATTTATTTTTATTAATTTATTTAATTACTTGTTAATTTATTTAATCGTTTAAATCCCTAGGGATAAGTAAAGGGTTTTTAATAATAATGATTTAATGGAATTAATAAATTATTTATGGGTATTGGTTAAAATTAATTTTTATTTTATTTATATGGTAAAGGTAGAAGCTTAATAACAAATAGGATTAATAATATTAATAAAATCTGATAAGGAAATAGCAATAAAAATTAGAACGAGTGGCAATTTTTTATTTTTTATTTTTTAAATACAAGAAGGACAAGAACAGGACATTTAACAAAAAAATTAACCAAAAGGAGAAACCTTAGGAGGATGGAAAAGACAGCTCTAAGGAGACGGAACCGGGAAAATATGGGGAAACCTCGGCAAGACTAAGAAGAAAGGGCAGGGATCCAACAACGATTGATCTTCCAGCGATCATCTCTATTGAGATTGTGCGCTTCATCCATCAAAGGATAAATGAACATGCAACCGACCTAAGACATGGGAGAACCAAGTCTTCAGCGTTAGCAGAGCATGCGGAAAAGACCAAGCATCATGTTTGCATTGAGGAGGCCAAGGTTATTACCAAGGTTGTGCAGTTCCATCACCGTAGATTCAGGGAAGCGATTGAAATTGAAAAAATGCCTAACAATCTCAAAGGATAAATGAACATGCAGCCGACCTAAGATATGGGAGAACCAAGTCTTCAGCTTTAGCAGAGCATGTAGAAAAGACCAAGCATCATGTTTGCATTGAGGAGGCCAAGGTTATTACCAAGGTTGCGCAGTTCCATCACCGTAAATTCAGGGAAGCGATTGAAATTGAAAAAAGGCCTAACAATCTCAATAGAGATGATGGCTGGAAGATCAATCGTTGTTGGATCCCTACCCTTTCTTCTTAGTCTTGCCGAGGTTTCCCCATATTTTCCCGGTTCCTTCTCCTTAGAGCTGTCTTTTCCATCCTCCTAAGGTTTCTCCTTTTCGTTAAGTTTTTTGCTAATTGTCCAGTTCTTGTCCTTTTTGTATCAAAAATAAATAAATAAATAAAATATAAATATAAATTGTCGATCGTTCTAATTTTTATTACTATTTCCTTATCAAATTTTATTAATATTATTAATCCTATTTGTTATTAAGCTTCTACCTTTACCATATAAGTAAAATAAAAATAAAAATAAAAATTAATTTTAACCAATACTCATAAATAATTTATTAATTCCATTAAATCATTATTATTAAAAACCCTTTACTTATCCCTAGGGATTTAAACGATTAAATAAATTAACAAGTAATTAAATAAATTAATAAAAATAAATAAATAAAATTATATATATATTTCTAATATATAAACTCACCTTTACTTATCCCTAGCGATTCAATTGATTAAATAAATTAGAATTAGGTAATTTAATATATAAATAAAATAAAATAAAATAATATAACATTCTATTATATAAAAAGCCCCCCTTACTTATCCCTAGTAATTATATGATTAAATAAATTAAAAAGGAATTAAATTAATTAATTTAATAACCCAAGAAAAATATATTAATAAAATAGAATAGAATAACTATTATAAAAGAAATTTATTTACTATAATTATAATATTATTCTATTACTATAGGTTATTACCTTTCACTGATTAGTATTTTAATATTATTATCTAGCCGTTTTATATAGCTGTTGATGGTCAACCTAGTCAACCTAGCCGTTTGGATGATCTGCTCTCCCTATTTAATTGGCAGCCATTATCTGACTCCTCAACTTGTCCTGATGATGAACCACACTAGTTGGTTCGACGCTCCTCAACTTGTCCGGACGATGAACCACACTAGTTGGTTCGAAATGCGTCGACAAAGGTTTTCTACTGCTCTCCCTATTTAATTGGCAGCCATGATCTGACTCCTCAACTTGTCCTGATGATGAACCACACTAGTTGGTTCGACGCTCCTCAACTTGTCTTGACGATGAACCACACTAGTTGGTTCGAAATGCGTCGACAAAGGTTTTCTACATGCGATTTACGCTGAAACTCTTCTTAAAAAATTAATTTTTCTTTTTTAAATTTATTATTATTATTATTATTATTATTATTTTAATTTTTTTAAATCAATATAATTTCCCTTCACTTTGATTTTAAACTTAATTATGTAAATTTTTAAATTAAAAATATTTTTATTATTATTATTTTAAATTAATCTTTTTATTATTTAATTTTCTTTTTTATTCTCTTTTTTACTTGACTCTTAACGACTATTTTTGAATGATTTTATTATTTTTACATAATGACTAATTCATTTCTTTTCTATTTAAGGCTAACCAACACTAGTAGTTTATCATTCAATATTATTTGATCCCGATGATCGGTGGAGGGTCCATCTAAAACGATGAGTGGAGGGTCCATCTAAAACGTTGGACACTATTTAATCCTATACACAATTCCATCCAGAAATCTTCTACAAATATGAATAATTGTGAAAATCTTCATTCTATTATTTAATTGTATTTTAAATATTTATATATTATATTAATATTTTTAAATAATAATATTATTATTAATCCTATGAAATAATTTGTTAAATAGATTTTTTAAAAATATCATATTAATAAAAGCGTTTTAGTTTTGAAATTCACGTCAATTGAATAACTCGGCAGGTATAATAATAATACATAAAATATATTAAATATAACGAAGTAGTGTGAAATGGTCTTATCCAACTTGATTATTAATTATCCCGTCATAAGTGATAAATGATGTATCAGAGGTATAATAATAAAATTTGTACATTCACATTAAATATTATTTTATTTTATCAGCTTTATATATATATATATTAAATGGGAGGGGCTAGTTCTCTTTAGAAGCATTATGGGCTTTTTTTTTTACATATATATTGTACATAGGCATATCAGAACAAGCTGACAACCGTCACATCGAAACATATTTTAATCGCCATCACTGGAATCTCTATGGAACGATATACCCTGCAGCATCCGCGGGATTCGAACGCGGCCGGGGATGTGCAAATCAACCGCCTCGACCACTACATCATGCACTCACGTGCTATATATATATATATATATATATATATATATATATTTAACAATTTATTATTAAACCGCATAAAAACAATTTAATCAATGGTTTCAACTAATTTTTAAAAATAATTTAATTTTTGTAAAAAATAATTTAATATAATAATTTGTAAGTAACTTAAAATTTTTTAGAATCTCTCCTTTTTTACACTAAAATAAAAACAATATAACCTAAATCAACTATAAAAATAAAAAAATAAAAAAATAAAGAGTACAAACTAAGGCTGGGAAAAATTACAAGTTGAACAAATATTTTTTTTGTATTTTACATATTAGACTAATAAAATATTTTTGTATCTTACGAAATAGATGTTATATGTGTGTTCATGGTTAATGGTGAGAGAATAAGGTGTAACTAGCATTTGCACCAGATGTTGCAAAGGAAACGTCGTAAGGCATAAATTGAAGAACGCAAATACAACAAAAAAATACTTTCATGAAGAATAAAAATACTTATAATGAATTTATTATTAGATATTCATATATATTGCACTATATATTAGCCCCACTAATTTTTTCCCTTTATTAATGTAACCTTTCACCACTATGGTCACTATAATATCAAATACAATGTGTCTTAACCAAAAACCATTATGAAAGTCAAAATACTTGTATGTCCCATATCCCATATAAACCATAATATACTTTGATCACTCTTGGAGAATTGCAAACCCTTCCAAAATGCAACTTCTAACCACTATTACCATTAAGAAAAAATGGCATTTATTACCTTATAATCCTTAAGGGAATAACTCTATTATTAAGTAAACCATAGTGCAATATGATTTTTAACACAACGAATTCTAAAAATTATGACTCCTAGTACACTCTCATCATAAACACATTGTAACTCCTAAAATGTTACAAGACATAAACTTTAATACCTAACACATTAACTATAACATTAAAACTATAACCTATATGTACTTAAATTGTCTTAACATAGTGAAGGTAGAGAAGAATCAAGTGTGGCTCTTCAAATTCAATCCCATGAGAAGCGGATATAAAAAATGTTGATTATTATGTAGATGATATTTTCACTATTGACATTGACCCCAAAACCATTTTATGGGAGAAACCTATGGTAATGATGTTGATGGGTACTCATTATTCTCCCATTAAATGGTATAATGGTGGCCTACATTTTGTAAATAATTTAAGGTCTTAATGTTTGTATGCCTCTGGCTCTTTTGAGGCCATGTTGGATTGAAAGTCTGAGTTCAGGATTTGGGTAATTGCTAAAGATAGTGTCAACTGGACTTGCTGAATCAGAGAGGTGAACAAGAGCATGGAAGCCATTGACAGAGTTTGCTCACCCACATCCTTGAGAATGTTGTTTTTGTGCTGTGCATATATCAACTGAGAAATACCCAGGTTTTTGAAGGTGATCTAAAAGGGGTTGAAGTTGTGGGTTATTGAATCAGGTGTACATTGACTGACAAAGTATGAATGTTTTATGCGATTGAAGGTGGGCTTGTAATTGAAAATGGAGAGGAAAGAGAATGACTTAAAAGAGCTAACGCAGCAGGAACTGAGTGGCATTTAACTAGGGTGGAGAAAGACTCAGAATGCTCTTGATGGTTGCTTGCTGAGGCTTGAGCTTGAGTTGCCATGAGATACTGGAGATGGGTCTAATAAAAAAACCGCTTAGATAGCCTAAAATTCCAATCTTTGCACATTTAAACCTACTCTCAACCATCAAAAAACCACTAGTCTAGCCTAAATTACAACACAAAACAGCACCGACCTATCTACTGTTAGGCAACTAATTGGCCAAGTGAATGCATTTAGTGCTCAAACAGCAGAACCAACCCAACGTTACAGAAGTATCGATTCAAAACAGAACATGCAGAAACCCATTACACAACATTAATGACAAGTATGGCAGTCGCAGAACAAACCCGATGATACAAAGACCTAACATAAAAACCCAACCCCCTTATGCAGGGGACCATTACAGAATAGTTGAACAAAAAAAAAGTGTCTATGTGACATCAGAAACCAAAACTATTTCGTGAAACGTGTCATTTTTAAAAATAGTTACGGAAGAAACCATAACGATGAGATAGTAAAACCGTATAGTGCATATTCAGATTGCAATTAAAGAGATCAACAGAGAGCTAATCGATAGCAACAAAGATCCAAATAAAAAAGCAGACTAGTTTACAGAACATCGAATACCAAGCCCAAAAAGCAGACTAGTTTACAAAACATCAAATACCAATCCCAGGGACAGTTACCAGCATATAGCTCTAACATCAACAAGATTATTACATGGTCTTTGAAGAAATCCAAAGAAGCAAATAAACAAAAATAAAATCCACCGAAACCCCTAAAAAACCCTAACAAAACCACTGATATAGCCTAAAATTCCAAACTTTGTACGTTATGGGGATGGCCCAGACCTTGTAAGGATTCTCATTTTCCACTCTGACTTGTCTTCCAAAGCCTACAACTCTTGTGAAAGCTTCACTACTTGGGCTAACTTGTGCACTGCTACAGCCATGCATAGCACATTCAGAAAATCGAAAATGATGCCAATTGGCTCTTGCCGTGAATTTGAACAACATAACCAGAATTTATAATTCTTCTTTTAAATTCTTTTGCTATTTATTAAACGTAATTCATCTTCTCTTTCGATTCTGAAAATTAAAAGAAAGAGTAAAAAATAGTAGTAAAACTGTATAGTGTATATTGAAAACTTTAACATGGGGATGTCTTTTCAATTCATTTGCATAGATCTGCATGCACGCACTTAAATGTTCACTCTTCTTTTTCCCATCATCTGATATCCTATTTCTGGTGTGCGAATCGAAGCTTAGTTTTGCACTGCAATAGGTAGGTGCCACTGCCAATTTTACAACACTCGAGAAAGAAATATGCCGTCTACAATGGAAGATGTCGTGACCCAGGATGTGAATGTTGTTGAAAAGATGCTATCCAATGGAATAAATCATCTTCAAGTTCAAGATAAATATATCCTGCCTCCCAGTGAACGCCCCCACCTGTCTGAGGTGTCTTACTCTGAGAGCATTCTAGTGGTGGATCTCCAGGACCTGGATGGACCTAACAGAATGAGGGTAGTTGAAGAAATCGACCATGCGTCGCCTTCATTGCCCCTACAGCGTCCTTGGTTGATGAACAACATCCGGCTCGGTACAAAGGATATAAGTTTGGAGAATTCATGAGAATTTTCTGGAGCCAGGAATTAATGAATAAGACAGTGTTGGACTATTTCAAAATCGAATATGCAGAGAACAACGGTGAATGAAATTTTTTGTTGAATTTGATTTGACGGAGCCATTATCAACATTATCACTATCACTGGACCATCCAATAAAACCGTTGCCCTCTGGATGAATAAAAGATGATTACATAGTTTTAACTATTGAACATAATTTTATTTTCAATTCCAATCTTTGCACATTTAAACCTACTCTCAACCATCAAAAAACCACTGGTCTAGCCTAAATTACAACACAAAATAGCACCGACCTATCTACCGTTAGGCAACTAATTGGCCAATTGTGTGTACGAGAGCATTGACATGCTTTGACATGTGCCTTATGTGAACGTATTTAGTGCTCAAATAGCAGAACCAGCCCAATGTTACATAAGTATCGATTCGAAATAGAACATGTAGAAACCCATTACACAACATTAATGACAAGTATGGCAGTGGCAGAACAAACACAATGATACACAGAACTGACATAAAAACCCAACCCCCTTATGCAGGGGACCATTACAGAATAGTTGAACCAAAAAAAAGTGTCTATGTCACATCAGAAACCAAAACCATTTCGTGAAACGTGTCATTTTAAAAACACTTACAGAAGAAACCATAACGATGAGATGGTAAAACTGTATAGTGCATATTCAGATTGCAATTAAAGAGATCAACGGAGAGCTCATCGAGAGCAACAGAGATCCAGATCAAAAAGTAGACTAGTTTACAAAACATCAAAAACCAAGCCCAGGGACAGTTACCAGCATATAGCTCTACCATCAACAGGATTATTACATGGTCTTTGAAGAAATCCAAAGAAGCAAATAAACAAAAATAAAACCCACCGAAACCCCTCAAAAACCCTAACAAAACCACTGATATAGCCTAAAATTCCAAACTTTGGACATTACGGGGATGCCCCAGACCTTGTAAGGATTATCATTTTCCACTCTGACTTGTCTTCCAAAGCCTACATCTCTAGTGAAATCTTCACTGCTTGGGCTAACTTGTGCACCACTACAGCCATGCATACCACATTCAGAAAATCGAAAATGATGCCAATTGGCTCTTGCTGTGAATTTGAACAACATAACCAGAATTTATAATTCTTCTTTTAAATTCTTTTGCTATTCATTAAACATAATTCATCCTCTCTTTCGATTCTGAAAATTAAAAGAAAGAGAGTAAAAAATAGTAGTAAAACTGTATAGTGTATATTGAAAACTTTAACATGGGGATGTCTTTTCAATTCATTTGCAGAGATCTACACGCACGCACTTAAATGTTCACTCTTCTTTTGCCCATCATCCGATATCCTATTTCTGGTGTGCGAATCGAAGCTTAGTTTTTCACAGAAATAGGTAGGTGCCACTGCCAATTTTACAGCACTCGAGAAAGAAATCTGCCGTATACAATGGAAGATGTCCTGACCTAGGATGTGAGTGCTGTCAAAAAGTTGTTGTCCAATGGAATAAATCATCTTCAAGTTCAAGATAAATATATCCTACCTCCCAATGAATGCCCCCAACTGTCTGAGGTGTCTTACTCTGAGAGCATTCCGGTGGTGGATCTCTAGGACCTGGATGGCCCCAACAAAACAAGGGTAGTTGAAGAAATCCGCCATGCGTGCGTGGAAGATGGCTTTTTCCAGGTACATCATACTTTAATCCCCCTTCTCTTGCCAGAGCTTTTCTTTTAATATATCTGGATTCTCCTAAACCTCCTCTTCAAAAAACAGTGGAAACCTCGAAGAAATTAAAAAGCCCCTTCAGTTGAAGAAACAGTAGCATAAATGTTTGCTGGAGTTTGATTTAGCCATAGTAGTTCCTAAAATAAGGGAACCCATGTTGTTGCAGTTGGGGTATTGATTGTTACTCTGGACTGTTGGAGTAATATCGATAATGTTTGTGCTTCTGGGAAATACTCTTGACGCTGAGGCTTTTGAGTGTTTACTAAACTTCCTTGTAGTGATATGATGATGCACGGTTTTTCTTAGGTACACTCTATAAACAACAATCATATAAAGTGAGCGATTTTTTCCCATTTAAATGGATTAGTAGGAAATCGAAAGAGGGATTTTGTGTGACATCAATGCCAACTGTTGGAAATCAATGGGGTGTGGTTATGTGAAGGAATGCAGGGTTTTCAAATCAAGTGATCTTTTTGTTCTGAAAAATTAGATAGCATTATTTTTATTCTTCACAGAAGTTCAGGTTGCATTTTCCATGCAAGCTGAAAAGTTCAGTGACAAAAATATGAAGAGTTCGAGGAAAGGGGATAGTGGAATATGTTTCAAGATATTTTTTAAAGATCACCAAAGCACCAAGGCATAAAAAGTAGCTGACTCTTCCATATATGCCTCAATAAAATGGGGTGCCTAAATGAAATAATAGAACCATGATGGTAATTGCTAGGAACATGTTGAAGATAAAGGCCTGCCTAACAGGTTCATGGCGGAAGCAACCAACACTTCTGTTTCCTAATTGAATTGAAATCCAAGTAAAGTTGTTGAGCTTGATTTTCTCTATCCAAGTGAAGGTATTCACAGACATTGGGACATGGGTATCGAATAACTTCTATTGCTGCAACTCCTGATCAAGCTGCATTCATCTTGAGCAAGCCGAAAAAGAATTTGTCAAGTGAAGTACAGGAAACGCTTCAAACATCTGCTTCTCCTAGCACTCATGTAAGGGTTTGATTTACACTACTAAATTTGATTCATCAAAGTCTTTTAGGTTACTATAACTGCTGGAAACTAATCTGCTATTTTTTTATTCTTTATTTTTAGGAAAAGTGGTTTAGGAATCTTTACATTTCTTTGGTGTGGGACTGTATTCATGGTCTCAGCAATTGGTTTTTAATTTTAAACAACCATTCTTCGATAGAACCTGGGAAGGTATGTTTTTAGCTATGTTTGTCATTGTTGTGACCATTAAGGGTGGTCTCACAGTGTTATGGCGTTATAGCAATGGTCACATTAGGTAAATTGTTTATGTAATACATTAGCATGTGTCAAAGAGAGAACATGGAATGAAATGTTATTAGGAAAGTAAACGGTAATAGGAATTGGAAGTTAAGTGTGAAAGTCTTAGTTATATCTTCATATACTTCCATATCCAATTTTCTTTTGCGTTATCCTCTTAATAATATTGTTTCTCTTCGTCTCATTTCATGATCCTCGGTGATGTGATTGCCATCTCTCTTAACCTTCCTCGAGCAGTTCTACATTTGAAGAGTGCAGGACAAGGCAGCACTGACCATGTGCTGTATTGGGAAAACAGATATTCAAATGGACTTAAAATGAATATGATAATAAGCATAATCTAATGTAAAGTTACAGTTTAGCTAGGCTAACCTCAACTGCAGTCGTGGTTATCTTTTAAGATTCCTTACAACTCAGCAGAATGATTAGTGGAAATAAACCGCACTACATGATGTGAAGAACGAAAAACTAACCAGGGAATAGGTGCTAACAAGGAAACGTGGACAGAAGGTGGGCAGGCTGGGCAGGCTACTTCTACAACTCAACTGTGGCAATTCCAGAAGGACATACCATCAATGAGATCTGTCACAATCCACTGGCATTTTTTAAGCTCATTAAACGGGAGTCTGGTTTGGTATAGATGTATATCCAATGCTTATAATTGTCATAGGGGGATAAAGAATGTGCTCAGATGAGACATACGCCGAGGGAAGAGATTGTAGGGTTGGTATGCTAGTTATTTAGGGACTTTTCTTTGTATCAAAGATTAGAGATAATGGAATAAAGACAGCTTTTCTAGCTTTTCCACAATCTAAAGATTGGTGTTGTCCCCTGTAGATTATTCATCCCCAACCTGAATATTTTAGTGGTTTGCATTCATAAATACCACAATTGTTTGTAGGAACAGAGCATCACATAATTCTTCACTAAATCTCTTCTGCTGTAAACTTGTTTGCAGGTTTTGAGATTGGAAATCTTCATTTGATCCCTCTGCTAAAGCTTGCACAGCCTATTCTCTATTATAGTTACTAACTCCTTTTCAGATCACGGGAAGCGTTCTTTGACATTTATGTTAAGTTTAAATGGGTGGTGTAAGTCTACCCCTGTGGAAACCTGAGGACCAGAGTGCTGTGCAGATTGGAGGTGTCTGCCTCCAAACATAAAGGCATACTTTTCTCGTAGAAGAACACTGTTAAAAATTCCATATGTGAGCATAATGCATACTTCGCACATGTAAAATATGAATATATCTTGTTGTGATATGCTTTGTACACACTAGCTTGAGCACTCTAGTATTGTTCACAGCAGATGAGAAGATCCACTAATCTCCATTGTCCTTCACAAAATACACTATTTATTGAATAACAGTGAACTTAAAAATGCTTATGAAGGTTATAAATTTTCAACATAAACACATCAAAATTGGCTTGATGACAATGATATTGGACTCATTCCCTACACCTGGAATTTCCTTGTTGGTCACAATGAGATTGATGACAAGGAACTTCCCAAAGCTATACATTATACAATGGGAGGCCCTTGGTTCGAGGCCTGGAAATATTTCCAATTCGTAGATCTGTGGCTTCAGGAAGTGGATGAGTATAAGAGGTCCCAGATGATACATAAGGTGATTCAAGATGAGCTCATAAAGCTGTTGGATATAAGAATGAATGAAAGAGCAGGAGAGCTTGAAACCAGAGTAGGTGAGTTGGAAGGCAAGGTTAGAGAGATCTCTGCTCTGCAGTAATTGCTGTTGTTTTATCTGCAAGAGAGGTTTCTAACAGAGGGAGGGAATGGTGTGAAAGAACCTCCTTTTGATGCCTAGTTGAACAAGGGATTGCGGAGCAGAAAGAAATTGCTTTGGAATACCCTGCCGGATCTTGTGAGAGTGCAAAATAGGAATATGTTTTGGAGGTACTAGTGCAGGATATAGCCTAATTATTTTTATTCGATTCTATTTTTATCTCTAAATATTAGAGAGAAATTGTAGTTTTCTGCATAAATTTTGAAATCTCTAAATATTAGAGAGAAATTGTAGTTTTCTGCATAAATTTTGAACTGGAAGTTAACTTATTTCTTAATATACTATTCGCCCATGGTATAGTCAAATCACCTTTACTTTATAGCAGCTAAGAAATAGCTACATTCTTCATTCTCATCCTTTTTCCTGAAAGAATGGTATGAAGGGTTTGTACCCTATCTGGACAATAATGTCATTGTGACAAAATTTTTTCTCCAATGTAGTTATCTCAGACATTGCAATTTCATGGAATATGCTTCATCATATCAATTGGTGTAACTGTATATGGATGGTTATTTTGGGTTATTCACCTATGGTATGGTCATATATGCCTTTAATTTAGCTACATTCTTCAATATCATCCTTTTTCCTGAAAGAATTGTGCGAAGGGTTTGTACTCTATCTGGACAAAAATATTATTGTGGCATTTTTTTTCTATCTTAAATGCAGTTATCTCAAACATTGCGATTTCATGGAATATACTTCATCACATCGATTGGTATAATTGTATTAATTCTATTTATTAGCTATCTTGATTGCAATGTATGGATGGTTGTTTTCGGCCAGGGTCAAACATCTCTGTGTTGTTGGGGTTGCCATTGTGGTGTATTTAGTGACTATTTTGATGTGTTTATGTTGAAAATTTATAACCTTCATAAGCATTTTTAAGTTCACTGTTATTCAATAAGTAGTGTATTTTGTGAAGGACAATGGAGATCAGTGGATCTTCTCATTTGCTGTGAACAATACTAGAGTGCTCAAGCTAGTGTGTACAAAGCATATCACAGCAAGATATATTCATATTTTGCATTTGCGAAGTATGCATTATGCTCACATATGGAATTTTTAACAGTGTTCTTCTACGAGAAAAGTATACCTTTATGTTTTGATGCAGACGCCTCCAATCTGCACAACACTCTGGTCCTCAGGTTTCCAAAGGGGTAGACTTACACCACCCATTTAAACCTAACATAAATGTCAAAGAATGCTTCCCGTGATCTGAAAAGGGGTTAGTAACTATAATAGAGAATAGGCTGTGCAAGCTTTAGCAAAGGGATCAAATGAAGATTTCCAATCTCAAAACCTGCAAACAAGTTTACAGCAGAAGAGATTTAGTAAAGAATTACGTGATGCTCTGTTCCTTAATGCTTTTCAACTATTCCGATATAATAATCACTTCTTACATCTGGCCTCTTACTCTTACATGCTAAACAAAACAAATATCAATGTTTATGAAAATCAAACCTTCATCTTCTCAAATCCAAAAAATGTCTCCCAGCAGCTGAATGATTCCTCGCCTTCTAGAGTTGAACATTGCTCTGCAGAGAAAATTTAAGTTACCTTAACTGGACTTGGATATATCAACCATAAAAAGAAATCAAGAATATGCTCATCTCAGCAATTGTAGAAGATTCAAGTACAAGAAATTTGCACAATCTCGAAGTAATAAGCCAGTCCTAGGCAAAGTAGTCCAATAGGTCTTCATCAATCTCAAATTTGAATTTTAGAAGTATCCATTTACTAACGAAGTTCCATTCAGGATAAATCCATTTTAACTCTTTATTTGGAAAAGAAACCATTACACTAGCAGCTCAACGTAACTTATATAAAAACTTGTGCTCTTTTGTTGTGAGGTCCAACAGAGATATCAGTGTCAAATCTTAATTTTGAAATAAGTACTCATTCACTTACCAATTTAAGATGTTCCAAGTACCATAAATCTAACTTAAACCTGAATACAGGGATCAAAAGGCAATTAAACAACAATTAATAGATCCAGGGTTTATATATATCCTATTTGTTTTTGTACTAATAGGACCATTATGAACACAAAGACATGAAGAAATGACATCTTCCCCATCAGGGCATTAAAGCACCTCATTTCTCTTTGGTCTTAATCATAGTTCAAGGCAAGGAAGTAGGTACGCAATAGCGATATATAGAGACAACAGAACATAGACACTATCTTAGCCACTGTAATTCATATAGTTGCAAAATCTAGGTAAATTCCCCCACAAATTATAAATAGCCTAAGATTTTAAATACCTCTTTTAGAAAGGTTGGTCTTGAGAGGTTAATCCACCCACATCTTCCTACAATCAAATTTTGAATTTTAGATCCCAAATATTGGTCTCTTAAGTTCTGAACATCGTTTTTGAAAGAAATTCATTGATTTCCCATAGATGTAAACTGAACCATGTGGTTCAATCATATCAAAAATGCATAGGTCTCAGAACACAGTTCTATCTAGCCCATTCATTCATTCGAGAGACAGAAGGTACCAACTAATTCGTAATCACATTTTCTGCTTTCTTCAAGGAGGAATTTTTTGAGTGCAGCCCATTGAATGTAAAGGCCTCAGAATATAGTTTGATCTAAAGCATGCATTCATTGAACATACAAAACATATCAACTGCAGGTATTTAACAAGAGCAAGAGCAGATCCAATACTTTATTTCCTCCTGAAAATTTGACAATGTTATTGTTAATGCTAATGCTAATGCTAATAATTTATTAGGTTGTGAGCAATGGGAATTTGAAAATGTTATTATTAATGCTAATAATTTGTCAGGTTGTGAGCAATGGTAGATTCAGAAGTGTGGAACATCGAGCAGTAACAAATGCATCTCCTGCACGTATATCAATTCTTACGTTTTATGGCCCCTCGGAGGATGCCTTCATTGCCCCTGCAGCGTCCTTAGTTGATGAATAGCATCCAGCTTGGTACAAAGGATATAATTTTGGAGAATTCATGAGAATTTTCTGGAGCCAGGAATTAAAGAATAAGATAGTGTTGGACCATTTCAAAATCGAATATGCAGAGAACAACGGTGAATGAAATTTGTTGTTGAATTTGATTTAAGGGAGCCATTATCAACATTATCACTATCACTGGACCATCCAATAACCCCGTTGTCCTCTGGATGAATAAAAGATGATTACATAGTTTTAACTATTGAACATAATTTTATTTTCAATTCCAATCTTTGCACATTTAAACCTACTCTCAACTATCAAAAAACCACTGGTCTAGCCTAAATTAGAACACAAAACAGCACCGACCTATCTACCGTTAGGTAACTATGGCCAATTGCGTGTACGAGAGCATTGACATGCTTTGACATGTGCCTTATGTGAACGCATTTAGTGCTCAAATAGCAGAACCTGCCCAATGTCACCGAAGTATCGATTCGAAACAGAACATGTAGAAACCCATTACACAACATTAATGACAAGTATGGCAGTCGCAGAACAAACCCTATGATACAGAGACCTGACATAAAAACCCAACCCCCTTATGCAGGGGACCATTACAGAATAGTTGAACCAAAAAAAAGTGTCTATGTGACATCAGAAACCAAAACTATTTCGTGAAACTGTTATCGATATAACAAAAGTTATGCTTGCGTTGATTCTAGTGGTTATGCTGCTGGATCTCTAACTGCTCGTGCTATATGCTGCGTATGAAAAAAACAATTATATGGTTATTGCAAAGATTAGTTCGCCCTCAAATCTTCAGACAACAGTAGAAAATATTATACCATGAACTGACCTTATAAATTTCAAACGTAGGAAGCAAATATTATAGCAGGATAAACCCCAGAATGTTGCTCAAGAAACCACTTACTGTAGTCCTAGTTGTTATTTCTGTAGTGAAATAGTTAAAACATATTGAATTTTGAAGGCAAGGTTCTACACAAGCCTTCTGAAATAAACCGTAAGAGATACAAACGAAAATAGACCCTGATGAGTATGTCTCAGATTCTTATAAATTCTTTTGTAAGAAAGAGAAACAGAGAATTAAGGGAAAACCAAAACAAACCCTGATGAGGAATTGATCACCTGTTGAATATTTTAAAAAAGAGAAGGATAACTCGAAAAGGCTAGGGTATCTCGTAGAATCTGATCGCCCTAGACTCCGCTTCACACAGTTAACCAAGGTCCAAGCATGCCTGAACCTCCTCTTCAAAAAACAGTGAAAACCTCGAAGAAATTAAAAAACCCCTTCAGTTGAAGAAACAGTAGAAACCTCGAAGAAATTAAAAAGCCAGAGGAGTTGGTTGCAAGCACGGCTGAATCGCCTGTTGAAGTCGGTGGTGATCTAACGAAGGAGCTGGTTTGGTTGAATTTATTGGTGAAGAAAAAGAACTCGGACGGTTGAAGAAGAAGTTGAAAAGTAAAGGAATACCGAGTCGGTTTACGATTAAGTAGGAGGAGTCGGTGGTGATCTAACGCCCAATATTGTTTTAATTGTCTCACATTTCATCAAACGTTGCAAAACTGTACACGGTGACAGGTGAGTTCGTTTCAAAGAGAGTTCGTTTCAAAGAGGAACGCCTTACGGCGTAAATATATTAACCAAGTTTATTTAGTTGGGTTCTTTCGCTAAATTGGAAATAAATTCCACAACAAATTGGAATTCACACTGGATCACAATGATTTAAATCTATAATATAAATTCAGTAAGATCGTTACTAACATGAAAAAAAACAAAATTAAAACTCCTCTGAGCATGAGGTTTACCCGATGTGGCTATGGAACATTGTTCATTATCGTGCTACAGCTAAACGAAAGAGATCTAAAACATCCACCACTCATCGGGGACAGCGTTCACTACTCGAGCAAAGCATGATTCAGCCCGCGCTGCAACGTTATGTATTTTCCATGTAAACTTGGCTTAGAGTGAAAATATCTCTGCATCTTCCGGGCTTGGCAACATTGCCCTTCGGTAGTATTCCTCTGTTTCCACAATATCATGTTGCACCTAGTCCATATAATATATGAAACCCCATAATTAAATCAAACTCGATATCCCAAAATCCACTGGAGAATCAATATGCGGAAATCATAAAATTACAATTTCATTTCTAAAGCAGAGAACCGGTGAAATTACCTCATGCAGAAACCTGACATGGTTGAGTAGTTGATTGGCAGGATTTGCTTCCAACATACTTTGATCATACATATCTGTGCTGTTCTTGAAATCTGAACTTCTGCTGCTTCACATTTTTCCTCCTTTTCATCCAATACCAGAGCCTCAACTAATATGCTCAGTCTCGGACACATGGGCAACTCTGCATCCTCTTGCAGTTCAGATTAATGGCACTCCATTTGGGCAATCTTTTAGAGTCCAATATTTATAATCTTTTTTCCTGGACACGAATGGAGAGTTCTTACGAAAGGTTAGTACATATGAATCTACAAGTTAACTCGTATTTCTGCTGGTGACCTGCACATTGTCTCCATCCGATTCTTTAGCCTTCGTACTCATCAGGCTAAAGGGTGCGAGATCGATGTCGAAGTCCAGTCGCTCTCTCATTGAATTTGAATTTGTTGAGCAGAGATTGAATTCTCTACTGAGTTTTCGAAGACCCAATTCTTTAGCCTTCGTACTCATCAGGCTAAAGGGTGCGAGATCGATGTCGAAGTCCAGTCGCTCTCTCATTGAATTTGAATGTGTTGAGCAGAGATTGAATTCTCTACTGAATGAAACCTCGAAGAAATTAAAAAGCCCCTTCAGTTGAAGAAACAGTAGAAACCTCGAAGAAATTAAAAAGCCAGAGTAGCTGGTTGCAAGCACGGCTGAATCGCCTGTTGAAGTCGGTGGTGATCTAACGAAGGAGCTGGTTTGGTTGAATTTATTGGTGAAGAAAAAGAACTCGGTTGAAAAAGAAGTTGAAAAATAAAAGAATACCGAGTCTGTTTACGATTAAGTAGGAGGAGTCAGTGGTGATATAACGCCTAATATTGTTTTAATCGTCTAACATTTCATCGAACGTTACAAAATTGTACACGATGGCAGTTAGCTGAGTTCGTTTCAAAAAGGAACGACGTAAAAATTAGATGCAAATATTCGATAATGCAACCATATTCTTCGAAACCTTCAATAATGCTGACTAAGATAATGTAGTTGCATTGAAATGCGTGTGTACCAAAAACAATTCTTTTTCAGTTAATTGAAAAAGGGAGAAATAGTTTCATAGAAACATGTAACCATTTTCTTCGAAACGTTCGATAATGCGGACTAAGGTAATGTAGTTATATTCAAATGCACGTGTGCCAAAAGCAATTTTTTTTAATAATTAATAAATAATAACAAGGGAAATTTCAATAATGCTGACTAAGATAATGTAGTTGCATTCAAATGCATGTGTGCCAAAAGCAATAAAATAAATAAATAATAGAAATAGTTTCATAGAAACATGTAACTATTTGCTTTGAAATGTTCGATAATGAGGAAAACAATTTTTTTAGTAATTAAAAAACAAATAAGAGAAATTTGTTTTATATTGGAAAAATGGAGATTTTATAATATAGTTAAATTAATATTGGAAAAATGGAGATTTTATAATATAGTTAAATTAAATATATTTTATAATAAGATTTAATATTTATAATGAAAAAAGGAAAATAAAACAATAATTTTATTTTAATAAATTAGAATAATTATTTTAAATATATTTAAATTTTAAATTTTAATATTATTAATATTTATTTAAAAATATGTATGAGTTGAGGTTTTGTAATATTTTAGTTAAATTTTTGTAAAATTATAATTATTGTGGTAAGTTGTTTTCTTTTTTTGTTTTTTTTTTCCTCGCACTTTTTATGTCTAATGTAAGTGGAGGGAGTGGACACATCTCCTACAACAAGGTTGTTTCTGAAGAACTTCACCAAAATCGAATACTGGATTCTACTCTATATTTCACGGTAAGAAAAAATGGATGGAGATCAATAGAACAACCATAACTCAGATGGCCACTATAATAGACAGAGAATAAGAAGTTGCTTACCTAAAGTAGTTGTTGATCTGAAATTTTAGGTGAGCTCAAATCAAATTGGTGAATACATTCAATATAGGCATGAACACACATTCATTGGCAAGTTTTTCGGGATTTGGTTGTTCGGAAAAGCCCTAATGCACTAGGTTTACAACAAATGGAATTACAAGCCCGGAGGACTGAAATTGGGTTTTTGAGTATGACTCTTAACTTTTTAATTCTTGTTGTAGTTGCTACAACCACCCTCCAAAATTTTTTTCATGCTTTGATTTTGGAGCCTCCCTCCAATCTATAGGAGTTTATCATTCACTGTTGTCAAGTATTCATGTTTTGTTAAAGAATTATCATTCTATGCAGTGCTTGTGATGTATTGTTTTGATATCAATTTGATGCCTTTTTAACACAAGCCATCTCCTACCTTAGCCTTATAGTATTGTCAGTCTTCCCTTTTGAAACTACATAATCTTGAGAGGCAAGACAACCTTGAACTTAGAAAATGCATAAAGCCTCTCCTACCCTTAAAAATTGCGCAATTTATTGAGGTAAGGAATTGCCCAATACATTGTCATTGGGAATTGTGAAATCCTCCTTGATAGTGCAAATGGCTAGTTTCTCCAAAAAGAAAAAAAAATAAATAAAAGAAAAAAAGTAATCCCTATAAATAGGGAGTGTACAATCAGTTTCCCAAAGAGTGGCACAAGTTGTTATTTTTTACCTCTTGCCAAGTGTCACCTTTTCCTTGATTTTATGCATGCGCATTAGAAACCCTAGCCTAGCCTAGATCTACATAATAGACACCCCTAGAGCTCATTTGCACATTTAATCTTGGAGCTCTAGTTTTCCGAAGGATATTAAGGAGCATTTGGTGAAGTTGCGGTGCTTTTCCGGGTGAGTTTTTCTTTCGTTGTCTTTTGTCGCTTTTTTTCATTTTGCTTCTAAGTGTTGTTTTCCTTGTTTCTTTTCATTGTAGCTGGCATTTTAACTTATATTAGCATGTACAAGTGTTGGTTCATTATGGAATTCAATTTTCACAAGTTTTGCATCACCTTCTTATTTTTTCCCACCATTCGTCTCCATTACGGTGCCTCCTTGTGCATGTTTTTTTTCCTTTTGCATGTTGATTTTTTGCACTTTATTCTCACTAATCTATCTTACCCCTAGTTATATCTACACTCTTTCTTTCACTATCACTTAGATTTGTCACTTTTCCATCTCCTTCCCAGGAAAATCTACTCTAACTTAGCCAACAATTGCCTTCTTCAACTACACATTTCACAAATGTGTAGTCCCTAGCCTTCCCAACATCACATTGCACAGTTCCACGGTTCAAGCATCACCCTTGGCAACTGAGACTGTGCAATGTGTAGTTTCTCCCTCAGTATGCCTAGGATGAGACTATGCATTGTGCAGTCTCAAGCCTCAAACTTCTCCCTTTCCTGCTGAGATTACACAATGTGCAATTTCTAATGTCAACCTCTGCCCTTCGACCATGGAATTACATAGTTATTCCTCTTAGAATTGTGGTTGCTGCCATGATCATGTTTTGTGGGTTGCTTTTCTTGAGCTAATTCATGTTCTCCATGAGTGCATTTTTTCATACAGGTACTGCAGATTTTGAGGTTATCTCTCTCCATTAGTTGTTAACATTATTGCACAGAAGAGATCTGCCTCTAAGGACACCACAAAAAGAAGCACCAGTGAGATAGTTGAGAGTGTTCCTACCACTATGCTAGTGTTTTCAGATATTCAACAATTCATTGAGAAGGACTCAGACATTACATCGCACACAATGAAAGATATTTACACAACAAGCAATTTCAAATAAGATCTTGAATATAGGTAGGTTTACATCAATGTCCAAAGGTCAAGATTACACAAGATTGCATGCAGGTATCCAGCCTTTCCATGCACAAACATTGTCAACTAGATTTTATCGCATATGAATATAAATACCATAACGCTCATCAATCCCAGTGGAAAAAGGCTTGCCTCTTTTATGGCACATGATTTTCACTGTATGTATCATTTGTCGCTGCCAGAATCTTACATGGATTCCCACTTTTATGTTGTCACCAGCTACTTGAGCATGAAGGATGTCATCAAAAGTTGGGTGAAAGAGCCATCCAAATTCTGCCAGACACCTAGAAACACTTACAAGACCAAATATCTTAGGAAGGAATTTCAATACTTGATAGTTCTATGTTGTCAGATCTATGGTTAGAAGAGTACTGAGGCTTTTGCCGAAGGCTAGGAATTCTTGCTACATCAGATTGTCAAAGAAGAAAAACCATTTAACTAGTTAGACTTGTTGGCTCAACAATTGAAGACCCATATAACTAATGCCAAGAACCCTCTCAAGGGTAAGCAAGCCAAGTTCTACATGTTTTCTTACTTGTTGGATGCAATCTGTGATCATAACTCTTTTCTCAGAATGAGTTGGATTGGGACACCTAAGGAACCTGCTATACACATTTATTGCAAGATGCTTTCGGATTGCATCCATAAAGGAGTTATGGAGAAGCCAATAGATCACTTCCTCATTCCATTGTATAAGATGATATTTGAGTAAGACTTGCCTTGCATGTCACATGAGGTGATGGAAACTGTATCATAATTGGTGGATTGGTTTACCTCATCGGATGGAACTTGCCTTAGAGTGTTTAGCGGTTATAAGTCTCCACATATTCTATCGAGGTATGCCACTGACAAGCTAGTCATGTAAGAAGTTTCTTATCTTATTTTCACAAGATTATCAGGAGTGTTGCAGACGAAGAAGAAAGTACCTTGGCCCACTCTTCCTTTTCAAATTGGATTGTAAGAGATCAAGAATCAGAAGGTTGCTGACACCGAAGTAAAAGAGATAGATAAATTTGCATTTGTTTGAATGGATTACAATTTGTATGATCCCAGGAATGTTTGCAGATAACATTGTGCAAAGATACATTTCAATTGGTCGAGTGGGAATTTTTTAAGGCTTGAGGAGGAAAGGATAAATAATTGTTACAATGCCTCTAAGCATTGCCAACCAGTCACCTTTGCAGGTACATCACATGTTACTTGTTAGCTGGAAGAAACTACCGAAGTAGAAACATTAGTGAGATGAATCCCAGTGCATGAAAAGGGGAAGCAGAAGGTAAGTGTGCACAGTCCAATAGAAGAATAGAGCCACAAATGGAAAGTAGATCTAATCATCATAAAAGATACCATAGTAGTACGAAGAAGGAGATAACAGAGGAAGCAGGAGGAAGAATTGAAGCATAAAGAAGAACAAGAACTGAAGGAAAGAGAAGAAAAGAAAAGGTAAGAAGGAGAAGAAAGACTAAAGAAAGAAGAAGAAGAAGTAACATTGAAGTAAGTCAAGGAAGAGGAACAAAGACGGTTGTTGGAAGAAGAGAGAAAGAAATTGTAGGATACAAAAGTTACTCAATATATTGAATATCTAATCGTAACCCAGGATATGGAAGTGGAACTGGAGCAAAAAAACCAAGATGTTGATATCATGTCGAGCACACAACAGATCACTACTCTCTCTCCCCTTCCCCCGACAATAGAGAAAGCTCAGAGCGAAGAAGATGAAATTGTTTGTCTTGATGATGGTCTGGTCATGGATATGTACAATCTAACTTATGATGAGATTCAAAAGAAGATTGTACAAGTGATAAATAAAAACTTTCTAGATGGTATCACATCTCCTACATTCATTAGAGAAAGAGTTATTATGATTGATACCAAGAGGAATCCAGAATCCATTGTTGCATCCAACTTGGCCTTTGTAGGTGCTACCAAGTCAAAAACAAAGTATCTCGTGGATGAGAATAGACATATGACAAAGAACTTACAGGAAACAAGGAAAAAGGTGGAACAACTCCAAGCATAGGTCTAGAAAGCAGCTCCCATATAGGTGTATCTAGAAAAAATTAAGGAAACCATACCTGGTGAAGTATCAACATTGAAAAAGACCATGAGAAGCCTATAAGAGGAGCTTCTCACCATGCACAAATTAGTTTTCCGCTTGCACAACATGAAATGGAAGTGAAAAGATAATGCTAAATCTCTCAAGGTTGTTCATACAACCATTAGTACCATGCATGAGTGAGCAATGCAACACAAAGGTGCACCTTCCAAGTTGGTGAAGAAGACAAGGAAACAGGCTGAGATGGGGAAAGCAGGGGTTCGAATGCTTATCCATAGTAACAAATAACTTGGATCATTCATCCCCAACAGTCAAGCCTCTTACAAATGGTTGTACAACATTGTGGATTTCATGGTGAAGTCACATAAGATCCCTTTAGTTGGCTTACTCATTGAAGCTAAAGGCAAGAATAAAGTTAGGCAGGAGGTTGAAGAATACATGGACCAACTTAGGCAGATTTCCACCAAGTTAGATCTAGAGGTGAACACGAATAATATGAAAAAGTACATTGGTTTCCCTATCCAGATCAATACCATGTTGCTTCTATTGGAGAAGGAAACTCAGACCAGTTCCAAGGCAGTGTACGTAGATGTAATGGAGGCTAGAGTCTGATTCGAGCCTGATCACATCGCATAGTTTGGGGAAGTCATTGCACAATACAAAGCTTGGTACCGCTATGTGACTGAGAAACTACAAGTTGAATTGGTTGAGATGGAGATTCGTCAAACTCAAGCTTGACTTGTTTTTGTCATATTAGGTTGTCTAGTTGACTCTACCCAATTTTTTCTTATATGGGTATGAGCATATTGTAATATTATTTTGTAATTAATTATAAGTGAAATTCCAAGTGTTAGTTGTGGAATGTGAATCCATTTTGTAATGAATTCCAAAGGTCATGGTTGAAGGAAGGAAAATAGTCATGAGGGAAGTCCAAGAGTCACATAGGGAAGATGATTAATCATCTCATTTGTTATGAATATACCCTCATAATTTATGTAAAGGGATTTTGGCGGGCTTTTGGCTTAGGATCAGAAGCTTGAGAGTTTTGTTGAGAGCCTTGGATTCTCCTTATCATAGAGGGAGTATCTTTCTTTGGAGGAGTAGGTGTTGGATTCATGTTCCACTGTTGGGACTAGTGGTTTGGCCATTGTATATGTATATTTGGGACTTTCAATTTCATAAAAGCTCAGAGCTGGCATGTTTTCATTCATATGTTGTGAATATAGTAGGACTATTCTTGTTATGTTTGCAATATATGTTATTTAATGTACTCTAACACTTATGAACTATTTCGTTTTCATTAGCATGAATCTTGTTGAATGCGTGTTTTTATGTATGTCAATCATGGTTACCTTGTGAATTTCTTTGCAGGCTAACTTATGATTCATTTTATGCTCATGTGTTCCTTTCAAGTTGCATACTATTATAGGCTTCTAAGGAGCTCTCTCACTTTACCTTCGTTGTGTTAGAACCTTTCATGCATTGCACTTGACTCTTCATAGAGATATACACTTATTTCACTAAAGTCATGAATACACCATTCTATGGATTATCGTAGCCAAGGAATACCACTAAAACCCACTATTTCGGCAACCGGGACATATTCCAAATGGGGCTCCTACTCCAAACAATGTGATGCATAATTGAGACTTCATATCAAGGAGACACCCTGAATGTTGGTGGGTCCAGCACCGTCAACACTTCTCTCTCTAGAAGGAGGACTAGATGATAAGATGAGTCTGTGAAGTCTGTTTGAACTTTCCTTATATTTAAATGGATTCTTCCCATATCTTAACCCCAACATGTTTTTCCAGAACTTCAAATCTAAAAGTGCCGATGAGGATAATTAATGACTTGTCAATTTTGAAGTTCAATGGCAAGGGTGGAATAACCATTCTCGAGCAGATTGCTCGCTTTCTTGAATTTTTCACTCATAAAAAAATTCATTATGAGGATACTTCTTGCAGGTTGTTCATCCTTACGTTCAAAGCATGCATTCAAGTATGGTGCTACACATTTCCATCCACTTCTTTTCACTCTTTCGAACATCTTGTCAAGGATCTCTATCACACCTTTGACAAGTATGATTATAAATTTGTTTATAAGAAAATCATGCATCTTAGAAACACACCCGATGAATCTCTATACGATTTTCACAATTGCTTCATTAATTTTTTTATGAATTTCCTGAGGATGATATTGATTGGAATTTGATGAAAGAGAATTTTGAATTTCTTTTTCATATTTCGATGAATCCAATAGAATATGAATCATTTGAAAGTCTCCCAACATACACTAGTTATGGAGCTCTTAAATATGTGATGAGGGAAGTTGTCTTTCTAAGTAAATCCTCATCTTCTCCTCATCAAACAACTCAATTTGTTTACGTTGAGGTAGGAGAACTTAATAATTCATCCATCGATCTACCGCAATCCTCTCCCACTCCACACATTCAGAATTTAAGCACTTTTTTTAACTGTGAATTTTATTTTACCAGTGATGTTTTTTCTCCTCAACCTCCTTCTGTTGGTTCTTTTGCTCCTCCTGATTATGAGTTGTTTTATCCACCTATTTCAATAATTTCTTCTGGTTCTCATGAGGATCAAAATCGGGATGGAGTTAGTGTTAACTGAGGAACTTGCGATATCATTTATAATGATTATGTGTGTGATTTTGTTTCTGAATAAGAATCTATGACACAAGTTGATGTTTCTCCTTTCTCACCTCTAATTCATTATCCTGACATCTTCCACGATTATGCCTTCCTTGTTGATTCTTTCAAAGAATCAGTTTTTGATGATGTTAATTATGAACACACTCAGGACTCGTGGGATGTCAGTTTTACATTTAAACATGGAGAGGAAAAATATTCTCTTCCCAATCTCTCCCATCCATCATCTGATCATTGTGAAGAAATAAAGAGTGAAATTCTTTGTTTTCAATCTCCCCCTCTCTATGATTCATCAAATCATGAGGATCCTTTTCATTCTAATGATGGAATTTATGATCAGAGTTTTTGTCATATATTCATTGATTCGTATAGTCACGACTCTGTGTTTTCTACTGTCAATTTTTCTGAGCCACTTGTTTTCGATGATCTACCTGTCAATGTCCTGAAACTACTGCAAGTTGTCGAAGCACTTCAACCTACATTGATGTTTATGTCTGGTTCTCATAGTCTTAGGTTCTCAGGTTCTCAGGTTCTTCGAAGTACTTTATCTCTCAAGAATCCTCATCAGTTGATCACACAATTTGAAAATCAATCTATTTCACAAGTTTCACATTTTCCATATCTTTTGCATGATTTGATCACTCAATCAATGGAGAAGTCATATCTGGCAAGATCGTTTGCAAAACACAAGTTTTCCACTTTTTTTTTTTTTTTTGTATGTTTTCCAAGATTGAGAGTTTGGAAGAACGCTCTAGCATGACACCTTGTTGCATTGTGCACGAACACCACAATGCATTAGCAGAATGTTTTGCATGTGCTTTCTTGTTGTATTTTTTTCTTTCATTTTTAGTCTTTAGATATCACAACATTTCGAATTTTATATTTTTGGTTGGATATTATTCGTGAAATTATCTCTTGCTATTAATTCCCTCGCATATATATGTCAGTCTATGCGTCGATGGTTACAATGGGAGTTTCATTTTAGGTAAGTCTGGCCTATTCTGAGTAAATTTAGGAGTAGGGGTAGTTTTGCTTGTTTTTTTGTTTTGATTTAATTTTATTTCTTCCCTACCAGTTTCTTTCTTTTCAGTTGCAAATAACTTCCGCATGAGACCGTGTTTGGTTTCGAAGAAAGATTTGTGAAGTTCAAGATGAAATTGTGCTACTGTCAATACTTGGCTATTTGTTTATTTCCTCTCTTTGTGTGGGCCTTGCACCTTTTAGTTGAAGATACCTGGATGGAAAATATGTTCTTTCTCAGAGAGAACCATAGTGAAATTATGATGCTTGAATCTATAACCAGTTCCACCTACTCTAATCAGTTTTTAATCATTGGCTAGTTTTTCCTTGTCAACTTAGTAGAGTAGAGTAAGGAGGGGAGGAAACTTTAACAAGTGAATTGTATTTCAGAGGTGTATAAATATCCTTCTCTAAAGGGGCAACCTCCTTTGCTCTCAATAAGTCAGGATCCCTCTACTGTCCCATGAAATCAATATGTGCATATTCAAAATCCTATATAAAATATATAAATAAAGGGCGAAAGAAGAGAAACACTTCATACACGGGGATGTGAAGCAATCAACTCTGTTGGGGTACTATTTAGGCTCACTGGTAATGAAGCAATGTTTGTGTCCTGAAGTGACTCTGTCAGGGTATTGTGCAGGCCTATTGGTAGCGGAGCAACACCAAAGATGAAAACCAAGACTCCGACAATCCTTATCCATTTGTGTATCTATATACTCCTCATTCCCTATCAAAATAGTCGAGTTTGACTTGTCTTTGTTACTGTGTCGCCGATGAAGAGAATGGTAGGGACTATATATTTAACTCAAGCTAAGTAAATAGATTATGGTGATAAATGAACTGAACAATACTTCATAGAGAGTTAGACCTAGTTTACATGAGATAAGACCCATATAGAGAGCTAGAGTTCTACCAATGTGTCGCCAAGTGTTGTAGTTGCTACAACCACCCTCCAAAATTTTGACCATGCTTTGATTTTGGAGCCTCCCTTCTATCTACAAGATTTTATCGTTCACTTTCATCATGTATTAATTTTATGCTATATACTTATCATTCCATGTTGTGCTTGTGATATATTTTTTTGATCTCTATTTGATACCTTTTAATACAAGCCATCTCCTGTCTTAACCTTGTAGCATTCGCAGTCTTCCCTTTTGAAGCTATGAAATATTGAAAGGTAGGCCAACCTTGAGCTCGAAAACTACGTAAAATTGAGAGGTAGGAAAACCTTGAGCTCACAAAATGCACAAAGCCTCTCATACCCTCAGAAACTTCACAATTCAATGAGGTAAGGAATTTCCCAATCCCTTGTGGTTGGGAATTGCGCAATCCTTCTTGACAGTGTGAATGACCAGTTTCTCAAAAAGGAAATAAAAGGAAATAAAATTAAATAAAAGGAAAAAACCAATCCCTAGAAATAAGAAGTGGACAATTAGTTTCCCGAAGAGTGGCACTAGTTGTTCTTTTTTAATTTCCAACAAGTGTCACTCTCTCCTTGATTTTAGGCATGTGCATCATAAACCCTAGCCTAGCCTAGATCTATATAATAGACGCCCCTATAGCTCATTTTCACATTTGATATTGGAGTTATATCCTTCCCAAGGAGATCAAGGAACCTTTGGTGAAGTTTGTGGCGATTTTCCGGGTGAGTTTTTCTTTTGTCGTCTTTTGTCGCTTTTTCTATCACATTTTGTCATTTTGCTTCAATGAGTGTTATTTTGCTTGTTTATTTTCATAGAATTTGGAATTTTAAATTATATTAGCTTGTACAAGTGTTGATTCAATCTGCCATTCACATTTTACAAGTGTCGCATCACCTTCTTCTTTTTTTCCACTAGTGGTCGTTGTTACGACGCCTCCTTATGCATGTTTATTTTTCCTTTTGCATGTTCATTTTCTGCACTTGATTCTCATTGATCTATCTCAACCTTAGTCCATATCTACACTATTTATTTCACTATCACTCAGATTTGTCACTTTTCCATCTCCTTCTTGAGCATATCTACTCAAACTTGGCCAACAATTTCCTTCTTCAACTGCACATTCTGCAAATCTAAGGCTGAAGCCTTGTGCTTGGTATCTGAGACTAGGCAATGCATAGTCCCTGACTTTCACAACTACACATTGTGTAGTTCCAGTGCTCAAGCCTCACCCTTAGCCACTGAGTCCCTCAGTCTACCCAGGTTGAGACTACGCATTGTGCAGTCTCAACCCTCAAACTTCTCCCTTTGTTGCTGAGACTGTGCAATGCGTAGTTCCTAACCTTAATCTCCCCCCTTCACTCCATAAATTGCACACTTATTCCTCTTAGACTTGTGGTTGATGCCTTGATGTTTTTTTTGGGTTGGTTTTCTTGTGCTAATTCATGTTTTCCATGAGTGCATGATTTCATACAGGTACTACAACTTTTGAGGTTATCTCTCTCCATCATTTGTTCTCGTCATGACACCCAAGATATCTGCCTCAAAGGACACCACAAAATGCATCATCAGTGAGATAGTTGAGAGTGTTCCTGCCACTATGCCAGTGTTTTTAGATACTCGACTACTCATTGAGAAG
This sequence comes from Pinus tabuliformis, assembly GCA_031772625.1. Classification (NCBI taxonomy): domain Eukaryota; kingdom Viridiplantae; phylum Streptophyta; class Pinopsida; order Pinales; family Pinaceae; genus Pinus; species Pinus tabuliformis. The sequence continues at coordinate 481,440,016 of CM062806.1, read as the reverse complement.
GAATTAGACATTACATGGCATGCAGTGAAAGATGTTTACACAACAAGCAGTTTAAAGAAGATCTTGAAGATGAGCAAGTTTACATATATGTCCAAAGGTAAGGATTACACAAGATTGCATGCAAGTATCTAGCCTTTCCATGTGAAGACATTGTCAATTGGATTCTGTCACATATGGATACAAAGGCCATAACCCTCAATAGTGCTAGTGAAAGAATTCTTTCCTCTTTTATGGTACATGCTTTTCACTCTATGTGTCATTTTCTGCTGCTAGAATCTTACATGGATTCCCACTTCTATGTAGTAACCAACTATTTGAGCATGAAGGGTGTCATCAAAAGGTGGGTGAAAGAGCCATCCAAATTTCACCAGACACCCAACAATACTTACAATACCAAATCTCTCAAGAATCCATTTTAGTACTTAATAGTTTTATGTTGTCGAATCTATGGTCAAAAGAGTACTGATACCTTTCCTGAAGGTTGCGAATTCTTGCTACATTAGATTGTGAAAGAAGGAAAAACATTTAACTAGTTGGACTTGTTGGCTCAAAAATTAAGGACCCATGTAAGAAATGCCAAGAACCCTCTCAAGGATAAGCAAGCTAGGTTCTACATGTCTACTTACTTGTTAGATGCAATCTATGCTCATAATTGTTTTCCTAGAATGAGTTGGACTTGGACACCCAAGGAACCTATTGTACACATTTATTGCAAGCTTCTCTCGGATTGCAGCCACAAAGGAGTCATGGAGAAGCTAACGGATCACTTCCTCATTCCATTGTATAAGATGATCTTTGAGGAAGAGCCACCTTGCATGTCACGTGAGGTGATGGAAGCAATGTCAGAATTGGAGAGTTTGGTTTGCCTCACCAGATGGAATTTACCTTAGAGTGTTTGGTGTTCATAAGTCCCCACATATTCTACGGGGGTATGCCATCGAAAAATTGGTCATGCAAGAAGTTTGTTATCATCTTTCCACAAGGGTATCAAGAGTGTTGCAGAGGAAGAAGATAATACCTTAGCTGAATCTTCCTTTACAAATTGGATTGTATGATATCAAGAATATGAATTTACTAATACTGAAGGAAAATAGTGTAACACCCTCATCCCACATTTACCCAAGTTAACCGGTCCGCTGGGGTAAACATGTGACAAGAGGCTACTATGATATGATTCAACTCCCCATGTATAGTTAAGGAAGTGGAACCGACAAAACACAACCAATCTGGCCTTCAACACATGCTACAGAAGCTCTAGGATCCAGCAAACCTTCCCAGGTGACTAACCCTCGAGGCAACACAACATCTTACAGACCTAGAGCCTCAGTCGCTCCCATGACATGGTCATACATGCGACTGGGGCCCTCTATTCGCTCTCACAGTAAGGGCATGGAAGCAATTGGGGTCTTTTTTAGCTAGTTCAGAGCTAGCAACCCTAGATTATGTGCCACTTTTTTAGGGCCAAGTTCGAGGCCACTGCCCAGAGCTTCATAAAACTTCTAGAAATGAAAAGTAACATTGAAACAATGATACAAATGTAAATACTTGAACAAATACCTGACTAGACCCCTACTAGCCATGACAAAAATTTCATCAAACATGTCACAAATATGCATTCTATAGGGCATAAAAACAGATCTGAGCATAGGGGTATCATACTTATATGAGAATCACTAAGAAGCATTGATGCCTTATCAAATTAGCTGCATTATCATCCATTAGGTCATATATTAATTTTTCATTCATTTACAAATTGAAACATGACGAGAGCCATACATCATCATTGTCTTAAAACATACTCGTAGCCTGCATATAAAAAATAGAAATAATAAGGATACAAAAACCATAGAATCCACATAACCATTACATTTACACATGAAATACTAAGGAGAAGGATCTCTCATTAATGAATGCAAAAGCCAACCCAATTTGGGACTTCCAAGAACCACCCAACCATATTAGCTAAACCAAATATTTCTTTCAGCCAATCACCCCCGTGCCATATTCCAAGTATGAATGTGGGATTCATAACTAGAAAGAAGAACTGAATGAACATGAATGCCACTAAATTTCTCCACCTACATCATTAGGGGTTTTACGGACTCCTAGTCCCTAGGCTTTACCGCAACCAACAGTTTGATTCAGGGGTCACTAGGCCATGATTGAGACAGAACCCTTCAGGCTTTACAATATATCTCGTAGTTTCTCAAAAAAGGATTCCTATGATTGATCAAGGGCACCCACCTCTAGGCTTGACCATATATCCCACCATTCACCAGTTGAGGATGCCTAGGCCAACCAACAAAACAAAAAATCCAACTTTACCACAACCCACAGTCCGGTTCAGGGGTTACAGGGCCATGATCGAGACAAAACCCTTCAGGCTTTATCATATATCTCATCGTTTCTCGAAAAATGATTCCTGTAATTGATCAAGGGCACCCACCTCTAGGCTTGATCATATATCCCACCATTCACTAGTCGAGGATGCGTAGGCCAACCAACAAAAAAAAATTCAGCTTTACCACAACCCACAGTCCGGTTCAGGGGTTACTAGGTCGTGGCTTTACCACAATCCACATTCTATTTCAGGCATCACTATACCATGCGTTCTTCCTTTCAAATATCCACCTCACTCAGCTTCAAATCTTTCCAGTAATCGTGCTCCACCAAAACATCAGAACCCATCACCTCAAGGCTATCTGGAAATGGTAAGGCTAGGCTGAAAAACACTCTCACACCTAGAAAAATCCATGCCAATGACAACAACAGAATCGAAAACACACATGCATAACCATGCATGCCAAAACTAGCAAGGAAATCACACATGCAAATCGATACCTGCAAATAATCTTGATGTAGATACTAGATCCTGCTCATCCTTGCTTTCCTTTGTATTCTTCACTTTTCTTGATCTAATGTTGAAGTCTTCTAAGAAAACTCTAAGTTTCCAAGAGTGTGTGAGAGAAAGAATAGAGAAGGAGCTCCAAAGATAAACTGACAAAAGGTACCAATTGATTCTTGGAAGCTTTTTGATTAATGAAGCCTCTATTTTCTTCAATTTTCCATTCTTTTCCTTCATTTTCTTCCTCACATGAAACCTATGACCTTTCGCCTTCCTATTCTCCTAATTTCCATTACTTTCATAAATAAAATGTCAATTAATGCCTCATGCATTTCCAAAGCCGTTTCCATTTCCTTTGCCAATTTCCTTAGCCATAATAAACCAAATGAACACCCACACTAGGATGTCTTTCCGAACATTCAACTTGGAATAAGTGTCCCATAATCGTGGTTATTAGTTTGAATTTATTAACTTTTATTACATGGAGTTTTCACCAGGGTTGTTACAGAACCCTTCCCCTTGGGGGAACACCATCCTCAGTGCTCAATGACACCTACAACTAGAACAATTGTTGTAATAAAAATATACTTCCCATGGAGATTTATAACTTAGCTCGATGCAATATTTACAATGATTAACTTGCTAAAAATAAAACCAACATGACAACATAACAACATAACAACCATAATGACATGACACCCATACTGCTTATTGGAGATTTATAACACAACTCATGGTGGTATTTACATCCATATACATATGTACATAAGCCAAAAAAAAACATGACACCAAAACATATACCAAAAACACTTGCTCAACTAGTGAATAAGGAAGGATATGTAGCCCACATTTGATACACCATCTCCCATGTAGCTTTATCGGGCCCAAAGTGCTTCCATTGCACTTTAACTTGATTGATTGCTCGGTTCTGGAGCATGAGCATATTTCTCTGCAATATACACTATGATGACGACTGGAATATTCCATATGGCTCCACCTATAATAAATATTATTCAATCACATGATCAGCATATTTAACATACTTCTTAAGCAATGACACATGGAAAACATCATTGACTTTCACTGTCGAAGGTAGTGAAAGTCGATAGGCTACTTGATCAATCCTTTCAAGAATCTTGAAAGGTCCACAAAATGGAGGTGCCATCTTAGCACATGATCCAATCCACAAGGAGCTCTTCTTCGACTTGATTCTCAAATACACATGTTCCCCAACCTGAAACTCCTTAAGAAACCTGTTTCGATCTGCATAACTTTTCTACCTGTCTTGTGTTGCCTTTAGATTCTTCTTAACTACATGCATTTCCCGTTCCATTTATGCCAACATATCCGGTCCAATCAACACCATGTTCACTAGATCACTCCAACTGAGGGGAGTATTACAACGCTGCCCATACAATTCTTCGAATGGGATCATCCTCAAAGATTCCTGATACCCATTGTTGTAAACAAACTCAACCAGTGGAAGATACTCTTCCCACTTCCATTGTGAATGCATCACATACATCCTCAACTTGTGCTCCAATATCCCGTTGACCCTCTCTACCTATCCATATGTCTGCAGATGGTAAGCTATACTAAAGGCCAACTCTATCCCCAATCCTGAAAATAGCCCCTTCCAAAACTTGGAAGTAAACTTAGCATCCTTGTCTGACACAATCTTCTTCAAAACACCATGAAATCTGACCACATATTTAATGAAGACCTATGCCATATCACTAGATGAATAAGTATACTTCACTGAAATGAAGTGTGCTACCTTTGTTAACCTGTCCACCGCAACCATGATGGAATCATGTTGTCTAGATGTCCTCGGAAAACCTGTGATGAAATTTATGGAAGTGACCTCCCATTTCCACTTTGGAATCACAATAAGATGTAGTAGTCCACCTGGATTCTTACATTCTGGTTTCACCTGCTGATAATCCAAACATCTAGCCACAAACTCTGCAACATCCTTCTTCAGATTTGACCAATAATAAAAATTATTTAGCGATGTTAATGTCTTTAGACACCCTGGGTGACCTGAATATGATTTCATATGAAACTCTCTCAAGATATTCTTCTTGGGCTCACTACTATCTGACACATATATCGTGTCCCTAAAATTGATCAAGCTATCTGCTCTAAGATGATAGTCCACATCCTGACCACCTATACCCTGTTGTAACCTGTGCATAATCTCCATGTATCTGTCATCCTGCTGACTTGCCGGTAAAATTTGACCTTGTAAGTGTGTCCCATAAGAACTCATAGCTACTATATGATTCACATGTATCTTCCTGCTAAGAGCATCTGCAACTCTGTTCTCTTTACCCTTGATGTACTTGATCTCAAATTCAAACTCACTAATCCTGGCCAACCATCTAGCTTGCTTGACAATCAATTTCGGATGATCAAATAATTATCTCAACCCACTTTGATCACTCATCAATACAAACCTCCTTCCCAGAAGATAATGCCTCCACATATTCAACACATGGATGATCCCTGCTAACTCAAGATCATGTGTCCGGTAATTCTGCTCATTCTCGTTTAGTTTCCTTGACTCATAGAACACCACCTGTCCTTCCTGCATAAGGACTCTACCAAGTCCTCTCTTGCAAGCCTCTGTGCATAGCACAAATTATTTGTCGAGATTTGCAATCTTTAACATTAGAGCATTTGTCAACAACTGCTTCAACTATTCAAAACTAGCTACACATTCCTATGTCCATTCAGATTTCTTATGATTCCTCTGCAATGACGTAATAGGATATGCAATGCGAAAGAATTTCCTAATGAACCTCCTATAGTAACCTGCTAAAACCATAAATGACCTTACCTGGATCTAATGTTATACCTTCCTTGGAAACAAAATGTCCCAAGTAATGTACCTTTGTCTAAAATAAATTGCATTTGCTAAGCTTGGAATACAACTAATTCTCTCTCAACAATCTCAATACTAATACTAAGTGCTCAACATGCTCTTCCTCATGAATATATCAAGACGTCATCAATGAATACAATATCAAACTTGTCCAAATAAGGATGCAACACACTATTCATCAAACACATAAAGGTCACTGAAGCAATATTCAAAGCAAATGGAAGTACAACAAACTCATAATTTTTGTACCTGGTCTGTTAGGTTATCTTGTATATATCATCTTCCTTAATGCGTACTTGATGATATCCAGATCTCGTATCAATCTTGGAGAACACTGCTGCTCCCTTCAACTAATCGAAAAAGTTGTCAATCCTCGGCAACGAATATATATTATTGATGGTTACCTTGTTCAACTGCCTATAGTCAATGCATAGCCTAAGAGTACCATCCTTCTTCTTCACAAACAATATCGGTGCACCCCAAGGTGATACACTTGGCCTAATGTATACCTTGTCAAGAATTTCCTTCAACTGTCACTTCAGCTCTACTAACTCTGGTATGCTAATCATGTATGGTGCCTTCAATGTTGGTGGTGCCCCTGGTACCAACTTAATGAAAAAATCCATTTCCCTGTGAGATGGAAACTCTAAAATATCTACAGGAAATACATCTTTAAATTTTTGTAAGATCGGGTACCTATGTTGGAAATAATACTGAGAGGGGGGTGAATCAGTATTATCAAATCAATTATTTTTCATTTCATAATCAGATTTGTATACGCTACTTCAGTTATGGGAAATTGCGTATATATGCTACTGTGTCTAAAGCAACCAATGTATATCAATAAACTTATGATTCATTAAATGTTGATCTTTAATCAGTGCATCAGAACTTCATTAACCATAAGAACAGTAAACAGGTGTAGTAAAACAGAATAGATCATCACACACATGGACACAAGATATAAGGTGGAAACCCAATGTGGGTGAAAACCACCTACTGCAATTCATCTCTATCTTCTTTTAATAAGAAAATTCTTTTTACAATATTCCTGTATTGGTGCAGTCTTATACCAGTACACAGGCTTCTACCTACAGAAGGCTACTACCTTCTCTCGTTCTCCAGCTTCTCCTGGAAGGGAGCTATAACTCCCTTAGCTCTTGTACTAGCTTAATGTACTAGTACGTAGGAGCTGACCTACAAAAGCCTACAACCTTCTCTTTCTTCCAGGGACCACGTTTCATAAATTTTCAGACTGGATCCATCAATGACAATAATCAAACATCAAATACATCTGCATGAACCAGTCTCCTTTGCTTCAATCAAAACTGAATCAAACAATTACTTCTCTGAATGTTGTAACAAGAATACTATAACAGTAACCATAAACCAATATTGAACCCAGAACACTGCAGCAATAAATAGAAGTAGCTAAAAAATATTTCATGAGACGTACGCTACTTCAATATGTAGAACCTGCATGCATACGCTTCTGTATTAAAGCCAACCAGCATATACGCTATTTTGACTTACTTAACCAGTGTGTATACGCGCCTCTGCGTACAAATCTATAAAAGATAATTTACCCTTTTCAATTATTCAAACATCAGTTATACCCAAATTATCAGATTTATAGATCAAGTCATGCGCCAAATATAACAGATCAAAATCACACAAAGATACTACTATTCAATCCTTAAGATCTTGACCCAACAATAGAACTTATGCTTCTTCTAGCGCTCAGGTTCCTCCTTGGTTCAGATCCAACTATGCACCATAACCCAATTCTCGATCTTCCTCTCCATAAGATACTCAATGCTTGAGTGAATGCCTTTGCCTAATGATCTCCTTCCCCTTTTATAGTCTTAGGCCTTACTTAATACCATGGTCCAAAACCATAGAGAATCAATGCCATGGACCCAATACCTAGGTTCAACACTTCGGATGAGATACCATGGTCCAAAACCATAGGTCCAAATACCAAGGACTAAATACCATGGACCAAAAATAAGTTTTCCCACATTTACACGCTTTTCTTTGCATGAAAGTGCGTGCATACATATACATGCCTTTTTATCATCTAACCCGTGTGTATATGCGACTTGGTTAAGAGGAACCTACGTATATTTATTTTTCTTTCATTCTGAGAGCCTGAACTGTGATCTGTCATTTGAGTGAGTTGCCATCAACGACAACACCTATGTCATAATGCCAACAACCTACTCAATACCTCTGCATCCACAACATCCTTACCTTTATCTCTTGAAATATGCAATGCAAATAACACACACCCTTTTCTGTGACTTCGGTTTGCCTACATAGTTGTCGCCATTCTAACTGATGTTACCTTATTCTTACCCCGCAAGATTCTTTGTTCTCTATTGTCATCCAAACACTTGATAGATTTGTCATAATATTCCACCTTAGTTCTATGAAGATATAGCCATTCCATACCCAAAAGCACATTATACAATCCCAACAACAATACATTCAAATGTGTTGATGTAGGCATACTATTCAACTCAAAAGAAAAATCTCTTACATAATAATGAACTCACTTCTTTGTACCTGTAGCCAACTGCACTAACCAAGATTCTGCATGCACTTATTTATTCAAACCACACTTATCCACCAAGTTAGGGCCAACATAACTATAATTAGATCCAAGATCAATCAAAATGGAAACAACTTGATCACAAAGCTTACCGTCCATCTCAATGATAGATTCTTGATGATCCACCTCCCTGTTATCCATTGCTGCATAGTTATGAGGAATTCTCTTCCCAGCATCCCCAATAGTATGCACCTCTTGTTCACTATAGATATGTGGTCTACCACCTTGATGTTGTGGAAAATCCCTCCTATGACTCTCCTTACCACGTGCCTAACACCGCAACCTTCCTATACCATCACCTGTATTATGCTATTGTGTCCCATGTCCCTGTCGAGCTACGTTGGACTTCTTATATGGTGCAACATTCTCGTTCTCTTTTGCATTCTATGGCCTTGTTATTTTCGGCTTCCATTTACCTTTACCTTTATCTTTCCCTTTCCATCCGTGCTGTGATTTTGTATTACTCTTTGAGTGTTCATAGAAATGCTTCAATTTCCCAATAACTTACTCAAGTGATTGAGGCTCATCATACTCAATCTGATCTCTAAATGATAATGGAAATCCACTGACAAATCTATGAAATTTAGCTTTCTCATCTTTAACATATGGTACATACCTCAGAAGATCCAAGAACTTGGTCGTATACTCCTCATCTCTCATCGATCCCATTTTTAGCTCATAGAATTCCTTGGATTTGTTGTCATAGTACCTTTTTGACAAGTATTTCTTCCTAAAGAGTCTCTTGAATTCATTCCAACTCAAGTATTATGTCCTAGTGTCTCTGAGCCATATTACATCTTCCCACAACATGTTTTCTTTCCCTTTCAAGCTGAAGATAGCTACACTGGCCCTCATATTCTCTGTGTACTCATGCGTTTCAAATAAATTCTTCATCCAAAGTAACCAAGCCTCTGCATCCTTCGACTTCTTCAAATCTCCATCAAAATTAGGTGGCATAGGTTTCTTAAACTCATCCAGCAAATATCCCCTGTCTCCTCCTATAAGGGTGATAATGATGACGATAATAGTGCCTGTCAGAACCAGAACCAAAATAGTACATGTTTCCATCACCTCTCCTATCCGGAGTGTCCAAGAACCTGCCATCTCTAACCATGTCATCCCTATATGACTCGTGCCTACCATGATATCTACTTTCATACGCCCCATTTGTTCTTTCCTCCTTCCCATGGCTGATCTGAAGTGGTCTGTTATGCAACTAGATCACAAAATAGAAGAAAAGATAGATCAATGACTTCAAAATCATCCTCTTCGAGGGGGAAACCTCCTTTACATTACACAAATGAACAATTCTTGGATGATACAAATGACAACACCTCCTTTGTATATATAGGAGTCTAAGGGGTCACAATATAATTAGAGCTAACATAACAATAATAATGTAAGGGCACAACAATAACAATAGCGGGCTTATATGGCATACAATAATAAAAATATGGGGACAACATGGTCACAACAATAACAATAAGGGATATAATGACAATAATAATAATGGAATACACTAGTATTATAGGGACCTAACATGTCCCTCTCCTTCAGAAAAGTGTTGTCCTCAATGCTTGAGTAGTTCTAGAAGCTTTTGTATAAAATTCTCATCCTCCCATGTGAAATCTTCAGCGGGTAAGTTCTTCCACTTGATGAGATACTCTGAAATTGATCGATTCGTAGCTGTCGAGTTCTTGTTTCTATGACTGCTTTAGGTTCCAATATGATTTTTCCTTCATAGTCATGTTCTAGAAATATTGTTTGAACCGGGATCTTGTCACTTATAACCTTCTTTAAGCATGAAACATGGAAAATTGGGTGCACTCAAGAAGCTATAGGAACCTCCAATTTGTCGGCCATAATACCAATCTTTTGCAACACCTTGTAGGGACCATAATAATTTGGTGATAATTTATTATCCTTCTTAGCTTTCTCGAGGGACATTTATTTGTATGGTTGTAGTCATAGAAATACCTAGTCACCTACATCAAAACTTCTTTCACTACGATGTTGATCTGCATGTTGTTTCATTATATTATATGCCAAAGTGAGCTTATCCTTTAAGAGTTGGAGAATTTGTTATTGATGTTCGATGTGATCTTCCACTGCTTGAACCTTGGATTTTTCTCTTAAACATGATGTGATGGACGGTGGATGATATCCATAAAGTGCCATAAATGGGGTCATTTTTGTTGCAGTATGGAAGGAAGTGTTATACAACCTTTCATCTAGAGGCAACCATTTGACCCATTGTGCCTCTTTATCAAATACAAAGCAACGAAGATATCGTTCCAAACATTTGTTTACTATCTCAGTTTTCCCATGAGTTTGAGGATGATAAGATGAGCTATGAGTTAACTAAGTACCCAGATAATAAAATAATTCTGTCAAAAAAATTCCAGTGAAAATGGGATCTTTGTTGCTTACAATAATCTTTGGGTTTCTATGTAGCTTTTGAATTGTTTCCATAAATGCAGTAGCAATTGTACTGGATTTAAATGAATGAGATAATGCACAAAAGTGTGCATACTTGGTAATTATATCAACTACCACCATGATGAAGCTCTTTCCTTCAGACTTGGGTAGACCTGTGATAAATACATTGAAACTAGGGGTCTTAATTGTTTCAACTTTATTTTGTTGGAAAACCAAACATTCCGCTACAAACTTTTGAATATCAAATTTAAGGACATCCCAAAAAAATTCCTTCTTTATCCTGTGGTAAGTTTTTAAAAATCCTGAGAGCCCTCCTAAGGGAGAGGTGTGCAATTCCATAAGAATATTTTGTTTGAGTTGGGAATTCTTACAGAGGTATAAGCGATCTTTGTACAATAAAGAATCATTTTTCTAGCTAAATGTATCAAATGTACTGGGATCTTGTTGTGGCTTTTGAATGAGTGCCCACACTTCTTCTTCATTCTTCCATTCATCCATTGCCTCATTTATCCAATCTGGTTGGATAATAGAAATGGTGAAAAGCAGTGCTTCCACATCCTCATCCTTTCTTGAGAGTGCATCTACAACAATATTTTGCTTCCCCTTTTTGTAGATAATTTCAAAGTCATAACCCAACATCTCTGTGACCCTTTTTTGCTACTCTTCTAAAGATAGCTTTGTTCTAAAAGTATTTAAGACTATCATGATTCTTTTTTACCTTGAGGTGTCTTCCCATTAGGTAAGGTCGCCATTTCTTAAGTGCAAGTACTATTGCCAACATTTCTTTCTCATAAATAGCTTTGTGTAAATACTTTCCTTTGATTGGACGACTTTCGAAAGCAAGGGGCCTTTCTTCTTGCATTAAATCATCACCAATTCCATTTCCCGAGGAATCACATTCCACAATAAAGGTTATTGTGATGTATGGTGTAGCTAAGACCGGTGCTTGGCACATTATCTCTTTAATATGTTTAAAGGCCTTTGTTTCTTCTGGAGTCCATGAAAATGCATCTTTCTTCAATAATGTTGTTAGAGGTACTGCTATTCTCCCATAATTCTTAACAAACATGCGATAATACCCTGTCAACCCAAGAAATCCTCGCGGATTCTTTATGGATGTGGGGAGTTTCCATTCCTTAATGTATTTAATTTTTCTAGGGTCTACCTCAACACGTTCATGAGATACAATATGACCTAGATATTCCAACTCTTTTACTCCAAAGAAACATTTGGAGGTTTTTGCATATAATTGTTTCTCCTCCAATAATTTGAGCACCTTGTAAACATGTTAAACATGATCATTCCAATACTTGTTGTAGATTAGTATATCATCAAAAAATACTAACACATTTTTTCTAAGGAAGGGTTTGAAAATGGAATTCATCAAACCTTGAAATGTAGAAGTTGCATTAGTAAGGCCAAAAGGCAAGAAAAAAAATTCATAATGACCCTCATGAGTTCTAAATTATTTTTTTCAAAATGTCTTCAGTCTTCATTATGATTTGATGATATTTTGAACGAAGATCCAACTTGGTCAAGTAAATTGATCCATGCAATTCATCCAATAATTCATCAATGCCATGAATGGGAAATTTATCTTTAATAGTGAGCTTGTTAAACTCCCTATAATTCGGACACATGCGCCATGATCCATCCTTCTTATGCACCAATACTGCTGGAGTAGAGAAATAACTTTGACTAGGTTGAATTATACCAGTCTCTAGCGTTTCTGCAACCATATGTTCAATTTCACTCTTTTGTGCATAAGGATATTTGTAAGGACTGATGTTTGGAGGAACACTACTTGGAATCAAATGAATAGCATGATCATGATCACGAATAGGTTGGAGGCCTTTTGGGAGTCTCAAATACCTTGGACCGATTGTCCAAGACTTTTTGGATATCTGGAGAAATATATGATTTCTATGTGGGAACCTCTGGCGAACATAATCATGAAATTACACCTCGTTGTTCTTTCTTTAGAAGCATTATCACGCCGTTAGAATTAATTATCTTTCCCGATTTCCCTGTGATACCCCTTCATTCAACTTCCTTTCCTTCCAGTATTTTTTTCAAAAAAATTAAAAGATATCATACCCAAAGATTATAGCCATTAGACACCTATTACAACATCGACACCACCCATTGGAATGGAAATCGTTGGACTATTCAATACATATTCTCACATGGATTTCTTGGTATTATGGCACTTTCCAGAGAAATTTATGGTTCGTTCATTTGCAACCATCACTTGAAACTCTGGTGCTAGATATAGGAAGAAATTCATTTCCTTGGCTATCTTACAATAAATAAAACTATGGGTACTGCCCGAATCAATCAACACTCTTACTTTTTTCTTCTTGATATGTCCTTCTATCTTGAGAGTTTCAGGAGTGGTAATTCCAACCAATGCATTACAATATATGGTCGGATTCATTTCTTCTTTCTATAGGGTTTGTTCTTGGTGTATATCCTCTTCTTTCACATTTCTTATTCCTTTTCCTCCTCCTCTTCACAATCTATGTAAAATAATTTATTCTCAACACACTTATGACCTTTAGTGTATTTGTTATGACAACTGTAACAAAACCCTTTTTCTCTTTTTTATTCCAATTGTTGTGGTGTCAACCTTGTAGGTTGTGGAAGGCTAGGGGCAAGAAAATTTCCATCTTTATAGTTGTGAGTGGTAGGCTTCCTTGTTTCCGTAATTTTGCTTTCAATTTTTCTTGCTAACCTAAATTCCTTCTCCAATTAATCAGGTTCCCAACAGCGAAGCTCATGTTGGATGTTATCCTTTGAAATCCCTGTGAACACATCAATCATATGCTCCTCTGGAATATCTTTACGCTTATATTCAATTTTTTGAAGTCTTCAATGTTATCCACCATTGAACCCTTTTGTTTGAGATTTATCACTTGGCCAAAAAAGGTGTTTCTTTTTGTATCCTCATAATGTGCTATCATTTCTTTAGTAAAAAATGCCCAAGTGACATTTTTTTTATGAGATCAAAGTCATTGATACCATACAAACTGAATGTGTTTCAAATATAAAGTTGCAATGCATACGTTTTGTGTGTTTTTCACATTATGGAGATCAAAACACTGCTCCATCTATAGTATCCATGTTACAGGATCCTTGCCATCAAAATTACTCATATTGATCTTTGGAACATGGTGGGTCTTCAATCCAACTTTAGAGTCTATGAAATCATGATTAAAATTTCTTTTCTTCTCATCACGAGTTTCCTTCACTACCCTTTCACCATTAATAAGCATTTCTTGTAGCAACTTTGTCAAATCTATCTTCAAATCTTCCATGTTGCCTTTAAGTTTTGCTTCTATACCATCCATCTTAGCTTCCATGCCATCCATTTTAGCTTCCACACCATCCATCTTAGCTTCCACGCCATTCATCTTAGCTTCTATGCCTTTCTCTAAAACATCCATATTAGCTTCCATGCCATCTGTTTTAGCTTCCACACCATCCATCTTAGCTTCCATGCCATTCACCTTAGCTTCTATGCCTTTATTTAAACCATCCATCTTAGCTTCTATTACTTTTTGTGATAGTGAAAGTTGCACTTGGTATCGTAATTTTGATATATCATGTTACATTTCTTCCTCTTCTTCATGAGTCAGGATAGAGATTTCAGGTTGCTTACACATGCTTCCATTTTATTTCTTTGGGGCATCAATTAATGATAATTATGCCTCACTATACCCTTTGGATCACTTCAAACTATTTTTTCAAACCAAACTCACGCAATTTTTTTTTTTAAATACACACATTTTTTCTCTTTGTAGAAGTTTGATATTGAATCTTTTGTATCTCTATAATTTCAGATCTCCAAGATCTAAAATTGGGTCTTTTGGTAGCCCTCTAAGTCCTCTTTTTAACCCCACCAGTCTGATCAATATTTGATTCTTAGAGAAAGAGTTATGCCAAATCTCCCATGATGACCTTATTATATATTGGTTCAGTAGAGCAGACTTGTACGACATTCCATGTGTCATTGTTTTGACCTTTGGACCTGAAAACAATATACAAAAAATCACTTTCCATACTCATTCCATAAATTCTTATGAAATTTCAATCCAATATTCAGAGATAAATTTATGATGATTTTCCCATGGTCACTTATTTAGGATGTAATTCAGGAGCTTGCAAAAACCGTAACTTTCTTGGATCATATCTCCAAAAAAATAGTGAGAAAATGTCTACAATTCGGAATCGAGGTTCATCAAGATTTTGGTTTAAATGGGTTTTAATTTCAGCTTTTGAAACATCGTATGAAAAAATGTTATAACGAAATTACCATGATGACCTGTTTGGAGCAGTGAAAACCTAGAATCCAAAGCTTTGATTCCAAATGTTATGCAACGACTTCAAAATCAGTCTCTTCAAGGGGGGAACATTATTTACGTTACACAGATGAACAATTCTTGGATGATACAAATGACAATACCTCCTTTCTATATATAGGAGTCTAAGGGGTCACAATATAATGAGAGCTTACATAACAATAATAATGTAAGGGCGAACATGAGGATGATGGCGGTAGGATGAATCCGAGCTCTGGCGATTTGAACCTGCTTCCCGCGCGCCTGCTCCTGCCCCCCAGGCCCTGCCTGGCTGGGCCTCTGCTCTCCTCGATCCCCTCTCGCCTTTGTCTGTTCCGCTGGTCCCTGTCGTTGGGGCCCAGCCTTTGCTCCTTCCCTGCGCTGATCTTCTCCCGCAGCCCCCTGCGGGTCTCTAATGGCCGGGCTCGCTCCCCCCCCTCCAGGCTCTGAGAACCATGAGGAAATATTCGCCTCCCTATTTTCTGAAGCAACAGATGCCAGACCCCGTCCCTCTGTGACCAAGTTCATCAAAAAACTCGATGAAATCCCAGAGGTTAATCTCCCTCCTTCCCTTCCAAGGAAGTCTGCAATAACTCTCGTGGAAAGAGGTCTTGTAGGCCAGTTCACTGGCCTCTGGCCCTCTCCGAGGTCAGTTCAGAAATGGGTAGAGCGCAACTGGAGTGTGATGATACAAGGGAAGATTGCCATCATATTCTGCGGACGTGGATATTATACATTTCTTTTTGAATCGAAAGAAGACAAGAACCTCATCTTCAGAAATGGCCCCTACTTCATGGATTCAAGAGGCCTTTACTTGAATAGATGGACTCCGGACTTTGACCCGGAAATGGACATTCCAAATGCAGTTCCAGTATGGGTACGGCTACCTCACTTGCCACTTCATTGCTGGGGAGATGAATCAGTAAAGGCAATAGGAAATGCAGTAGGTAAATACATTGACAGATCTGAGCCAAGGGAGAACATGCATGCGTGCGCAAGGATCTGCGTGGAAGTAGATCTAGGGAAAGGTCTGCCGGAAGCTATCAAGATCAAGGTGGACCAATGGACGCATATCCAGCAGTTGGACTACGAGCAGCTTCCCTTCAAATGCAAGGTATGCCACGAGTATGGTCATTTTGCAAATAGATGTAGTAAGTCAAAAATAAATGAATCTGCTGATAATGAGGAAAATCCTGAGGGCTCATGGGAACCAGTAAAAAGGAAAAATCCTTCCCCCACCCAAGGACCCAACTCCAAAACCCCTCCGGAACCCCTTCCCCCCCCCCCTCCTCCCCCCTCCAGCTCAGCTTTCCCTTCATCCTCCAACCCCTTCGAATCCTTGTCCGTCGAAGAACCTTCTTCCCCTCCCTCTTCCCCCCGTGTAGCTCCCTCCTCCCCCCGCACGATCCCTCCCCCTTCCCCCCCTCCTACCATTGAGAGAATCCTTACCAGAAACAAATCGAAAGAAGCTAGTCAATCCACAGACCCTCCGAGAAAACCTGGCCGAAAGTCAAATAAAGAGCTCAGAGATGAAACAGCGGCAAAAGAGATGGCAACGGGAGCGCAGCAACCAATGGACTCATACTTAGGCAAGCTAAAAGGGAGTGGAGAAAAAGTAAAGGAGAAGAGTGGACCTCACCCAACAAATGGTAAATAATGATTTTGGTCTCTTGGAATTGTAGGGGGATGGGCTCTCCCTTAAAACTAAAAGCCATCAGGGATTTATTAAAACAGGAGCAGCCAGACCTTCTCCTCATCCAGGAGACCAAAATTACTGAACAGGACTTCCAAAAACAACTCCAAAACTCCAAAAACTTCACAGGTGTATCAATAGGTTCAGAAGGTGCTTCAGGAGGAATAGGAACAATATGGAATAAGAATAAATGGGAAATCATCAATTCTCAATTCTGCAACTGGTGGGTCAGAACAGACTTGAAAAACAAAGGAACTCAGGAAATCTACTATATCTATAATATATATGCCCCAAACCATTATAGGGACAAAGGTCGTTGTTGGGACACCATAGCCTCAGATCTCCAATCTGTGCAAAATAGGAATATAATTCTGGGAGGAGACATGAATGTAATAAGAAACGTGGATGAAAAGTTAGGAGGAAACTACCTTGCAGATCCCTCAAGAGACATGCTAGAAACCATAATACAGTCTCACAATCTGATTGACATTCCTCTATCCAATGGGAAATACACATGGAGTAATAAAAGATCTGGCTATCACAATATTAAAGAGAGATTGGATAGATTTTTGCTACAGGAAGGAATTGCAGCAAGTTTTCAGTCCATTAAGAGTCAATTAATTCATGCTTCGACCTCAGATCACAAGCCTGTGCTTCTAAATTTGGACAAAGGCAGAAACTTGGGGCCACTCCCCTTCAAATATAATAAAACTTGGGATCTTCAAGAAGAATTTCGCACCCTCATTCAAAACCAGTGGGCCAAGGAGGTAAACGGATCGCCCTACTATATCTGGGAAACGAAATTAAAATACCTAAGAGCAGTCATCAAACAGTGGGCAAAGGAAGCAGCGATCTTGGAAAATAAAAAAAAATCAGATCTACTCACGAAGATGGAGCAGTGGCATAAAGATAAAGAGAACATACAATACACAAGTGAAGACTTAGAGCAGGAAAAAGAAATGTATAGGGAACTCTATCGACAAAATAGAGTAGAGGAAGAGGACCAAAGACAGAAATCCCGGTGCCTTTGGCTGAAAGCCGGAGACAAAAATACATCCTTTTTCCACAACAATATCAAACTCAGGCGAGCTGGAAACCAGATAGATAAAATAGAGGCTGAGGGAAAAGAGATCACCGACCAAGAAGAAATTAAAGAAGCAGCTTTCAATCACTTTAAATCCCTTCTTTCCGCTGCTCCTCAGCAAACGGACAGCTCTGAATTTCTTAGTGCAGTAGAGAGCAAAATATCAGATACTCAAAACAAAGAGTTGGACCAGGACATTACAGAAGAGGAAATTCGAGCAGCAACCTTTAGTATGCAGCAGGATAAGGCCCTGGGTCCGGATGGGTTCACGGTTGCCTTCTATCGAAATCATTGGGAAACAATCAAAAAAGACTTTGTGCGGATGGTAAAGAATGTTTTCCAAAACCATAAGATAGGAGCAAATACCGAGTCTTCCCACATAGCCCTGATCCCTAAGGAAGCGAATCCTCTCTCGTTTGACAGGTTCCGCCCCATATCCTTATGTAATGTTTCTTACAAGATTGTAACAAAAATTCTAGCCAATAGGCTAAAAAAACTCCTTCCTCTCTTAATATCTGAAAACCAGGGAGGCTTTGTTCCGAGCAGGCAAATAACCGACAATGTCATATTGATCCAAGAAGCTATCCACAGCAGCCTAAATAGAGGAGAACGAGGGATGATAATCAAACTCGACATGGCAAATGCTTTTGATAGAGTTGACCACTCCTTCCTAACAGCAGCACTAAAAAAATTCGGGATTTCAAAAAACTTCATAAGCATTATCAATGGGTGCATCTCCAACCCTTGGACCACTCCCCTGATCAATGGTCGCCCCAGCAAATACTTTAGAAGCTCCAGGGGGCTGAGACAAGGCTGTCCTCTCTCCCCATTCTTATACATCATAATGGCTGAGACTTTGAGTATTCATCTAGAACATCTTCGCAGACAAAAAGAGATCACTGGAATCTGTATAGAAAGAGGGATCAAAGAGATCAACCATTCGCTCTTCGCGGATGACACACTTCTCATTGGGGGAGCTTCCAGCTTAATGGCAAAAAGATTCAAGAAAGTGTTGGATGCCTTTCTAGCAGTTTCAGGAGGGAAGTTGAACAATAGAAAATGCAAGATATATACTTGGAATGTCCCCCTTCAAATACAGCAAAGAATATCTTTGATACTGGACATTCCAGTGCAAAGGAACTGGAGCTTATTTTCCTATTTAGGTCTGCCTCTTGCTAAGGAAACAGTCAAGGCTGAGATTTGGGTTAAATACATAGAAAAGATGAGAGGCCTCCTTCAGAGTTGGGGAGTGTCTTGGCTCAATTTGGTAGGTAGAACGATCCTCATTAAGTCCATTCTCTTAGCCCTTCCAATTTATCAATATGTGGTCATCATGGCCCCGGCCAGTACTCATAAACATATGGAACTCATCTTGTGAAGTTTTCTATGGCAGGGAGGAAAACAGGAGTCCAAAAAATTTAGCCTTGTCAAATGGGATCAGGTAACCCTACCATATGAAAAGGGAGGCCTTTCCATTAAAATCCCAAGCCTCTCCAATTGGGCTTTGGGTTTTAAATTGATCTGGAGAATTGTTTCTGGCAAAGGATCGTGGTGGGTGGAGGTCATAAAAAGGAAATATCTCAGAGGCACGAACTCTAATCTTCTTACTGAATCAATAGTGGACAGATCCTACACCCGGTATGGAAACTCATTAAAAAAGTGCTTCCCCAATTCCGAGAAAACACATCCAAACTCCCTGGAAATGGTAAGGACACCAATATTTGGTCAGATAGAATTATGGGCTCTGAGCCGAGAAACCTTCTCCAAGCTTTCCGACCTCTGCAGATATGGATGGAAGAAAGAAATCTAACCACCTTGTTCGATATATCAATATGGAACCAAAACAAATGGCAGGACTGGAAGGATCTCCAAACCCCCATTGACCTCAGAGATCTTTGGTCCAATCTCAAGTCCTCTCTCTCTGGTTCCGCGCCTATCAATATTGGGATTGAAGACAGGTATATTTGGGACTCCAGTGGAGGGAAATTCACGGTAAAAGAGGGATACAAAACATTGCAGGCCACAACTCATTCAGCAAATTGGAACCTCTTCACAACTGTCTGGAAATCAGAGTGTCTTCCAAAGATTAAACATTTCAACTGGACCCTCCTGAAAGGCAAGATCCTCACTGCTGAGAATCTAAGGAAAAGAGGAATCTTGGGACCATCAATGTGCTGCTTCTGTCGTGCAGAGGAGGAAAACATTCAGCACATTTTCTTACTCTGTCCCTTTGCTCAAAGCTGCTGGAAGCAGGTGACAAGCCCCATGGAAATTAGCGAAAGTTTTGATCAGATCTCCTCTCTTCAGAAAAATTGGGGGAAAAGTTATCCCTTTCCCAGGAAAGGCAAACACAACATCAGTAGAATATGGAAATGTATTCCAGCCACACTATGCTGGCATCTTTGGCTAGCCAGGAACAACTATGTCTTCAATGACAAAAAACCTAGCTTGGCCAGTATCCTTGCTAAAACAACTGCCACCATCTCTGAAACAATAAGCACAAATTTCATAGCCCTTCCAGATCAATCAAGCTGGCATCAAGAAGAGATGGATTGGTACAATAAATTCAGCCTCAGTCACACCAAAAATCAATATTCCCAAGCAAAAGCACACAAGAAAAGGATGCACTGGAAACTCAGAGGATCCAAGGAAGAGGTTAACCAGTGGATTCTAGACCAGAAGCGCCCTACACTCCATTTTGATGGCGCCTCCAAGAATAACCCAGGGAAAGCTGGAGCAGGGGGCATCATAAAAAACCATAATGGGAAAACTATCCTAAGCTATGAATGGGGTCTGGGGAAAGTCTCCAACAACGTGGCTGAAGCGTACAGCCTCCTTCTCGGCACCTCAATTCTGAATAGATTGGGAATCAGAAATGCAATCATTCTGGGGGACTCGGCCATTGTTATCGCAGCCTTGGTTTCGGGAACAGAGTTTAATAAAGCAGCCCTTAACAATATAAAGCTTAGGATACAGGACAATCTCAGGAATATGGGAGAACCAATGTTCAAGCATGTCTTAAGAGAAAACAACACTGAAGCGGATTTTTTCGCCTCCAAGGCCGTCAGCAGACAGAGTGGACAGATCAGAGAAAATGAGCGCATATATGTCAAAGCAATCCCATAGCAGTATAAGCTGTCAGACAACTCCTCTGAACAACAACATCAGTATACTTCTGAAAACAAGTCATATCAGCTGTCATGCACCTCTTGACTTTCTCTCCCGCAATCTCGACAAGCCAATCCCAACCCGCCCCATCGAGAACTGTGTAACATCTCCCTTCCATTATACATCCTGGCTTGCTCCAAAGACCCGATCACACCATGTTTCACGTGATCCCTTCTCTCGGAATCCTGGCAAATGTCCCCCCTCAATCCTTATCGACTGCACCAAGGATTTCACGAATGATCCGGAGCCTGCCCAAATCCATGAAAATATTTCGCACCTCCAGCACGCCCAGCCTTCCTTGATGTTATATACTCCCCCTCCTCCCCTCGACCACCTCAGAACTCTTTCGCCCTCTCAGAAGCAGAGCAGAGAAGCAGTGCCCGGCTCCCTGCCCTCAGAAGCCCTCAACAACAGAAGCAGTAAGCAGCCTTGCTCTCCCAAGCATCCTTCGTCACACATTTGGATCCAGAAGCTCTGCAACAAGCGAGGCAGCTCCCAAAGCAACATTGAAGTGCGCTTTCCTTCTAAAGCATACAGGTATAACTTGTGTTATTTACAGGCTCATTTATCGCTGACTCTCCTCTCCTTTAAGGCTGTCTTCCTAGCCATGGCAGAGACTTCAGAAAACAGAATGCAGAACGAGACTCAGGAAGGCCGAGATCATCCGGAGAACCCGCTGGATCGTGTGCTTGGCAACAATACTTGCACACTCTGCAAACAGCATTGTTTCATGATCGCTAGGTTCATCAAGCACTTTAATGAACTTAAAGAAGACTTCCAGGCAGATAGTCGATCCAAGAGGAAAAAACTGGAAAAGCAAAGAGCCGAGATCGAGAGCCTTAAGGAGAAATGTAAGCACATGGAGGAGGCTATATCTCACATCAAGAACATCACCCAGAGCATGCAAGCTGAGGCATCAACCAGAGCAAGCCTCAAAAAGGAACCTCAGGTCGAAGACTCGGTCAACCAGTTTTGGTAATCAGCCAAATGTCCAGTAAATTTTGCCTACTCGCTGGTCTTTTTGTCAGGCAATATAGCCGCTACTTATTTCAATTTATCCTTTTCAAGTTTAATCTCAAGAAGTCAGGGTCTGCGCACCCATTTTGGACTTCCTCTCTTTTTCTTTTTTCACTCTATGTAACAGCACTCGCTTCTAGCAGTTTTTTTATAATATAAAAGCAACCGACCGTGTTAAAAAAAAAAATAATGTAAGGGCACAACAATAACAATAGTGGGATTTTATGGGGCACAATAATAACAATATGGGGACAACTTGGGAAAAAAAATAACAATAAGGGATACAATGACAATACTACTAAGGGAATACACTAGTATTATAGGGATCTAACATGGTCCCTGTCTCTGCAATTTTGAAAAACTCTCAAGGATTACTGTAGTGAATTATGTTTGTTTCTCCTATGCCTGCATGATTATATCATTATCTTCCTTTCAACTTGTTATTTGTTAAGATTCTCAATGTGTCTACTAAGTCATAAGAATTCCCAACACAATGTTTCTCATCTTATCCATAGTGAGAGTCTCAGGAACTGTAGTCTACCATCTTGCTAGTCATCTTTGTTGTTTTCTTCCTGCAAGATATATCATGTCAGCTAAACGAAAACACAAAAATAATCAACATACCTTAGTATAGTTCGTGGAGGATATATCATCTGCAAGGCAACCAGAATGGCACAATACATGTATAAACATAATCATAACAACATATAGATGTCATCTTAAACATGGTCTAGTCATTAATGCATGACCATATCAATCACACATCATTACCTCATGCATGACAACTGCAACCATTTCAATGTATACATAATCAACATATGTATGAAACACATGCATACACGATACATACAAACATTTTCATGCATAACCAGTGCATAACTGATCTATACTCATGATAAACACATCTAACAGCACACCATCCACTTTTACACGGTGATGTCTAGTCAATTTAACGTCTTAAATTGTTCTACATAAATTATCAATCCGGGTATCGTAAACTGATGAAGTGTGGTGCACCATATGTGCTTAGTTAACCTTTTTCTTACTTCGTTGTTTTATAGATTTTATTTTGTTTTGGGGTTTTGTTATTGTTGATCTCCTAAAGTATCTAATGCAAATGGAAATCCTATTCTAAGGTCTTAAGAATACTTTTAAAGGTCAAGTATGGATGTAGATTTCAAGACAAGGTCTATGTCCCTAATGGTAACTTCCAAAACTTAGCACTTCAAAAGATCTTAAAACATGTTATTGATGGAATTAGTACTTAAACAAAAGTGTAAGTATGTAGCTACTTTAATCAAGCAAAAGATGACATACTGATCATGAAATCACTGTCTCCGCTGCTTGTCTAAATATGGAAATAAAAGTTAAGCTACTGCACTCAAACAAATAAAAAACCGCAAACCAATAAAAAGTAAAATCAAATCACATCATTCATAGTCTGATTCCTCGCCAGGTAGTCTAAGCTATGGCTTTTGGAGATAATCATCAATAACATGAGCAATCTAATATCTAATTGCAGAAAAGTAAAGCTAAAATCAGATCACATCAATTCATAGTCTGACCCCTCGCTAGTTAGTCTCGCTATGGCTTTCGGAGGTAATCATCCACAACTTGAGCAATCTAATATCTAATTGCAGAAAAGTAAACTTAAAATCAAATCACATCAATTCATAGTCTGACCCCTCGCTAGTTAGTCTCGCTATGGCTTTTGGAGATAATCATCAACAACTTGATCAATCTGATATCTAATTGCAGAAAAGTAAACTGAAAATCAAATCACATCAATTCATATCAGACCCCTCGCTAGTTAGTCTTGATATGGCTTTCGGAGGTAATCATCAATAACTTGAGCAATCTAATATCTAAATTAACTAACAAAGCAAATGAATAAGACTAAAATCAAAGCATAACTGAAATTGAAAAGCTAAAAAAACAAAGTCAGCAGAGAGGTAAATCTCATGTCACTATTTGATGCAAAAACATGTAAAGAAAAACTAATCTACAATCAACCGGTTGAACACACTTACGTGAATTAAAATTGCATGAATGAAAAATCTAATCTATCAAACTTGAAAGCAATCAAATGACATAATGAAATAAAAACAAAATTAGAAAATGAAATCTATTCTACCTTACATTCTAATATGTTCTATGACATCTACTTCACATCTCCTTCCATGTCGAGAACATCAAAGCTTTATTCAAATTCTTCAAAATTACAAAGTACAACAAAGCTCTCCAAAGCTTTCAATATCCATCAAGGAAGAACTACAAACTCCAAGCTAAAGAACTAACAAATGAAGGAGAGAGATCTCCTATTTATACAAAAAGATGAGAGCCATCTCATTAATGAGAGTCCATGAATCTCTCCCTCTACCTATAGAGTCCTAATCAAAATAGAAATTGATAAGACACGTCTTCTTAAAGTTACAATATAATTAGGAGATGTGACACATATCCTCATGATCCCATGATTCTTTCCACTCAAATTCTAATTTGGCCTTAGAGTGACACATAAAGGTCTTCTAGAAGCCTCCTTTCAACCTACACATGTCAACAATCTCAACCCATTTGTTAGGTATAAGCATATGCACATTATTTTCTAATTTTTAACCACAAATTCACTTAAAAAGGCTAAGAATTAATAAAGTTTGGAAAAACATAATTGTAGCCCAATGATAATGAAAGTGGGATGAATGTAGTGACATAGTAGTGAAATGGAAGTGATATAATGGACATAATAGTGAAAGTGTAATGGAAATGAATGACATTTTCAAGACTCAACATACCCCCAACTGAAGCTATTGCATGTCCTCATGCAATATATATTACATTAACTTTTTTGATCCTTAAGCTTTAACTTTGCATGATATCATTTGATAACTTCATATTTTTGCAAAGTGTTTTACTTGAATTGCAACATGGTTGGTTCTTGTGTTACAACCAATTTTTATTTTTTTGTTGTTGCATTCTATTTTGATCTTTGAACTTTGCATAATGATATTTTGATTATTGTTGCAAAGTATATCTTTATTGGATTGTATGATGGTTGGTTCTTGTGTGACAACCATGATTTTGTTTGTATCCAATTTATTCTTTAAGCACTTTTTTGAAAAGCCATTGTATGCTCATAATAACAATGTAATAGTTAATATCTGTTGGAAGTATGTGGGATCCTGAATATGATATGGACATGGAAAGATATGAAAATGAATGTACTCCCCCCCCAACTGATGGTGTTGGAAATTTTATGAAATGAGGAAGAGAAATGTTTTTCCAACAATTATCATTCTAGCTTTTTATGGAATTCTATGGTCAAAAGTTAGAAAATGACGTACCTTCACTTACCCTTTGGAAAGGATGAGTTGTATGTGTGGTGGCTGCAAAATTCTCATCATATTTTTCTTCAAGTGGCTGAACAAGAGGAGCCATAGATAAAGAGATAAGATGACTTTTTATTGCTTCTACTAAAACTTGTTGAATCTGCTCCAAAATGCTGAAAATAATAGTCGTCATGTCTTCAAAACTCGTTGACACAATTCCTGCTATGTGAAAAGATGCTCTGATGTCGAACATAGTAGGAAATTGTTGGCTTAGTGGCCATTAATGGATGCCACTAGTCAACACGAGAACTCTCACCATTGATGACAATGAGAGTCAAGATGCCCAAACACATCTTGCTAGGTACAAATGAATTTGTCGATGTCGAGTCACCTAGAAGGTCTGATGAATAAGGGACATTGATGTATTCCCATTGTTTGTCAGCATGAGGACTTGCCATTAAGGCATGCAAACCTCAATGTGTTTTTACAAAGAACTTAGACTCAAAGGACTATGGACTCAATAATTTGCATTGAAGCAAGGCTTATTTGCGAAATGAAAATGACAAGGAATGGAAGATGGAAATGGAGAGTAGAAATGGCAATGGGCAATAAGCATGTGAATGAGCCTCTTGCTTTTATTTGTGGATTATGAATGGACAAAAAGAGATGTAAAACGTATGTGAATGTAAATGGAAAGTATGAAGTGAAATGAGGTGAAGGGTTTATTATGAGGTATGGATGTGATGGAGACAATAGTATCTGAAAGTTTTTCAAGTGTTTGGATCTCATTTTGCATCAGCATATTTCCTCTTTGTTGTTGATCATCCTTTTATGAAACAAATTGGTCTCTTATAGAGACACCATTCTCTTGTAGTCATTTGTCCTTCCTCCTGGAACCTACAAAAAAAACTAATACTTCTTCTGCAATGGAACGTAAGATTATCAAAGGAGAGAGGTGATCAATCTCTCTAGTTATGATATTTACACACAAAACTAAGAATTTGTATTAATGAAACAAGTTCTCAAAGGAAAAATCAAAAGAATTTATACCTGCTTTGGAATTGGTGCCCCAAGTTGAAAGCTATTTCTTTTTAGCAATTTATTTCATTATTTTCCATTTCAAACTCTAATGATAGATTTCTCATTATGTAGATCTTGTTGATATCTTTCCAATGGTACTTAAATCATCAAAATCTGATTTCATATGAAAAAGTTAGGCTAATTTGAACAATGAGGTTTTTTTTCCAGTCCGCGGAATTGGACTTCAGCTGCAGAATGTGCATGGTTTCTGTATCTAAAAATCTTGAATACAAAGTTAGCCATTCATCTTTCATCATCAGTCCAAAATTAATCAATACCTTCAGAAAAGTGAGCAAATAACTTATTCATTTGGTTGATTCAAAATTATTATTTTTTCTTGACATGCAGCGACTTAGTGTGGCGACTTAGTGATAACACACAACTTGACTTCCCTTTGACCGGGATCTTTTTCATTGAATTGGATCAAATGAATAGGAAACCATCTATGTACTGACATTTTCCCAGCTACCCATGTGGCTTGTTTTGCTTGATAACACCTAAAACCTAGAGTTTAACAAAAACAACTGCGGAAAGTTGAACCAGCTGCAGAAAGTTGAATAAGCTGCGGAAAGTGGCTGAAACAGTCAACCATCAGTTTTACACAGATTTTGGATATTTGAGTCGTGCATAGCTTTTTATCTCTTTCGCACTTTCCTGTCGAGTTTTTGCAACCTTAAAAGAAAGTGATTCACCTTTAAAACGAAGATTTTCAGTTGAAACAAAACCAACCAAAATGATATTGATCCCTTCTCTAATTGAAAATGCCAATGTTACTACACAATAAGCCCTGGGCTTCCCATACAAATAGCAGATAAATTCCGATAAATAATCAAGGATACCAAGGTCATGCTTGATAGTAATCATTGCTATCTGGCCTGAGCAAGGACTGGACTATTTGTGCAGCTTCATGTTGCAACATTACGCTGTTATGAATCGAGGTATGCATTTGCAACTCTCTGTAATTCTCCACCAGAAAGATTTACTACATTAATTTTCAATTTGAAGTGGTTTCATGATATCATATGTGAATTGAGTGTGCGTATATGAATCACAGATTTTTTTTTTTGTGCAATAAATGCCTAACAGTTGTCTGGAACTTCGGTTGATCTTCTGCAGTTTGTATGGCACATTAGATTCAGGATCCTCCACATCTATATTGTCTACAAGATCTGGTTTCAATAAGTAAGCATGCGTATCAATGTTGTTTTCCCTATTCTATTTTCTCCCAAAATTTAACCAGAAGTAACAGAACAGGTACAGACGGGTGGCAACAACTTCATGGGTTTTAATGACATAGAGTCATGTTTCTTCAAACAACTACGCCGTGCCGTGTTCAAACTATTCCTTGTTCATTTAATAGAAATAATTTCTTCTCACACATTCGGTGACATGGTGGATGAACTGGCAGCCAAGGAAATCAGATCTGAGCGGATTTCTCAAGGAAATTGAAATATGGCCGCAACTATTAAAAAAAACACTGTTTTTTTTCACACTGGCAAGAAAAAAGAGGCTCCAAAGAACTGAGGATATCTCCCAAACCGCCACGAATCTCTTAAAACGGTTTCTAGGTTATCTAATTGACCCTACTCGTGAAGAAACCCATGTTTTTGTTTTTCCAAATTCATCTCCTTTTGGCCAAATCGTTCGTGTGACGTTTGACGTTTTTTGTTGTTTATGTTTTTCTGAGTTAATGTCTTTTACTGTTCTGCATTTTATGAATTTGTTGCATTCGGCCTTCCGGCTTTCATTTGCTGTCTAATGGCTCTTGTATTTACCTGATACAGGAACAACTCTTTTCTCTACTAGTTTATTAACAAAGAAACCAGAGAGAAAATGTCAAATGATGACGCCCAACCCACAGGTTGCTAAACAATTGTTGTAGTAGTTGTTTTTACTTTATAATGGTACCTTCGATTTTTAAAACAACGATTTAATAATTTTGTTGAAGCTTGCAGCTTAGATCATTTA
This sequence comes from Pinus tabuliformis, assembly GCA_031772625.1. Taxonomy (NCBI): domain Eukaryota; kingdom Viridiplantae; phylum Streptophyta; class Pinopsida; order Pinales; family Pinaceae; genus Pinus; species Pinus tabuliformis. Next base: position 481,411,555 of record CM062806.1, on the reverse strand, counting down.
TATCGCAGGTTTTGGAGGCGGTGGAAATCTAAGTGGCAGCAATGTTTGTATTGAGCTCATTGATTTATTTTCAGGTTGGGACAATGCCGAGGCTCCTTAATGGAGTTAACATGGATCTAAAAATTTGCATTCACCTTCTTATTGTTACCTAATCGTTTAACATTCGATCCCTTCGTTTTTTTTTTCACATATACAGTGCAATTTTTTTATGTTGCAGGTTTGTTTCAGGCCAAAGCTTGAACACGGATGCAGATTTTCTACTGAGGCCAAATTGAAAGCTAGGATTGAAGATAGCCATAGATTGTTTTTCCCTTTTTTCTCTTCTCTAAAATTGTAAAATTTTATAAGAAGGATTAATGATTTTCAATTTCAGGCAGCAAATACTTCAAGAAAGACATGTTAAAAACAGGACTTTGACTGAGGTTTTAAGCTCATTTTTTATCAGTCTGGGCTAGGTGACTAGGATAGGATCCATGTTAGGACAATTTTGGAGATGCCCATGTGGTCGGTTTCTTCAATGGACGCCTGTAACCTGCTAAACCTTGAAATCAGCTGCGGAATTCTCAACTAGCTACGGAATCAGGCTACATTGCGTAGCTAAGTTGCAAAACCTTATTAAAACAGGATACAGTGTTTTGAGGACCACTACAGACCATAACCAGTCAATCTTGGACAGCTGAACCTATCAAAGTAGTTGGGTTTCATTTGTTTTTTTTTTATAATTTTTTTTTTTTTAATTGAATAAATTGAAATGATGAAGTTTATTTTGTCTCCTTTTTTTTTTTTTTTCTTTTTTTACATAACAATTCTTTTTCTGATCCCCCAGATCACACAAAGTGCAAGAGAAGAGCATATTCAAGAATTATTAATTTTTTTTTACATAACAATCCTTTTCCTGATCTTCCAGATCACACAAAGTGCAGGAGGAGAGCATACTCAAGAATTATTATTATTATTATTATTATTTTTTAGATGTAAGAAATAAGGTTTTCTAATTACACTTCCCCGGCAACGGCGCCAAAATGTCTAGTCAATTTAACATCTTAAATTTCTCTACATAAATTATCAATCTGGGTATCGTAAACTGATGAAGTGTGGTGCACCATATGTGCTTAGTTAACCTTTTTCTTACTTCGTTGTTTTATAGATTTTATTTTGTTTTGGGGTTTTGTTCTTGTTGATCTCCTAAAGTATCTAATGCAAATGGAAATCCTATTCTAAGGTCTTAAGAATACTTTTAAAGGTCAAGTATGGATGTAGATTTCAAGACAAGGTCTATGTCCCTAATGGTAACTTCTAAAACTTAGCACTTCAAAAGATCTTAAAACATGTTATTGATGGAATTAGTACTTAAAAAAAAGCGTAAGTATGTAGCTACTTTAATCAAGAAAAAGATGAAATACTGATCATGAAATCACTGTCTCTGCTGCTTGTCTAAATACGGAAATAAAAGTTAAGCTATTGCACTCAAACAAATAAAAAACTGCAAACCAATAAAAAGTAAAATCAAATCACATCATTCATAGTCTGATTCCTCGCCAGGTAGTCTAAGCTATGGCTTTTGGAGATAATCATCAATAACATGAGAAATCTAATATCTAATTGCAGAAAAGTAAAATTAAAATCAGATCACATCAATTCATAGTCTGAACCCTCGCCAGTTAGTCTCGCTATGGCTTTCGGAGGTAATCATCAACAACTTGAGCAATCTGATATCTAATTGCAAAAAAGTAAACTTAAAATCAAATCACATCAATTCATAGTCTGACCCCTCGCCAGTTAGTCTCGCTATGGCTTTCGGTGGTAATCATCAACAACTTGAGCAATCTGATATCTAATTGCAAAAAAGTAAACTTAAAATCAAATCACATCAATTCATAGTCTGAACCCTCGCTAGTTAGTCTCGTTATGGCTTTCGGAGGTAATTATCAATAACTTGAGCAATCTGATATCTAAACTAACTAACAAAGAAAATGAATAAGACTGAAATGGAAGCATAACTGAAATTGAAAATCTAAAAAAACAAATTCAGCAGAGAGGTAAATCTCATGTCACTATTTGATGCAAAAACATGTAAAGAAAAACTAATCTACAATCAACCGGTTGAACACACTTACATGAATTAAAATTGTATGAATGAAAAATCTAATCTATCAAACTTGAAAGCAATCAAATGACATAATGAAATCAAAGCAAAATTACAAAATGAAATCTACTCTACCTTACATTCTAATATGCTCCATGACATCTACTTCACATCTCCTTCCATGTTGAGAACATCAAAGCTTTATTCAAATTCTTCAAAATTACAAAGTACAACAAAGCTCTCCAAAGCTTTCAAAAGCCATCAAGGAAGAACTACAAAGTCCAAGCTAAAGAACTAGCAAATTAAGGAGAGAGATCTCCTATTTATACAAAAAGATGAGAGCCATCTCATTAATGAGAGTCCATGAATCTCTCCCTCTACCTATAGAGTCCTAATCAAAATAGGAACTGATAAGCCACATGTCTTCTTAGAGTTACAATATAATTAGGAGATGTGACACATATCCTCATGATCCCATGATTATTTCCACTCAAATTCGAATTTGGCCTTAGAGTGCCACATAAGGGTCTTCTAGAAGCCTCTTTTCAACATACACATGTCAACAATCTCAACCCATTTGTTAGGTATAAGCATATGCACATTATTTTCTAATTTTAACCACAAATTCACTTAAAAAGGCTAAGAATTAATAAAGTTTGGAAAAGCATAAATGTAGCCGAATGATAATGAAAGTGGGATGAATGTAGTGACATAGTAGTGAAATGGGGGTGAAATGGAGGAGATATAATGGACATAATAGTGAAAGTGTAATGGAAATGAATGACATTTTCAAGACTCAACAGATGACACCACTGCAACCATGACCAACACCATGCATATGCAACAAGCACATAAGCCATGAGCATAGAGAACACATATGCCAAAAACATGAAGGCATGAAAAACACATCACCCATCCAGTCCAACGAGTGAACCATGCTCTGATACCACTCTTTAACACCCTCCTCCCACATTTACCCAATTTAACTGATCCGCTGGGGTAAACATGTGACGAGAGGCTAATATGATCTTATTCAACTCCCCATTTACAGTTAAGGTAGCGGAACTGATAAAACACAACCAACTTGAAATTCTACACATGCTACAGAACCTCCAGGAGCCAACCAACCTTCTGAGGTGGAAAACCCCTAAGAAAACCCAAACTCTTACTGATATATAGCCTCAGTCTCTCCCATGACATGGGCGTGCATGCGAATGGGTCCCTCCAGTCACTATGACAACAAGGGCATGTAAGCGACTAGGGTCTTTTTCAGCTAGTTCAGAGCCAATGACCCCAGATTTTGTGCCACTTTTTCAGGGCCAGGTGTCAGGCCACTTCCCATAACTTCATGAGACTTCTATAAATCAAAATTAACATTGAAATAATGATACAAATGCAAATAATTGAATAAATACTTGACTAGACCCATACTAGCCATGATAGACATTTCATTAAGCATGTCACAAATATGCATTCTATAGGTCATAGCAGCAAATATGAGCATAAGGGTCTCATATTTATATGAGAATTTCTAAGAAGAATTGACACCTTATCAAATTAGATGAATTATCATATACTAGGTCATATATTCATTGTTCATCCATTTACAAATTAAAACATGATCAGAGCCATACATCATCATTGTCAAAAAACATACTCGTAACCAGTGAATAACCAACATAAATAATAAGGATACAACAACCATAAACTCCACATATAAACCAGTACATTTACACATGAAATACCAAGGAGAAGGAACTCTTATTAATTAATGCAACATCCAACCGAGTTTGGGACTTCCATGAACCACCTGACCATATATTGGTTGAACCAAATCTTTCTTTCATCCAATCACCCCTGTTCCATATTCTAAGCATGAATGTGGGACTCATAACCAAAAAGAAGAAACGAATGAGCATGGATGCCACCTAGTTTCTCCACCTACAACATGAGGAATTTTATTGTATCCTAGTCCCTAGGCTTTACCACAACCCACAGTCCGATTTAGGGGTCACTAGGCCGTGATCGAGACACCACCCTCCATGATTTATCATATATCTTTCATTCACCGACCAAGGATTCCTAAGCCTAATAAAGGGCACCCACCTATAGGATTTATGTTGCCATTCATCGATCAAGGATTCCTAGGCCCACTAAGGCAACACAAAATTTGGCTTTTCTATAACCCACATTCTAGTTCAGGGGTTACTAGGTCGTTGCTTTACCACAATCCACATTCTAGTCCAGGGATCACTAGACCATGTTTTCTTCCTTTCAGAGATCCACCTCACTCAGCTTCGAATCCATCCATAAATTTAGGGATACCAAAACATGAGAACCCATCATCTCAAGACTATACTGAAATGGAAAGGCTAGGCTAAAAAACAATGGCACACCTGGAATATCCCATGCCAATGACAACAAGAGAACCACAAACACATGTGCATAACCATGCATGCCAAAATTAGCAAGGAAATCACACATGCAAATCGATACTTGCAAATAATCCCGCTATAGATCTTAGATCCTACTCTTGCTTGCTTGATCCTTCCTTTCCTTTCGCTTCTTTTCTTTTCTTGATCCAATGTTGAAGTGCTCCAAGAAAACTCTAAGTTTTCGAGAGTGATAGAGAGAGAGAATAGAGGGGGATCTCCAAAACTGAACTAATAAAAGGTACCAATTTATCCTCAGAAGCCTTTTTATTAATGCAGCCTTTATTTTCTTCAATTTTCCATTATTTTCCTTCATTTCCTTCCTCACATGCAACCTGTGACCTTTCACCTTCTTTTTCTCCTAATTTCCATTATTTTCATAAATAAAATGCCAATTAATGCCTCATACCTTTCCAAAGCCTTTGCCAATTTCCTTAGCCATAATAAACCAAATGAACACCCACACTAGGATGTTTTTCCCAACATTCAACTTGGAATAAGTGTCCCATAACCGTGGTTATTATTTTTCCTTTATTAAATTTTATTACATGAAGTTTTCACCGGGGTTGTTACAAAGAGATAGATAAATTTTCATTCAGTCAAATGGATTACAATCTGTATGATCCAAGGAATGCTTGCAAAGAACATTGTGCAAAGATACATTTTAGTTGGCCGAGCAGGAATTTTTTCAGGCCTGAGGAGGAAAGAATAAAGAATTTTTACAATGCCTCTAATCCCCACTAACCAGTGAGATTTGCAAGTACATCATAGGTTACTCCACAATCAGAAGAAACTCTGAAAGCAAAACCATTAGTGAGGTGTAACCCGGTGCATGAAAAGGGGAAGCGAAAGTATGTGCACAGTCCAATAGAAGAATAGAGTCAAAAATGGAAAGCATATCCAATCATCTTAAAAGTGGCCGTAACAACAGGAAGAAGGAGAGAACAAAGGAAGAAGGAGGAATAATTGAAGAAAAAGGAAGAAATAGAACTGAAGGAACGAAAAGAAAAGAAAAGGAAAGAAGAAGAAGAAAGATAGAAGAAAGAAGAAGAAGAAGTAGCACTGAAGCTAGGTAAGGAAGAGGAACATAATCAGATGTTGTAGGAAGATAGAAAGAAATTGCACGATAAGGAACTTGCTCAATAGATTGAAGATCTAATCTTAATCCAGGATATGGAGGTGGAACCGAAGCAACAAAACCAAGAAGTTGATCTTATGTTGAGCATGCAACAGATCTACTCAGTCTCCCCTTCCTCCGATGGCAGAGCAAGCTCCGAGCAAGGAAGAGGAAATTGTTCCTCTTGATGATGGTCCAGTCATGGATACATACAATCTAACCTATGATGAGCTTCAATAGAAGATTTTACAAGCGAGAAAGAAACACTTTCTAGGCGATCTCACATCTCTTGCATTCATTAGAGAAAAGGTTATTTCGAAGGATATTGAAAGGAATCCAGAAGCCATTATTGCAACCAACTTGGCCTTCGTAGGGGCTATCAAGTCAAACATGGAGTATATCATGGCAGAGAATAGACATATGGAAAAGAACTCATAGGAAACAAGTGGAACAAACTCCATGCAAAGGTCCAAAAAGAAGCTCTTGCATAGCTGTATCTAGAATAACTTAAGGCAGCCACACTTGGTGAAGTATCATCATTGGGAGATACCATGCGAAGCCTCTACGAGAAGTTTGTCACTGTGTACAAAGTAGTTATCCACTAAAAAATAATGCAACATAAGTGCAAAGATAATGTTAAATCTCCCAAGTTCATTCATACAGTTGTTTCTCCTGTGCATGAGTGGGAAATGTGGCACAAAGGCGCACCTCCCGAGTTGGTGAAGAAGAAAAGGCAACACGTTGAGTTGGAGAAAGCATTTGAATGCATATCCAGAGTTAAAACAAGTTGACACATTCATCGCCAACATTCAAGCCTCGTATGCACAATTGTACAATAGTGTGGATTTCATGGTGAAATCACACAAGATCCCTTCATTTGGCTCGTTCACTGAAGCTAAAGGAAAGAATAAAGTTAAGTAGGAGGTTGAAGAATGCATCGACAAGAAGATTTCCACTAAGGAAGATCTAAAGGTGAAAAAGAATAATATGCAAAAGTACATTGGTTTCCCTAACTAGATCAATACCATGTTTCTCCTACTGAAGAAGGAAACTTAGACCCGTTCCAAGGAAGTGTACCCAGATGCAATGGAGGCTATATTCCGCTTCCAACTTGATCCCATCACATATTTTGGGGAAGTCATCGCACAGTACAAATCTTGGTACCACTATGTGACTGAGAAACTACAAGTTGAAGTGGTTGAGCTGGAGTTTCCCCAAACTCAAGCTTGACTTGTTTTTGTCTTATTAGACTGTGTAGTTGACTCTACCTAATTTTGTCTTATATGGGTATACACATATTGTAATATTATTTTGTAATTAATTATAAGTTAAATTTGAAGTGTCAATTGTGGAATGTGAAAAATCATTTTGTAATGAAATCCAAAGGTCATGGTTGAAGGAAGTCAAAGAGACATGAGGGAAGTCCAAGAGTCATATAGGGGAGATGATTAGTCATCTCATTTGTTATAAATATACCCTCATAACTCATGTTAAGGACTTTTGGTCGGAATTTTGGCTTAGGATTAGAAGCTTGGGATTTTTGTTGAGAGCATTGGCTTCTCCTTAGCATAGAGGGAGTATTTTTCTTTGGAGCAGCAACCGTTGGCTTCACGTTCCACTATTGGGACTAGTAGTTTGGCTATTTTATATGTATGTTTGGGACTTTCACTTTAAAAAAAGCTCAGAGTCGACATGTTTTCATGCATATGTTGTGAATATAGTAGGACTATTCTTGTTATGTTTGCAATATATGTTATTTAATTTATGCTATTGATTATGAACTATTTCGTTTTCATTAGTATGAATATTGTTGAATGCATGTTGTTATGTATGTCAATCAAGGTTATCTTGTGAGCTATTTTGCAGGCTAACTTATGATTCCTCTTATGCTCCTGTTTTCCTTTCGAGATGTGTACTATTACAGGCTTCTAAGGATCTCACTTACTTTTCCTTTGTTGTGTTAGAACCTTTCATGCATTGGACTTTACTCTTCATATCACAATACACTTGTTTCACCAAATTCACGAATACATCATTCTATGCATTATTACAGCCAAGGAATAGCACTAAAACCTGTTGATATAGATTGTCATTAATGTCAATATGAAGCCAAGGAGAAGTAGAGCAGACTTGTGAAGAACAGGAGCAAAGCCACTAGAAAGAGGATCGCATCAGTGAAGGTACATAAATAGAGTCATCGGAAGTCACAGAGAGATATGTCCAAGGGAAAGCGCTATCAGAAGAACAAAGAGCAACAGAGCATCAGAGGAGCTAACAAAGGAGTTAACAAAGGAGTGGCAGAAATCAAGACAATGCAGGAGATTGAGGAGGAGCCATATCGAGATCCAAAGAAGTCAACAGAGGAGCCAAAAGAGCGGAGGAGTATATAATATAGGCAAAAATCAAGAATACAGATGAAGAGTGAATGCACGTGGTTATATTCCAAAAAGCAAGTTTGAAATAGTGACAGTGGTTTTCGGGTAGACTAAAGGCTGTAAATGGTTTTTGGTGGACTCACCTGATACCATTCATCGATTGATGCATGGTAGGAAAAGGAGAGAGGAAACCACCTTATCGGGCAAGTAATCCTCATGCATGTAGCTCACCCGATATCATTGTCGAGCATTGGATCAAATGCATTTTGATCTACGGTGCAAGATCACCGAGCAACTTTGTTGGTCGGGTGTAATATCAACTGTCAGATGGGATGGTAAGATCTACGGTGGAGGATTGATCTGAAAAAGGAAAACATTGGAAAATGTGCATGTGCGGACCCAACGATATATATGTCCGGGTGTATAAATAGTTGAAGTCCGGCTAAGTGTTTCGGAGCGGGGTTTTCAGTGTATTTCATATGTATCCTTGTATTCCAGCTTTAAGCCTTGCCACATTAAAAAATGCGATTGCGATATATATATATATATATATATATATATATATATATATATATATATATATATATATATATATATATATTATATATATATATATATATATATATATATATATATATATATATATATATATATATATATATATATATATATAGAGAGAGAGAGAGAGAGAGAGAGAGAGAGATATGGACCCATGGGACCATTACAATATGATGTAATATAATATCACGTCTGGGTATCAGGGAATTATCTATGTTATGTGCAAATCTTCCGATTGCGATAAAGTTGTGGAGGAGCAGACCCGATGAAGTTATAGATGCGAGCGTAATGCATTTGAAGTCCGGCCTTATGTGTTCGGAGGGTGTATTTCTGTGTATTCCTGTGGTTCTGATAAATGTGTTGCTTGGGGCTTAAAGTTAAATTAACACTTCTGATAGTTTAGTGGGCTTGAACCATTGCGAATGCGATTGCAATTGCGGGATTACTATTGTATATTGTATGAATATTATAAAAGGGGGGCCTCTTTGATATTCCTTTAATATGAAACATTATTGTAATTCGGCCTCTTTTCCACATTAACGTGTTCTGTGTATTGATGGATTTGTAGAGATAGAGAAAGCCGAAGAGTGAGCGCAGAGGAAATTGAAAGATCAAGCGAGCATTGAGGAAGCCGAATAGCCAACGGAGAAAGGAAGCCAAAGGTTAGGGGTATCAGGAATATAAAACAGAGAACCAGGAAAGTTTAGTGTTACTGAAAAACTATAAGAAAATAAAGGAAGCCGAAGCTCTGGTAGAAGTGGAAGGAACAGGAGGACAAAAGTAAGTCATATGCCTAGCAGGGTTGGGAGCAGAGAATTACAACCAAACAGATCTAGACAGTTTACAGTAGAGAGTTGGAGCCCTTGACGTTGGTGCCTCAGAACTGAAAGGATTGGTGTCCTTAGGAGTTTGTGCTCCTAAATTCAAGGTTGGTACCTAGACAAGATAGAGATGGTGCTCTAGAGGTTGAAGCCTCACAAAGAGTCCAAGTTTGTTCTTGGCAACTGATTGAAACCATATATATATATATATATATATATATATTGTACTTGATTTATTGTAAATATTGTTATAGACATTTTTGTGCCTTATAGCATTGAGCATGAAATGTCCATAATCTAAGGGATCCAAAGTCCCTAAACATGTTGTTCCTACCCCTAGAGGAACAAGGCCAACTAACCACAACAATTCACTGAAGTTCTCCACCTGAAAACACTCAAAAACAAGCCAATTCTGGATCATGTCAACTGCTCCACTGAGCATCTGCGCTGAATGTCAACTGCTCCACTGTCTACCTGCGTTGAATGTCAACTGCAACAAAGGCTACCTGCGCTGAGCGAGTTTGGACAAGTGGCAGAGTCATTTCTCAAGGTGTCAATGCCCAGGAAGCTTCCAAAATGACACTTGGATTAGGGAATTCGACTGGTGATGAGTAAGAGGTTCCAAATCTCCAAGTGGAAGCAAGAACCTCCAAGTGGACTCAAGAACTATGAGAGGGAGAGGACACTAGTCAGTTTCATACCAGTCTCAAGCTGACTCATCCTCTCTCCAATATCCCTATATATAGATCTCTCCTACATGAGATCAGGGAGGCTGGAATTTTGTGATTGCAAAGAATTGCTGTTGGTTTGTGGCTAGAAACATTGGGTGCTTAATGCTTTGAAGGGAGCTGAAGAGGGAATTCCATTCTGCTGGGAAGGAGATGCTGGATTGGAGCCCTATGGGTTGTATCTCTTCCTAAACCCTGTTACTTATCAATAAAGCTATCTTGATTCTTTCCTATATGCTGGTGTCTTTTGTATGATTGCATTAGTATATTTGATTTACCTCTAATCCTGAATCATTTATGAATATGTATATGTGCCTTTGTATTGTGTTCTTCTCTTGTCGCAAGTAGCTGTTCTCTTGTCACAGGTAGCTGTTCTCTTGTGACCTCGTGGGATTCAAGTGGCTGTTCTCTTGAGCAAGCGAGGAGACGAGTAGCTATAGACACACAAAGTGAAGAGGATCTAGATCGAGGGACAACCGGAAGACAACGGTAAGTCTGCCAATCTCCCCTCTTTCACATTTCATAAAGGAAGAAATCATAATAGCTGTATTCGTTTGTTGCTAAGGCGCTGTCACACCTTAGGTGGATAGGATCGTCCTGCATAGGCATTTTTCCCCACAACAAATTGGCGACTCCGCTGGGGAAGAACTTGTTTATTCATTTCATTTGTGTTTCCGTCATTTGTTTACTTCATAGACTTGACAGCAGCTATTGAACTGCATCTTTCCTGGATGCAAAGTAAAAAGTTGCTGCTTTGATCCAGTTGTTGGACTTGTCTATGATCTAAACTAGATCCACAAATGATTTGATGATCCTTGTGATAGTCTTTAGTACCCTATCAAAGTATCCCTCTGTTTATACCTTGCTTGTGTTTCTGATTTGGCCTGAAACAATTGATTTTTGAGCATTTTGTGACCCAGAAACCAAGGGAAACGAGAGTTTTCTCTTTCAGCGCAGACACTGTGAAGGCAGTCTGCATTTCAACGCAGGTCCCGAAGGGGCTACCTGTGCTGAATGTCAAACTGACAGTGTTGGACCTGCGCTGAACCAGTTTGGCCTTGTGCAGCTGGGGTTCTTTGTCCTTTGTTGCCCTGTTTTGATCTCTGTTTTTGCAGCCTTTAACCAGCATAGGTGCCAGTCTGATAAACCCTTTTCTTTGCTTGAATTCCGCCTCATTTTTGTACAAAAAGATTGTGAATGTTTTTATGTGTTTGTGGCGTCATTTACAGTCTTCCTTTGCATGAGTAAAGTAGTCATCCTGTAGCCTTTGATTCAGATTTGATTGTGATCTTAGAAGAGAGTTCATTGGCTGTTTGCAGATTGATTATAGATTTACTTTTGCTTATTGGTTTGAATTTGTGTCTTTTAAGTGTCAAAACAAGTCTTTATTTCGAAAATCGCAAAGTGATTGTAATCTCTTCTACCCTTGTTGTTTTCGAAAGAGTGAACTTGTTTGTATTGATCATTTTAAAAGCAAATTCAAAGTTGTGCAAAAAGCTTTCTTTGTAGGCATTTATACTAAGAAAGTGGAAAACAAACACCTGCATTGTGCATTTTGCATTTGATAGTTTGCATGTTGGATTTAGGGAAAGTGCATTAGAGTGTGCTGATTGCTCTTTGAGAAAAGATAGTGTTATTCTTTTCCCTTAGTAGCTAGGATTTTCAAAGTTGAAAGATAATAAAGCTTGCTTATCATCTTAGACTGCATTTAGGAATTTGTATCATACATCTCGTGGTGAACCTTGAAAGGCAAACTTTAAAAATATCAACCTAAAATAAACTGAATGAACCTAACAACGCTTTGTAACATAACGCACAACATAGAGGTCTAGGCTAGAGACGTGTTCCGACGTCGTTAAACATAGTCACTGTCGATCTCGAAGAAGGTGGGTGATTCCTCCTGAGAGACAGTAGCGCTAATACGGATTTGTGCTCCCACGTACCGTCACGTATATATTGGGAGACCCCTATAGGCATATATCTTTTATCCTTAGGAAGCCGTGTCGGCTGCCCTACTAATCGAAATGCAGTGAACACAGCATTCACGAAGATCGACCACCCGTACCGTAAAAAGTATTCTGTGGTTTTGCGAAAAGTTTGGCACACCCTCTGCCTAGATCTCCAGAGCAGTTTCTTTTGGCCTTTTTCAGACTCTATAACAGAAAAAGTCCATCCGAGCATTTGTCACTTCGGGCTCGTTAAAACATCGAAGGAGACTAGAGTCATCTTTAGCTTTTTCTCGACTCTTTAAAACTGAAAAAGCAAGTTGTGTCTAAAGCGTTGTTAACAATTTATTTTAAACGGAACAATCACCCTTTTATCCTGTGTTGATCTTTAGGTTGAAAAGATGGAGCACACCAACCAAGGAGTTCCCTTGGGTGGAAATCCTAGTCCCTTGTCCTCTTGGGGAGATGTTGGTGCGCCCCACATGGCCACATTGTCACTTCCAGGACTGACAATTGGCCTACCAGTTTGGCTCTTTTCAACCAATGTCGTTCAGAATACCACCATTCCTGAACAGTCGAGTCAACAGTTAGATCAGACAAGAGTTGCCTCCCAGCCTTCAACTTCATCTTCCTCCCCTCCTTCCTCTTCGCTTGACGGAACTGGTAAATCAAAAAACCGTGTTCCTAAGGAGAAGAAGGAGAAGAAGAAGAAGGAAAAGAAGAAGAAGGAGCCTAAGGCGACTGGGGGCAAACAAGTGTCATCTAACAAAAATCCACACACCGCACTCGTAAGGCCTAAATCACCATGCGTCATATGCAGGGGAGACCACTTCCATAGAGATTGTCCCTGTATCCCCTGGATACTAAGAGACTGGTCCCCCCGTTTGCACAATTCGGTAGCATCGACCTCTGATAGCCATGTCGACTGCTCACCGTCAACTAGTGGGAGTGAAGCTCCAGGACAGAGTGGGAAAGCTTTTCTTGCAGGTTGTGTGAAGGCAGTCACGCCATCCACCGTTGTCCCTTCTTAGACGAGGCAAAAAGAGTTCTGGAAGATCGCCCGATTTTACGAGCGCATCTCCCTCCTGGATATCAAAGACTCCTGCCAAGTCCCTCACTAGTCGAGAATCCAGCTGAGCCACTTAGGTGGTCAGCCAAAGCACCTGTCATTGAAGATGAACCGTCTGGATCCATGCCTGACGAAAGTCAAAAGGTTGATACGGCAGTTGACCCGGTTTTGCCTTCAGAGGCTCCATCTTCGAATGACACCATCACAGAGGAGAATCAAGATGACACAGTCCAGATTCTCTTCATCAACACTGACTCTAATGATCAAGGGGGCAATGCCACCATTCCTTTATCGCAGGAAGGAAGTTCATCAGAGCGCTATCCGGCTGTATATTCGGTCCCACCACCAAGCAACCTGGTTGTGTCCTTTGATTGGAACCAACTAGGCAGACCCCGGTTGCCAGCCAGTATACCATTCAGAATTATTTGTCAAATATATAGAATGGTAATGGCTGGCACCGATGAGGGGGCATCTGTGAGTATCCTTTCCTCTATTGCTTGGAGAGCGCTTGGTTCGCCAGCACTCTTACCTGAGATGAGAAATCTATCAGGTTTTGATAAAGGAACCAGTCGACCTTTAGGGATCCTCCCCAATGTGCCTATAACATTGAAAGGGAAGACCGTCCAAATGAACGTGATGGTCGTTCAAGGACCCTTGGATTATAACCTACTCCTTGGACGAGACTATATATATTGCATGGGAGCTGTAGTCTCCTCAATCTTTAGAGTAATGTGTTTTCCGCATGAAGAAATAATGGTCAAGCTCGTAGACCAACTTTCGTTTCCCAGATCACGCATCGCAAATAGTCATGTACCATCCCTAAATGGTCTATTCATGCAAGAAGTGTCTCAACCCACGGTCCGTCCTCCTGATGAGCGCGAGTAATCCGGGAGGATATGACCGGAACCCAGGGGGCATGCATCCTGGCCTGCTTCGGCAGGAAAACTTTGGGTATAAGGTAGGTTTCTGTGGGAGAATATGACTAGTCCGTACCCCGTCCGTGGATGGAAGAGGGGTTGTTCTAGAATAAGATTCTTTTGTCAAAGTTACGTGTTTGACAATGGTCATTCACCCTTGTCTATTTCGGTAGACATTGCCGAGGAAGTGTTCTGTTGAAAGAATAACAGAACAATCTTTGGGTAGCCTGAAAGAGGTAGGCCTCTCCCGGTAAAACAAATGTTTTATCTGCAAATTGAGGGGTAACCTTGAAATCATACTTTATACCTGGGGGCATGCAAACCTTTCGGAGTGCAAGCAAGGGGCAACTATTTATTTTTTAAATTTTTAGGACCTCTAACCCTTTAAACTCGTAGGATTAGTTGTTTCCGAACTTGCATAAAGAAAGGAGAGGGAGCATAGCTTTGGTAAGGCGCAAGCTCTATAAAAAATGGGATCTTTCATGAGACACTCTTATCTTATGACTGGGTAATCGAGTAGTTTTAGCATAAAGTTCATGCTCGTTAAAAAATAAACGCAAGATCCGAGCAGTTTTAGCACATAGTTCATGCTCGTTAAAAAATAAACATAAGATCGAGCAAAAGTTTCCACCCGTGTTTAAGCTCATTAAAAAATGAACTATTTCGGTAAATAACCATTGTGTATGTAAACTTGTCTGCCATAAAAGCCTTGGTCGTGTTTGCACCTGCCACCTCCACTTTTCATTTGGCCGATCGTTCACCCCCATATGATTGTTTACCCATTTTGAGGAACAGCTGCGAAGAGTGATCTCATCTAGCCATCCTTGTGACACTGCCGTGATTGGAAAATTCCAACCTGTACCTGGAATCAGTTGCTATCCCTGTTTATCACTCGTTCCTCAAAAGAGGAGTCTTCTTTAAGCTCTTTTCAACTGACTCGTAAAATATGAGAAGATTGCCGAGTTTTGGCCTTCCAGCTCGTTAAAGGACAGGAAGAGCTATCCCTCCTCTAGATTTTAATCTTTTTGGACCTGAGGGATTATTGCACAAAAAGGTCGAGCGCTTGTTTTATTCGGCTCGTTAAAATTATCGAAAACTCATCCCTTCTGTATTGTTTTATACTTTTTCAGACTTAAGGGATTAGATGACGAAAAAGGAATTTTGGAGTTAACTTTATGTACCTTTTCAGACTCTCTAAAAATGAAAAGGACCGAGTTATCCTTGTCGTTAGACTCGTTAAAATTATTAAATAGCGACAAACTTGTCTTTAGACGAGAACGAGTTTCACTATCGCTAGGCTCGTTAAAACATAGCGATGGGCTTGCCCGAAGGGCAGGTTATAGAACAAGCATATGTTATCCTCTTCAATCTTGACAAAAATAAAGAGGTACTGGTCAGCAATGACTGGGGAAAAATTGGGAAAAATCAAGAAAACTTTGATGGTAGCAGGTCGCTCTTGAACATGACACTTTTCTTCCGTACCACATTCGGGTTGGGTTGTTTCATTCACCGGTCACATCACCATGGTCTCGCCATACCATCCATATTTGGGGTAATGCTACCAATCCATCGCATCAGTGTCGCCATATGTTCAAGAGAAGTCGTTCAGAAAGAGTCAACCGGGTCCCATCCACTGCCATACATTATCCTTCATCCATTCATGACCGCCACCCTGAATCATATGTCACAGATCATTTTCACCTCCATTAAAATCATTAGCTCCGTTCCGTGTCACTGATGTGGGATTCATTAAGGCCCTCCTGTGACGGATCGCTTCTTGTCGACATCAGCTCATTATCCAAGAAGTTGATCTAGGAACAACCCCTTCAATACTTTGAAGCTTGCATGCCTCAATGGCAAGTTTCTCACTTCCGGCGACAGGTATACATTAATGACCTTCGACCAGAAGATTTTGCGTGGTGTTCGACGCCAAGTCCTTTATTCACACCACGTGAATTGTACTGCAGTACCTTGAGGGTCATTATCATTATCGGTGATTCCTCTCGCGCTTGTTAACGGTTTACATCATTGACCGGTAATCAAGCGATGTCTTGCCATGTTCGACTTCAGCGCAATTCTCACATGGATCGACTTGTACTTAGAGTGAAGATCAAACGAGTTTGAAGACCCCGGATCTAGTTTCATCCATCCGGGCTGCGATATATATTCACGAAAGATAAAGACATTTGACATGTACATCATTGCAGCAGATGATCATCCTACTCAAAGGATGATAATTTCGCCAAAATTATCAGTCTACCATCAGACGATCGTCTGTTCTATGTACAAAAATGAATTTATAAAGCTGAGCATGGGAATGCCCGCCTCAGCTAGATCATGAAAGCTGAATGAATCATAATGTATTGTATTGTATTTTATTACAGGTCTCCTCCCAGCAGATGGATGAACTTCGGACCCTCCTGGATAAAGCATTTCACCCGATAAACGGCCTCATACTTTAGGGGGCAACTGTTATAGACATTTTTGTGCCTTACAGCATTGAGCATGAAATGTCCATAATCTAAGGGATCCAAAGTCCCTAAACATGTTGTTCCTACCCCTAGAGGAACAAGGCCAACTAACCACAGAAATTCACTGAAGTTCTCCACCTGAAAACACTCAAAAACAAGCCAATTCTGGATCATGTCAACTGCTCCACTGAGAATCTGCGCTGAATGTCAACTACTCCACTGTCTACCTGCGTTGAATGTCAACTGCAACAAAGGCTACCTGCGTTGAGCGAGTTTGGACAAGTGGCAGAGTCATTTCTCAAGGTGTCAATGCCCAGGAAGCTTCCAAAATGACACTTGGATCAGGGAATTCGACTGGTGATGAGTAAGAGGTTCCAAATCTCCAAGTGGAAGCAAGAACCTCCAAGTGGACTCAAGAACTATGAGAGGGAGAGGACACTAGTCAGTTTCATACCAGTCTCAAGATGACTCATCCTCTCTCCAATATCCCTATATATAGATCTCTCCTACATGAGATCAGGGAGGTTGGAATTTTGTGATTGCAAAGAATTGCTGTTGGTTTGTGGCTAGAAACATTGGGTGCTTAATGCTTTGAAGGGAGCTGAAGAGGGAATTCCATTCTGCTGGGAAGGAGATGCTGGATTGGAGCCCTATGGGTTGTATCTCTTCCTAAACCCTGTTACTTATCAATAAAGCTATCTTGATTCTTTCCTATATGCTGGTGTCTTTTGTATGATTGCATTAGTATATTTGATTTACCTCTAATCTTGAATCATTTATGAATATGTATATGTGCCTTTGTATTGTGTTCTTCTCTTGTCGCAAGTAGCTGTTCTCTTGTCACAGGTAGCTGTTCTCTTGTGACCTCGTGGGATTCAAGTAGCTGTTCTCTTGAGCAAGCGAGGAGACGAGTAGCTGTAGACACACAAAGGGAAGAGGATCTAGATCGAGGGACAACCGGAAGACAACGGTAAGTCTGCCAATCTCCCCTCTTTCACATTTCATAAAGGAAGAAATCATAATAGCTGTACTCGTTTGTTGCTAAGGCGCTGTCACACCTTAGGTGGATAGGATCGTCCTGCATAGGCATTTTTCCCCACAACAAATATCACATTAATAAAAGCATCTATTCCTATTATCTACTTCTATGTTCCAAATATAAATGTTTTTAACTAATATAAATAATAATTGAAAAAGAAATACTGATTCACCCCCCCCCCCCCCCCCCCCCCCCCCAGTATTTCCAACAAAAACTACTATTTCGGAAACCAAAATGTATTCTGGATAGGGATCCTACTCCAAACGGTGTGAGGTCTAATTGGGAATCCATATCAGGGAGACCCCTTGAATGTTAGTGGGTCCAACACTTTAAATAACTATAGGACTTTCCCTGTGAATCTAGACTAAGCACTTCGTCACAGAAAAAGGGGACTTCTCTACGACTCCTGTATATATTTGTATGTATTCACTATAATGGGAGTTTTGGGATGAGGAGTTATTATCATGCATCAGGAATGTGTTTGAAAACTTTTTCAAGATGTCTGAGATGACAGAACAAGAAAAATATATATCTTATGCATGAATATGCATCTACATGGATATTACAAAACTATTTCTAGAATCAATAGACATCTACTATCAAGATGAATTGTGGAACTAGATGCTCGACTATGAACACATTCCTTTTAGATGCCAGTAATGCCATGGATATGGCCATTTATACAATAACTTTCCTCTGGTAGCTTCCAATAATAACCCTGAATCTTTTGAGGCCCTTGATAATAATGGGTTCATGGGGGTAGAAAGGAATCAATGTAACCTTAAAACACCTCCACGTGAGCTAGAACTCTTAGGGGTAGAAAGAGTTAGTTGGGAAAGGCTTGATGTAGAATAGATATGAACTACTAGTAGATATGGAGCTCAATGACTCGATTGAGACTAAGAAGTCTCCATAGGTGGAGATGAAAGGCCCTTAGGGGCCTCCATCAAAGACAAATTAACCACCACCATCTTCTGAAAACCAAATGTCGGAGTGTGCTAATTTGTAATCTTTGACCTGGTTGAATACTGACTTAGCTAACTAGTTAAAATTTCCACCTATTTTCCTTCACACGACACCAGACTGGACAACGTAACTCCCCAATAAGATGTAGGATATGGATATGGACTCTTTAAATCTACAAAAATTAGGAAAGGCATGGAAAGGTAAGGAATCGTTCACTCTACTTGAGCACCAATTATGCCTAATGGGAAAATCTTATCTTAAGTACAGACATGTTGTAGCGAAATCCAAGTCAGGAACATAAGGCAGTGAGTCATTAGCAGTACAAAATCATCCGCTAAAGGAACCAGAATTGCCACATAGGGAAGAACAAAAGAGGGGAAAAAAGAATAATTTGTAGTTGTTGGATGAGCTTGTAGGAACATTAGTCTATTTATAGTGAGATAGGGTTATCTTGGAGGCTTTCTGAGGCTCCAACAAAACTCAACCATGAAATTCATCTCATGGAATGTGAGGGGTCTGAATAGTAGGGAAAATAAAAGCTCCTTAGAGGTAAATGACAAGCAGAATACCCTCTGATTATGCTAGTCTAGGAAACTAAATTACCAAGTGAGATCCTTTCCAATATTAGAGATATAGAAGGTGTGGAGGGGGTGACTACACAGGTGTTCTAGAGTGCATATGTGTCCAAATGTAATAAGCCAAAAATTGATAATTTCCCATGTAACTTTAGGGATACATAAGGTGTAGAGGGAATGGAAAATTTTAGGGCATGGATTCCTATGATTAAAGTTGGTTTAAAGCATAGGGAAATGACTTAGTCATTTGGATGAAGGTGCAAGGGGTATGGAGCCACATGAAAGAGTTATGGGAATAAGGAGCTTACTGATGAAGCATATATCAGGTTAGGGATTAGGTAGTCATGGGGGCCTAAGGGTAGATGGGGCTGGGGTCAAAGGGGTGGTAAGGGGATAGGCACATTAGGGGTTGATAGTGGAGTAGAGGTGAGGTCACATGGGAAGATAGGGCTAGTGAATGGGAAAATATGGGGATGGAAGGGTGGAGGGGATATAGGTTTGATGGAGATGGGAGCCTAATAGGGAAGTGGGCTAGGGGTGGTGATTTGGAGCCAATAGTTGAAGGGACTCATGGAAAGGGGTATTCTTATGGGTGTAGGGTGTTAGGGGTTTGATGGAGATAAAGGCCTAATAGGGAAGTGCAATAGCGATGGTGATTGAGAGCCAGTAATTGGAGGGACTCATGAGAAGGGGTATGTGGCCTAGGGGTGTATGGTGATAAGGGTTTGATGGAGATAGAGGCCTAATATGGAAGTGCATTAAGGGTGGTGATTGGGAGCTAGTAATTGAAGGGACCCATGGGAACATGTATGAGGCCTATGGTTGTATGGGATCAGGAGTTATGGAAACAAGATTGGGCCCAATGGATAAGGGGCCTTAGGAGGTAGGGAGTAAATTTCCTAATTAGAGAGGTCCATGTGTGGAGGAGACTAAGTTTGTTAGATGCTTTCAGCCTATGGACAAAGTGTAAATAATTAGGCCTTAGGTGCACAGGGTATAGAAACCCATGGGTGTAGGGGAGAGGAACACCAAGGGTAGAGTGGTCTAAGGTGCCAAGACCCATACTTAGTGTTCAAAAATACTAGTGGTACTTATATATCTAGTTAGAAAAAAATGATGCCATTGTTGGATCATTTATGACCATTCATTGTGTTTTTCGTTGCCCTAAAAGCTTGTAAGATTCCTTTATAGCCTAACTCTTGGGTTTATTCTCATAGCCATATCTAAGTTCTAGGTATTGATAGTCAGTGTTCAAGAAATCATAATGCTAACTCTCCCCATCAAAAGACCAAGGATACCCTTGAATATTCCTTTATGGTGGGTCAACCTGTTATTGATGGCACTAGATGCCTACAAGTTTTCTTTAGCACATTATTGTAAAACATACCTTGTGAATGCTTAGTGAAAACGACATTTGTGCACTCTTAGAATATGCATGCAATTTAGAATGTGCATGCCCTTTTCATTTCATTTTTTTAAGTGGGTGCGACAAATCTGGCATACATGTTTTTTTATTTTGTTGTGTTAGATTTAAGTTTGGAGTGATAGACCTAGCTATTTGGTAGCTTGGTCTAGAAAAACATTAAATCTTCCATCTTTCTAAATACTTCTCAATAACTCCATTTTTCATGTTATTTTGGTATAAGCTGTTCAAATCCATCGTAGATGAAATAGAGTGAACTATGCAGATTCCATATATACTAATTTCATATATTTTTTGTGTTAACATATATCATGATTTTAAAGTGCAAACCCTTTTATCCTTCTATAACTTTTTATCACACCAAATATTTTTAAAATAACTACAATATAAAAACATATTTAAAATATAAAAGAAATATTTCATAATTTTATGACTCTCATACCTTGCTAGAACGCAAGGCCTTAAAATTAAAACATTATAATTTTTGAAAAATCAACACAACACTAGAACAATGTGTTCTCTAAAATTTTACATTTTTTTTTCAATATCCCATCGTTAACTTACTCAACATAGGAATGAATTGAAACATATGTATTAAAATAACATATCGATTTTATAAAATCTTAAATTTCACATAGTCCTTTACAAATTAGATATTTATCAATTATATATATTCAAAAGTTTTTTCAATTTCTTACATTTCATCATTTTACTCCATATTTAAATTCATTATGTAAATATGGGTGAAAGCATGGAGCCGGGTTAGACTTTTTGGCGAAATAGGGCGTGTTTGGGTGGAAAAAACAATAGTTTTATATAGCTTTTTTAAGTGCTCAATCGAGCTCCTTAGGCGCTAAGAAGGTAACTCAATCGAGGGTTAAAAACTAACCCTTCATCGAGCTACAACGCTGAATTGATCTATAGTGCTTAATCGAGCGATAGTGCTCGATCGAGCCCTAAGGTTCAATTAAGCCTCTATTTTTAATATATACCTCTCCCATGGTCTATACGCCATTGCACAGACTACGGGAGCTCGACCGAGAGTATTGGAGCTCGATCGAGGAATGGAACATTCAAATCAATCTCGCTAACCACTCCACCAACGTCACAGAGGCTCAAACGAATGTAGGTATTATATCCTTTGTCTTTCTTATTTAATTTTTTTTTTTTTTTGCAAAATGTAACAAATTAATTAAAAAAAAAACCATGTACGAAAACCATGAGAATCAATTAATTAAAAAAACAAAAACCATGCAAAAACTATGAAAACCACAAAAAAACCCTTCAAAAAAACTTAGAAAATCACAAAAGCAAGCAAGAAAACCATAAACAAAAACCATTCAAAACAACTTAGAAAACCACAAAACCAACCTATAAAACCATAAAAAATAACCCTTCAAAAAAAACCTAGAAAACACTTCGAAGCCATAAAATAAAAACTGTAATTTAAGTTTTAAAATTGTTTCTTACTTACAATGTTTTGTTTATTAAATGCATATTTTTTTTATTTTGAATGGTAAAAACATTTTTTTCTAATTATTTTAGGTTTTGAAATTTTCTTTAGGAATTTTGTGAAATAAATTTTCAGTTTTTTTTTTTGTTATTTAAAATGCATTTTAAATTTCTAGTACGTAAAAAAACTCCAAAACAAAAAACAACGAAACTATAACCAATAAATAAGTAAATCAGTTGCTCAAGATTAACATGATGAATATGGTTGCTCATAGTGAACCTCTATTTATAAAATAAGAAATTTTATTTTATTTTATTATTTTAAATTTAAATTAATTTATATTTTAAATATTTTTAATAATAAATATAGTACGATTCTAGTTTTAAAAATAAAATATTAATCTTTAAAGTTAAAAAGAGAAAAAGAAAAATTTTTGTTATATATATATATATATATAAAACTAGCTAAAAGCTAAAAACCATATAACATAATGTCACTATATCTAATTATAACATTTAACATAACGTATAATTGTATTTAACTTTTTTTTTTAACTATAATATCACATACCTATGATATATTATAGTTCTATATAAAAAATATATAATATAACATAGTTTCACAACTCTATATATATATATATATATATATATATATATATATATATATATATATATATATATATATATATATATATATATATATATAAGTGCATGTGATAGATACATTAAATCCATCATGAAAAGTGCATTTGATCTAGTGAGTAAAATCATTTAGACTCTTTTCTAATATGTACCATATTGTTTCGTTATGTAACGTGTTGTACAAGAAGCATTGTCTTCATGTGCTTGCACCTAGTACCTCTCATGTGTCAAACTCAAACATTAAGAACTTAAAATCTGTTGTAGTATTTGGTTGGCATGAAATTTTATTAGTTTTGTAAATAGGTTTATTTCAAATTTTTACATATATATTTACATATTTACACGATATGAATAAAATGCATTATTTAGAAATGAGAAAAAGTGTGAGGGTATATTTGATCACTTCTTTCGATTGTGTTTACATGGAACTCAATGTACTTTGGTTGATAAATTGTAAAACAATGGACTCTAAAGTTTAGGACTCCAAGCGAGGTTATTTTGCTTAAGTTTAGAAATGATTTATTTGTCAACATGTTTTTCTTGGATTAGTTTATATGTATTAATGTAATATGTTGAGGCAGACCATATACGCATCCCAACTGCAAGCCATCATAGTACGAGAGGTTTTGTTATACGTGGGTAGGCTCGTGATAGATCACATAGCCCACCAAGAGTTCATGTTTCCTTCGTAGATCCTGCATCCGACACCAGTCAGAGTGTTAAAGACAACTTTTTTGTCTATGTTGATGACCATTGTACATCTAGTGGTCCTTCTTCGCCCATTTCAGGTACACCTCTTGAATTTTTAAATCCTCTTTAAATGTTATGTGTTTATGTCTTGAAATTGTCTTTAATTTTTAAATTGTCTTCAACTGATGTGTTTCAATTTAATGTATATGTTATTATGCTTCTAGGTTGTTAATTATATATATGTTAAATTATGTTTATGATTTATAAGTCCTCAGTTGGCCGAAGTTGAGGATCAGTCATCTGATAATCACCCTATGAGTGACCTCAGTTAAATATTTATTAACAAAACGTATTACAGACTCATGTGATGGTGTGTGTGTTCTGTGTTATTGAAACAATAGATCGATCAGATTTCCAATACACAGAAGATAAATGGAAAGACAATAGAGAAATACAGTAACAACACAAAGACACAAGCAATTTTTATTCAGGAGTTCACCCTATTCTCCAGGGCTACATCTCCGGTCCAGCTTCAGTGGTGGCCTTATTTTATTGTGTCTTTCAGCAGAGAAATTACAATACAGGGACTCAATATGAGTTCTCCTGAAGCAGATTTTGCTTGGCAGGGTGGTTCTTGGATTCCCCAAGCAACTCGGAGTACACAGACTATGTTCTTCCTACCAGCGCTGTGACCTTTGGTCTACAGTGGAAAGAGCCAACTGTGATGATCAATCCGGACAGATTCCTCTCTGGGAACGCTTGATTCTTCAAGCTCTCTAGTGCTCGATGCTGCCTGTGGTCAGCTCGGCCCTCTGTCTCCTCTGCTTGGCTTTACTGTTCTCTGTGTTCAGTCCTCCTCTCAGGGTTCACTGTTCACTATGTTTCTTGGTCACTTGGACTCTTCTCTCCCTCTAAATCTCCTTCAACTGTCTCTATTCATGGCTTAAGCCATTCGATCTCCATGCCGGTTCGGTTCCTCTCCCGCCTACGTCGATTCTCCTTCTGCCTGTGTGTTGGGAGTTCCCTGTTCGTCGTTAGCATGAACGCCAAGGAAGTAGCCACGTGTCCTCAATGGAACAGCGCCAGCTTGCTTATCAATTCATTTCTTTCGTTATGCCGTGGATACGTTCTTTCTCCACCGTGGCAGTCAATGGATTCCAAATCCCCTTAAATCACGGCTTAATTTCCTGTCGATTCTTCTTCTGTCTATCGGGCGCAATCTCATCCATTTGATCTGGGCTCCTCCAAATCCAACGTCATACGCATGTCGAGCGCGGTTGACTTACTCGACTGATAACGCACGATCACAACAGTTTTTCTGTCACCTCCGCTGCCACACGTCGATCACTGAGTGTGAACGCTCCGCTTTCTCCAAAACCTCTTACCATTCAAGGGCACCACGGGAAAAACCGATGGTTCCCAGGTCGTGGGTCCCACCTTCGTACGATGGTGCTTTTCGCTTCTCCGCCCATGGTCCTCTAGCTCCCAACGTGATCGAGTGCTTAAGGCTCTACCATTTCGACCCTGTTTGCCCAGCGATGCGCGATTAGCACCAATCGCACATCGAAGATCAGCTCCTTTTCCCATTCTGGGGCTCCCAGGGGCTACATCGACCTCCTGCGCAGTCTCCATGGGCCTCAATCAGCGCGCTTTGACTGAGGTCCTCGTTGTTTCGCGCCGGCTACCATGGCCACTGGTTCAGGGTGTTTTCGATTGCTGTTTTGGATTCTTCAAGGATTTGTTTCGTCTCGATACAGCCAGGATTCTTTGATAGTCATTTATGGATCTGATTTGGATCAAAGCCTCCCTACTGAAAATCTTTTGGACAACCAAAAGTTGGTTTTCTTCAAGCATCGACTAAGTGAGGAAACTATTGTCTCACTTGTCCAATCTCAATCCACTTCGCACTGCTCGGCTTCGAACCTTTAAGCCCAATCCTGAGGTATTACACCCATCCACTGCACGTCGTCCTTACCTTCCTG
Source organism: Pinus tabuliformis (assembly GCA_031772625.1). NCBI lineage: Eukaryota > Viridiplantae > Streptophyta > Pinopsida > Pinales > Pinaceae > Pinus > Pinus tabuliformis. The sequence continues at coordinate 481,386,263 of CM062806.1, read as the reverse complement.
TCCAGCACTATATCTTCCTGCAATTCATTAAGATATTCAGGTAGTAGGTCATCAACAGAAGGTAATTGACTCTGCTCCTCAGAGTCCTCAATCATTGAAGGTTCAAACAACCTCAAGTAATCTGCGTTCACGACTGAGTAGATGTGCATGTAAGCTAGCAAATCAAGGCGAAAAGCATTTTCACCAATCTTCTAAAGTATCTTGAAGGGTCCATACCTGATAGGTTTTAGCTTCTTGCCTTCACCTTGCATCCTGTCCTTGCCGATATACAGCCAGACTTGGTCTCCAACTTGAAAACTATGCTCCATCCGATGCTTATCATGCCTAGCCTTGTACTTGGCCTGGCTCTTTTCCAGCTGTTCCTGTACTGCCTGGTGGATCTCCTGGATCTATTCAATGAACCTAGTTGCCCTGTCCACATCACTATGTCCATCAACCATGGTATCTTTACCAAAGACAAAATCCAAGGGAGACCTTGGTATGAAACCAAAGCAGGTATCAAAAGGGGATCTCTGGGTAGAAGAGTGTTTGGCTCTATTGTAAGCATGCTTCACATAACACAAGTGTTCATCCCAAAGCTTAGGGTGTTTGCTACAGTATCCTCTCAGTAACTGGATCACTGTCCTGTTAAATACTTTTGTCTGGCCATCTGTTTGTGGATGAAAAGTTGTGCTCTTCTTTAATTTAGTGTCTATTAGTTCCCACAGACTGGACCAAAACTTTCCCACAAATCGGGTGTCTCGATCAGATATAATAGAAGTGGGTAATCCAAATGAACCCATACATGTTCAAAGAATAATTTTGCAGTTTGTTTAGTTGTAATCTGTTTACTATAGGGTATCAAAATACACATTTTGCTGAACCTATCCACAACAACATATAGATAATCATGACCTTTCCTAGATCTGGGCAGTCCTCCAACAAAATCCATGGAAATGCTTTCCCAAGGGTGAGAAGGAACTGGCAATGGAGTGTATAAGCCTAGTTTTCTGTTACTGGGCTTGCTTTTAGCACACATAGCACACCCCTTTACATATCTAGAAACTATCTCACTCATTCTCGGCCAATAACAAAACCTTTGCAGTTGTGCAACTGTTTTACTTACCCCAAAGTGACCTGATATCAGATAAGTGTGTGCCTCCCTAATTATCTTTGCTCTCTCAGTTTGTGGAATGCAGAGTTTCCCACAATGATATAAGAGTCAGTCCTTCACATGATATTCCAATTCTTCTACTCTTTTTCCTTGACTCAAAGTTGCATATACATCTTTAAAGTCCATGTCATGAGCATATTGTTCTATGTAACTTTCATGCAGCACAAAATTATGCTTAAGTATGGTAGATGCATTTATAATGGGTCTAGATAACATGTCTGCAACCTTGTTATGTATGCCCTTTTTATATCTGATGACAAAATGAAACTGTTGTAGAAAACCCATCCATCTATAATGTCTTGACTGTTGCAACTTAGTTTGGGAGTGTAGGTATTGAAGTGGCTGATGATCAGTATGTATTACTGTTTCTTTTCCCATTAAGTAATGTTTCCACTTTTTCACACTCTGAACTAATGCATACAATTCCTTATCATATGTAGGATAGTTGACTATTGCAGGATTAAAAGTCTCAGAGTGATAACATATGGGTTTACCGTGCTGTGTCAACATTGTTCACATGGCATAGTCACTGGCATCAGTTTGGATCTCAAATGGTCTTTGTAGATTTGGCAGTGCTAGTACAGGTGCTATACTAATTTTTTCTTTCAAGGTGTCGAAGGCTTTCTGCTGTTTGCCTCCCCACTGAAACACCTTGTTCAATCCTGTCAAAGCATGCAAGGGAGCTGCAATTGAGGAAAAATTTGAAATGAACTTCCTCCAATATTGTGCTGCTCCTAAGAAGCTTCTCACTTCTGTAGCAGACTTGGGTTTAGGCCAGTTCACAATGACTACCACTTTAGAGGGATCTATTTTCAATTCACCTCCCCCTACTATATGACCCAAATAATTTAGAGAGGTTTTGCCAAATTCACATTTGGAGAGTTTAACATAAAGTTTTTCTCTTTTCAAAACATCTAATGTCTGCTTAAAATGCTTTAAATGTTCTTCCCACATTTTACTAAAAATCAGAATGTCATCCAGATACACAATAACAAAATCATCAAGAAAAGGTCTGAGTACATCATTCATTAATCTCATGAAAGTAGCAAGGGCATTGGTCAAGCCAAAAGGCATAACCAACCATTCATACAATCCCTACTTTGTTTTGAAAGTAGTCTTCCATGCATCTTGCTCTGCAACTCTGACTTGATGGTATCCACTGTGCAAATCCAGCTTGGTGAAATAAATAACTTCCTTCAGTTGATCTAAAAGGTCATCTATGCGAGGAAGGGGATAACAATTTTTTATTGTTATCTTATTCAGTGCTTGGTAATCAATGCACATTCTCCACGAACCATCTTTCTTTCTCACCAAAACAATTGGTGACCCACATGGTGATGTGCTAGGCCTGATGAACCCTTTCTCGAGCAACTCCTACACCTGCTTCTTGATTTCAGCATTCTCTAAAGTAGATAACCTATACATCCAAATGTTAGGCAAAGGAACATCTCGCTGCAAAATAATATCATGTACTATTCCCTTTTTGGGTGGCAGACCTTGAGGTTATTGAAACAAGACATCGTACTCTGAAACAATCTTTTCTATATCAGCTTGCTGATCAGAATTACAACCCTCAAATACATTGGTTTTATCCGTTTTCTTTTCCTTTACAACCATCAGTAAGAACTGTTTGCATGAATTTATCATTCTTTTCATCTTTCCTGAGTTTATGAGAGTATAATTATTCTTGAGCTTATGAGCTCTTACAAAGTATTCGATTCCATATTTAACAAGTAGATACTTGTTCTCAGCTCTATAGAAAATAGCCTTTCTATCATACAAGTAAGGACTTCCTAAAAAAATTCCACATATATCCAAAGGAATTACATCTAACTCAACGTCATCTACAAATTCTGACCCAAAAGAAAACTTGAGTTTGCACTGTCTAGTCACTTGTAGTTATGCTTTATCATGCAACCATCCTAATGGGTATGGCTTCTTATGAGGTGTAGTTGCTAATCCCAATTTCTTTACAATTGCTTCAGAAATCAGATTTACTTGTGAGCCACTATCAAATAAAGTATCAACCTTTTGATTTTTGGAAACAACTCAAATATGGAAAAGCTCATGTCTTTTTCTCTCATGTTCTTCATCAATAACAGATTGAGCAGAATTACTAGTAGATGCTTCAAAATTCTTACCTTTTATACCTGTGGCTGCAATGATTGCTTCATCTCCCGAGTCTAACCCCAAATCCTTCTGAATAGTTGCAGCAATATTCTTCTTTTTTCCCTCGGACTTCTTAGGCCTCAACTAGGATGGTATGCCTCATGTAGCTGTGTAGACCACCAATATACTTGAAAAGAGTTTCTGGTAAGTCTAATGAGATACCCAACATCTATACTTTCTTTCTGAACTCTTGAGTATACCCTTGCACACGTTGCCCTTTCAATTGCCGAAGAGTTTGCCAACTCATCATGGCTTGTTGCATGCAGGCCAATGGATAGAACTGCTTTTTGATTGCAGTAACAAATTCACTGCAGATAGAGATGGTCTTACCATGCTTCCTCATATCAGCTTGGGTTCTGCCTTCCCACCAAACCAAGGCATTGCTTCCTAGGCGTAGGCTTTCTAGCTGAATCTTACTCTTGTCTGAGTCTATGTTCTGTACTCTACAATACACATCAATTTGTCTAATCCAATTGTCCAATTTTTCAGCATTTAGCTCTCCATCATATATAGGCAAATCAAATTTAACATCTAACTTAATCAAAGATGCCTTATTATTATGCACAGGGCTATTATGAGGTGTAGGGAAGCTTTCTTCTTTTCCCTTTCCTTTGGAGTGGTCATGGGAATGAGATTCATCTTCTTCTTTGTCTTGCTTAGAGCCTAATGAATCTTCACCCTTATGCTTTCTAAAGTCCCTATACATTTCTTCTACCATAGACTTTATAGCTAGGAAACTTTCTACGAATTGAGGGTCTGGCCCTATAGAACCTTCTTCTAACATTGTCTTCCGAGAATAGACTCTCCCAACTTCAGGATTAGTTTCCACCAACTCTCCTTCTCCTAATATGAGCTTTGATCTAGTGATCATTCACAGCTAAACCAACACAAGCTTGTCTAACCTTACAGCCTAGAGTTCTTATACCACTTGATCTGATAATCACCCTATGAGTGACCTCAGTTAAATATTTATTAACAAAAGGTATTACAGACTCATGTGATGGTGTGTGTGTTCTGTGTTATTGAGACAACAGATTGATCAGATTACCAATACACAGAAGATAAATGGAAAGATAGTAGAGAAATACAATGAACAACACAAAGACATAAGCAGTTTTTAATAAGGAGTTCACCCTATTCTCCAGGGCTACGTCTCCAATCCAGCTTCAGTGGTGGCCTTATTTTATTGTGTCTTTCAGCAAAGAAATTATAATACAGGGACTCAATATGAGTTCTCCTAAAGCAGATTTTGCTTGGCAGGGTGGTTCTTGGATTCCCCAAGCCACTCGGAGTACACAGATTCTGTTCTTCCTACCAGCTGTGTGACCCTTGGTCTACAGTGGAAAGAGCCAACTGTGATAATCAATCCGGACAAATTCCTCTATGGGAAGGCTTGATTCTTCAATCTCTCTAGTTTTCGATGCTGCTTGTGGTCAGCTCGGCCCTCTGTCTCCTCTGCTTGGCTTTACTATTCTCTGTGTTCAGTCCTCCTCTCAGGGTTCACTGTTCGCTGTCTTTCTTGGTCGCTTGGACTCTTCTCTCCCTCTGAATCTCCTTCAACTGTCTCTATTCATGGCTTTAGCCATTCAATCTCCATGCCGGTTCGGTTCCTCTCCTACCTACGTTGATTCTCCTTCCGCATGTGTGCTGGGAGTTCCCTATTCGGCATCAGCATGAACGCTCAGGAAGTAGCCACGTGTCCTCATTGGAACAACCCCACCTTCGTACGATGGCGCTTTTCGCTTCTCCACCCACGGTCCTTTGGCTCCCAACGTGACCGAGTGCTTAAGGCTCTACCATTTCGACCCTGTTTTCCCAGTGCTGATCGCACATCGAAAATCAACTCCTTTTCCCACTCCGGGGCTCCCAGGGGCTACATTGACCTCCTACGCAGTCTCCATGGGCCTCAGTCAGTGCACTTTGACCGAGGTACTCGTTGTTTCACGCCGGCTGCCATGGCCACTGGTTCAGGGTGTTTTTGTTGTTGTTTTGGATTCTTCAAGGATTTGTTTCGTCCCGAAATAGTCAAGGTTCTTTGACAGTTGTTTATGGATCCAATTTGGATCAATAGGAGTGTAAAATTGATCCCTCCATGGGATGATGCTATAACTCATATCACATAAGAGGATGTTACAACCTGTCATACATAGATCACATCATTGATAGAGAAGGTCCCTGTCAATTCCCCGAAACATCTTGAATTACCTTTGATGCTTGATAGCATCACTTGGTTGATCGATACATGTTTTATGTCGGTCCCACATAGCCACATATCAAAGTTCATACAGAGGATTAAGAGGCATGAGGTTAGAGGCCTAGATTATTAAGAGGTGGCGAAGGAGGTTACCAAGGACATTGATGTTCGTGGGGAGTTGTTCGACATCCCTCCAGATATCCCTACAAGACATAAAGGTCTAATTCCAATGAAATATTTTAGTAATGTTCATGCAGCCCCTTTTGTGTATGATAGATTCATTGGATCTTAGGGCTAGTCCCCCCACCATGACCAGGTCACCATTTATTTTCCAGTCATTTATATGCAGAGTCTATATCACATATGAGGTCAAATTACACTGATACCGGATCTCATTATTATGGACCCAACTTCGATCATACCCATGAGTGCCACGGGGCTTGTAGGGACCCTCGGCATGTACCACCACCTCTAATATTCTTTCCACTACCATCTTGGAGCTTGGTATTATCGACATAGCTAGAGTATTTGTTGCAGTTTGGTGGTGAGAAGTGGACGACTATTGCAGAAAGCATGCGAACGTTATTGGCTAGTGCGCATGTTGCATTGGATGGAGAGATTAGGAGACCACCACCATTGCCTCATCACCCACTAGTGCCCTTATATGATGATGCATTTCTCATGAGTTTACCCTTTCACCAACTTTTGACATATGCATGTATGTATCGTGATGCCATTCGTGAGACTTGGAGGGTGCACAACCTGCATGGCACAAACCAGGTACATATATATACGAAACTTTTAACTCTTAGTTGATCATCTAGGTCATCCTCAACCAGAGTATGTTTCCTGGATTCTCCTCCGCCTCCACCTCCACCTTATATGTTCATTAATGTGGAGGAGAGTCTCTGTGTACAAACACATCAACCAATAGTTGATGTAAACTTTTTTATTCCTAATATTTCAATATTTTCTTTTTTATAAGTTACACATATATGTTAATTAATTTGTAGCATAATTATAATTTGTCCTTGCCATTGTATACACAAGGCCATATATAGAGTGTCGTTGATGCCATTGTTATGTGGATACATGAGTGCGATGTTGGGTTTAGAGGCACCGATGATGCAGGTCCATCAATTCAGGGCCCAATCTCCCGTAGGCATGGGAGCACCAAACCTAGATTCATGATCAGACCCCCATCCTATCTATCCTGCATTTGGACTCGACTGAGGTTAGTAGGTTCATGTATATGTAATTAAAAATGTGGTTCAATATAATTTGTTTTCATATTGTTTAGTTTGTACAAATAATGATCTAATTAGTTTGAATTTGAATGTGTTATATTACAATACCAACTTATGGACACTTACTTTGCGCTGCAAAATTCACATAGGAGTTCTGTTCGTACTTAGAGTGTCATAGTTTATATATTTTCAGGCTCATTTCATAGAGCATATTCACATGTGTGATACCAACTTTGTATATTTTCACACATGGAAAGTTTATGGATGTACATCATGGACATTATTTTAGTTTATGGATGCTTATTATTTCAATCTATGGATGTTCATGTGATATTTGTAATTTGTATATATTTTCATATGGATTGTTTATTGATACAGGTATCCACTATTTCAGTTTATGGATGATCATTAATTTTTGAAGTTTAAGGAATATCCGTTAAAATTATTTCGCTAATTTAATAATTTTTCTCTATACTATAACTTTTATTATAAAATATATGTTCAATTTTCATTTCTAGTTTCATATACTAAGAAAATAAGTACAATATTAAGTTATGATGCAAGTCACTTTGATACTTAAAATGAACTAAAATATATCATGTATCAATTTAATATTGAACATGGAAAAAATTCCAATAATGCTTCATATTGGCTTGTATAAAGTGCCTTTTAGTGCAATTAACATGTATGTTATTACAATTCAATTTAAAAAAAAAAATATTTGAATTATAAAGTCATTCGGATATATATATATATATATATATATATATATATATATATATATATATATATATATATATATCTATATATATATATATCTGATTTTTTTTGTGACCCACCCACATATCATTGCATAGATAATAAAAAACAAAAATAGGATTGAAATAAGTTTTATTCAATTTCAAGATTAAAAGATGTCATGTAAATAACAAATAGTAAGTTTTTTTCAACATTATTTATTTTGAGATTATCTACAAGAGCTTAGTCATAACATGATATAAGTCAATAGTATTGAAATTTAATATATAGGTCAAACAACAATATATGGAAACATTTATATAATGTTATCAACTTTCCTAAATTTACAAGTAGTTATCCAAGTACTTCAATCAATTCCTTATGATGGAAATAAGTTTTATTCAATTTTTTAAAACTCAAATATGATTGAAATAAGTTATATATTCAATTCTAAAAGATGTGGAGATGTATCCCCGATTGGGGTGAAAGATAGTTAATAGATCTCCTTTGGATCTTCATCATAGGTATGTTGGTTGATGAAGGGGCTAGAGGGCGATTCACCTCGCGCCCTCAAAATGCTTGGTACTCAAGGATGGGTGGCAGCGTGCATGCTACTTCATAATGGTGATATGATGATCCGATGGGAAATATTTCTCCGAGTGGTAAGGGCTCGAATCTCTAAGTGGTTATCTATTCTGATCTTGGTTTTGTTAAGTAGTGGTGGTCTAAGGCTCCTGGATAGTATGGTATCATCTGGAAGGAAGGCTCTATGGGTCAGTATTTCGGACGTTGCAGGTTTCATAAGTTTAATGTCATATTTTTCCAAGTACGTAATTCTATTTACTCCTTCTCATCAGTCGTGGTCTACATCTCATTATTCTATCTCTCAGATCTGAAGAGGCAAGTTTTACAATATGGTATTTGCAAGGCAATGGAGCTTGTGTCCGGAAAATTGGAAATCTTACATTGTTTTATCCTCTGTGTTGTCTACTTTTTATGTTATTGTATCTGTTGTCTTTGGAATTATATTATCTCGCATGAGAATGTATTTTATTTCATTGGTTTGGAGTTATCTGGTTGGTGCATGTCTGTTCATTGGTGTTGTATATTTCATTGATTTGTCAGTTTTGAGAATGGAAAGGAGTCTGAACCTCTTGTGTTTGGTTTATTGCATATTACTTTTTGTTTTTGTTATTATTGGGCTCGAGGAGTCAGTCTGTGGTGCCCTATTCCTTGGGCATCAAACTCGCCTTGGCTCACCTTTGTGTATGGTCTCTATTGGGCTCGGAGAGCCGGAACTCGATAGTTTATGCTGGGGTTGGCATCCTCACTCTAACCTCAGGTTATTTGACTGGTGTAAGCCTAACAAATGCTTCTCTTTGCCTTTATGTTGTAATATTGTGTCAAGTCCTCATGGTTTTTTTAATAGCTCCATCCCCAAGTGGATAGACTACCCCAGGTCCATGGTCCATCTAGTGAGGCTCAACGCTTTTGGAGTTCCTACTGCTTGGATAATTATCATTATGGCTCGTCCAACCCTTGGTGCCAGTTCTTCTGACAGAGGTAGTCACGGTCAGGGAAAGAAAATGAAGAAGTGAGGGGGCAAGAGCCTAGCCCCGACCCATTAGCTGCAAGGTCATGGTTGTAAACCAACTGCTCAGCTCATCCATGATGCAGCCCATGCCTATCATATATGTACTCTGGCTCAAATTCAACAATTAATTTCAAATTGGGAAGCTAATATGAACCACCGGGAATAAGTGGAATTACAAGTGGAAGATTGGTATGACTTCGTTCTCGACCCAGGACATTCTAGAGACTACACTAGCCAATATAAGAAAATTGTTCACCTTTATTGGTTGATAAAAAGCATTGTCGCTAAGGCTATGATGAATTCTCCAGGTGGCTCTATTAAATCTAATTCAGGTTTTCAAGAAATTTTAGAAATAATTTCAACTCATTCAGTTTGAAATTCAGCAGCAGAATGTTCATCCTGCCCGCATCGGAAAACACATACTGTGTCTTCCTCAATATGAATTATTGGGTTCTAGTGAAAAGGACCCAACTCCTATGGACTCCTCTGATGACTAGCAATATGCTTCCTTATGGATGCACTCATTTTGGGTTAAATTTCTATGTTGTATATGTCGACTACGATTTTATGTTATAGTTATTTAACATGTACATCATTTCCAGATATTCAGTCCTACAAGGCACTGGTAGACAAACTCAAACTATGTTATTTTTGGATGGAATATAATGTGGATCGGTGACCAATATTGGATCTAGTTTCCCAATGGGAAAGTTGAGGCCACCAAACTTCGTGATTATGGTTGTAACTTGGTTTTGCTAAAAATTAATGAATGAAAAGGTCCTACCAAGATTACAGAAAAAAGATGTCGAGATGTAAACGTTACAAACACAAGTTTTATTGGATTTGATTTTTTTTGAGGTTTTGTACAAAATCTTAGTCATAATACATGTCATCAATAATTATTTTGTGCTTACACTAAAATCAATGCATAATGTTAAACTAAATACCTTGAAATTAATGTACTCCATATATCTAGTTACATCATTTATTAGGAACAAACATCTTCATTGAAATCAATGCATCTAATGCAAGCAATCAAATAGGATGAGAAATCAACATCTACACTAAAATCAATGCATCTAATGCAAACAATCAAATAGGATTATAAATCAACATCTACACTGAAATCAATGCAACTAATACAAGCTCAATCAAACAAGATATTAAAAATTAACATATTTAATGAAATGAATGCATCTAATGCAAGCAATGAAATATAATTATAAATCAACATATACAGAGAAATCAATGCATCTAATTTGCAAGAAATCAAATAGGAATAGAAACCAACATCTATACACTTAAACCAATGCATCTAGTGCAAGAAATTTTCTTCTCTTTCTTCCCCCCTCCATATATATCGATATCTCCCTCCATATCTCCTTCTTTATCTCTATATCTCATCCCCCCAGAATCACACACTCTCTCTCTTCATATCTATCCATCGCTCCCTCCCTCCCTCTATCTCTCTCTAATTCCCTCTCTCCCCCTTCCATCTATATCTATATCTGTCTCTCCATATTCATCTCTCTATATCACCCCACAAACAACACATTGTTTCTCCATATCTATCTTTATCTCCTTCCCTCTCCCTTTATCTCTCCCTCTCTCTCTTCCCCTTCTATCCCTTTGTCACCCCTTCTATTTCTCTTCCCTCCTACTCTCATCTCTCCCTCTCTCTCCATCTCCCTTGTCACCCCCTCTCTCTCTCCATCTCCCTTACCACTCCCTCTCTCTCTCTCACCCTTTCTCTCTCTATGTGTCTTTCTTCTTACCTCCATCTCTCTCCCCTTCTAAATCCATCTCTCTCTCTCTCTCTCCCTCCATCTCTTCCTTTCTCTCCCAACTCCCTCTTTCTCTCCCCCACATCGCTCACGGTTGTTCAAGAAATCCTTTCTATGGACAAAAAAAATCCTTATAGTCCAATGGGAGTATTTAGCAACAAACGAAGGCAAATGTATGTAAACTTTCCCATTTTATACCAGAAAATACAAAGGAGGATAGATGACCTACCTCACTCTAATGTTAACATTCGTTGATGTTGTCCTTGATTCTTTCGCTTTCAAGATCAATCTCCTCTTCATTGTTATGGATGAATACCTGTAAGGAATATCACATGGAAACATAAAACACATACATAGAAAAATTAATTCCAATATAAACCATGTAATAGATCAAGGAGTATTACACTAAACAAGAAATAATTGACGCATTTATGGAAAGAAAACATATAATGTATTATTAATAGATGGTAAAGGGAGCATTACAACCACTTAATCCTTGATGTTGGAAGCCTCCTTTAGGTGATTTTCCAAATGCTAGCCTTAACCTTCAAGGACTCCTTTCTCCTTAGCAAAATGGGTAGCATCTGGGCATAGTCAACACTAGGAAGGAAACCAATAAATAGCACACCATTAGCGGATAGTAGGGATCTCATTTATAGGGAAGGATAGGGAGTTGAGGATCCATGAAAGGAGGTATAAGTTCCACATCTAAAGGGAAATATCCTTGAAAGTAGGATCAAGGACTAGGAATAGGAGGTCTTGTTCCAATCCTCATTCACTTGTAACTAGATTTCCGTTCTCGAGACTTCTAGTAAGAGAAGCATCTCCTCCATTTTGGGAAAAACTGCCAGAAGAGGTCCAACATGGGCTTTCCTAATAAAATTCATGCTGGCAGCGCTAGGAATATATAGTGAAACAAGTTACCATCATGGGTCACTAGGCATGTAAAATGTGTTGATCCTGAAAAACAAGGTTTTTGACAAGTTTATCTAGAATTCTTTCAAGGCAGGTTGATGCAGGAGAATCCTGCTCAGAATATTATTGTTCATTTGGTTGATTTAGGGGGTGATGTTTTTATTATTATTTTTGAGAATCTTGTATAAATTGAGTGAGAAATCAATGTGTGAGGTTTTTAGTTGTGAAATATTCTCAACTATGTGAGAATATCATGGATAATTAATATGTGTAGATCTCATAGAGATCTTAAGGATATAAGATCCACGAAAAGGAATTAGTTGAGTGAATTATGGAGAAAATCATGGACTTAGTATAATCCATAATTATGTAATTAATCTATAAATGTAAGCCTGCGAGGAGAGTGAAAAACAGAGTGTTATAGAGTCTTAGAGGTGTTAGAGAGGGCTAAATAGTGATGTGAATAAATCAGAGCACGAGATGTTCTAAATGTATATATTGTTATGAATGAAAGGAATTTGTGTATCGGTGTGGTCAACAGAGGTTTTAATTGCTCGTGAATTTATTTAAAAATTCTGGATTCGTCCAATCATGCAGCTTCACCCCATCAAAGTGGTATCAGAGCAGAAGAAGATTCTACGTGAAGTATGTGTTGTACCTCTGAGATAGTAGTAGGTGAGCTACCAATGCCAGAGCATTTAAAATAATTATTTTGGGGTTTTTCGTTTTAGTTTTTGGAAGACCAATGAATGAAGACAGATGTAGAATTGAAATACTTTAATCCTTTGCAAAATATTAATATCTAAAAAAAGGTCTGCTATAAAGCTTTACACAGTGATATAGATCAAAATAGTGGTGAGAAGAAGACAGAAAATAATATGATTATCACAGTTTCCAGACTGTAAAATAGAACAATCATAAGTGTGAAAACCTTCTAAACTATGTTCCAAAGGTTCAAGGCAGTATACTTAAGCTTACATAAGATGCTGATGATTTATTAATTAGAGGGGATTAGCTAAACAGACAGTTCATTAATCCACTATTTTAATAGATGATCACTTCAGGAGCTTATAGGAATAAATTGAGACATAATTCTTCCTATCTAGATATCTCTATAAGTCATAAGCAGATGAAGAAAAACATAATGATCGATAACTGCAAAAACTTACAGGATAACACAAACTGTGTAAAACCAAATTCAGAATCCTCTACTTTGTCTTAAGGTTCCAGAAAGACTAAGTACATCAAGTGTCTAGAAGAGCTTCCTTGAAAGTTGCAACTAGGTTCAAAAGTAGAATAAATAGTCACAACTTAACAAGTAATGAGCTATGAACCTTGAACTTCGAACCCATAATAACTTGAGAAGAGAGTTATTTATACAATAATGAAACAAAGAAAATCTCTAAAACTGTTTAAGATTTATTCTAGGAAAGGAAAGATCTTCATGCAAGAAGATAGGGGCAGCTATTGAACTGCTTCTTATTGTCCCTTTTATTCAGGTTGTGTTGGCTTTGTTTGTTTGATATTTTTCCCTTTAAGCTGCTAGATTGTTTGAATCCTTTGCACTGGTTCATTCTTTCATTTGATCTTTCATCTGATACTCTTTAAACTATGTGAATATCCTTTGACCCTGCTTAGTAGCCTTTATTGTGTCTTTTTACCTTTACTGTGCATTTTAGGTTTTTACTGTGTTTTTCAATAGTAAATCCTTTAGATTCTATGTCACATGGTAAATTGATTTGATATGATCTTTGTATTTGTCTTCCAATTATACGCGGGCTTTTTCCTTTGTAAGCCTGGAATAGGAGTCTTTACCTGCAAAACACAGAAACTGTTAAGAAAAACATAGGTGGCAGAAGGTCTTCAATGGCTTTATAGAGGTTGAAGGGATATTAGAAGGAGTCCAGAGTGTATCGGAAGGTTAAATGATGGTTTTATTGGTCGCAGAGGCTTATGGAGGCTTCATTGTGTAAAATAGGAAAAACAGAGAAAAATGGTGATTTAGGCATTTAAACGGAAAAACAATCTTCTTTTTGAATTATGGCGCAAAGTGAACAGTGGCCATTTTGTCGTTATGCGGGAGGCGATTTTGGTTTTCATTGCATCGCTTATGAAGCGCGAGCAGTTTTGGGAGGGGTCACCCGATGTGATTTGAGCTTGACTGTTCTGAAACCAACTCACAAAAAGATAGAAAAGATAGATCAACGCCTTAGAATTCAGCCTCTTCGAGGGGGCAACCTCCTTTACGTTACATAAATGAAAAATTCTTCAATGATTCAAATGACAAAACCTCCTTTCTATATATAGGAGTCTAAGGGGTCACAATATAACCAAGCCGACCTAACAATAATAATATAAAGGAACAAAAATAACAATAGAGGGATTCTATGGGGCACAATAATAACAATATGGGGACAATCGGGGCACAACAATATCAATAATGGATACAACTACAATATTAATGGGGGCATCACTAGTGTTATAGGGACCTAACATGCCCCTCTCCTTCAAAAAAGTGTTGTCCTCAACGCTTGAGTAGTTCTAGATGCTTTTGTATAAAATTCTCATCCTCCCATGTGGAAGATTTCGTGGATAAGTTCTTCCACTTGATAAGATACTCTGAAATGGATCGATTTCATAGTTGTTGAGTTATTGTTTCTATGACTGCTTCTGGTTCCAATATAATTTTTCCTTCCTCGTCAAGTTCTGGAAATATTGTTTGAACTGGGAGCTTGTCGCCTATAACCTTTTTTAAACATGAAACATGGAAAACTGGGTGCACTCGAGAAGCTGCAGGAAGCTCCAATTTGTATGCCATAGTATCAATCTTTTGCAACACCTTGTACAGACAATAATACTTTGTTGACAATTTGTTATCCTTCTTAGCTTGCTTGAGGGACATTTGTTTATATGGTTGTAGCCGTAGGAATACCCAATCACCTACATCAAAACTTCTTTCACTGCGATGTTGATCTGCCTGTTGTTTCATTCTATTCTGCACCAACATGAGGTTATCCTTTAAGAGTTGGAGAACTTGTTGTTGATGCTTGATGTGATGTTCCACTGCTTGAACCTTAGAATTTTCTCTTAAATATGATGTGATGGATGGTGGTTGATATCCATAAAGTGCCATAAATGGGGTCATTTTTGTTGCAGTATGGAAGGAAGTGTTATACCACCATTCAGCCAGAGGCAACCATTTGACCCATTGTGTCTGTTTATCAGATACAAAGCAACGAAGATATCCTTCCAAAAATTTGTTTACTATCTCCGTTTTCCCATCAGATTGAGGATGATAAGATGAGCTATGAGCTAATTGAGTACCAAGACAAGAAAATAATTCTGTCCAAAAATTTCCTGTAAAAATGGGATCTCTATCACTTACAATAATCTTTGGGTTTCCATGTAGCTTTTGAATTGTTTCCATAAATGCCGTAGAAACTGTACTAGCTTTAAATGGATGTGATAATGCACAAAATGTTAGAAAATTATATATTTTAGAGCAATGGAACACATAAAATATTGTAGAAATATAAACACAGAAAACACATAAAACAAGAGAGACAGAGATATACGTGGTTCACCCAGTTTGGGCGACGTCCACCTCGAACAGCCAGTCCTTCCTTTCTATTATCTAGCGAAATGAAGAGACACAACCTATAGCAGATCCGCTGTAATATCCTCTGTTTTCTCTCACAGTCTCGCCTCTCTATTTCTCGCTCAAAGAATACACATCTATTACACAACCTCGAATACAATTCCCTCATACAAAGAGAGGGGTTGCCTTCTAGGGAAAAAACCTAAACATAACTTTTACTGTCCGATCATCCACCTAATGAACGGCCCATATTGACTAGAAATTACTATACTTTTACAAGGCAATTTTACATTTGTTTTTAGCTTCGGTGGCACTGCCCCCGAGCCCCTGCCGGGGGACCACTGGCCCTCGAACCCCCCAGCTGGGGGGGATCGCCCCCCCGGACCCTCGTGGGGGGGACAAGTCCCCGCCGCACCCCCCTGCATGGAGGGGTATACAAACTTCCTGGGGTACACATCCGGCTGAAACAAAGACCTCTGAACAATCATGCTCCACACACAACAGTCTCCCACTTGGAGAATGATTGTAGCAACTCCACCGATGCTTCATTTGCAGGACAATGACTCCTCTTTGGACCTAGTTGCTTCTCATCTTCATCGTCATCCTTGAAGACCAATTGAAACTGAGCATATTCTCAGTTTCTCCCTGGTTACAAATTTTGTTAGCATATCTACAGGATTCTGGCTAGTGTGTATCTTTTCCAGCTTGAACTCTCCATCTTCCAACACTAATCGTATAAAATGGTACTTGAGCTGTATGTGTTTAGTCCTGAAATGAAATGCTGAGTTCTCTGCAAGATGAATGGCACTTTGGCTATCATTGTATAACATGCCCATATCATACTCCTTACCCAATTCACCCATAAAACTTTGTAACCAAATCATTTCTTTACTAGCCTCTATGGCAGCAACATACTCTGCTTCTGTTGTTGAAAGTGCAACAACACTTTGGATTTTTGAAACCCAACTGACAGCTGTTCCACCTATAGTAAATACATATCCTGTAGTGCTTCTCCTGTTATCTCTGTCACTTGCCATATCTGCATCAACATATCCCTATAGAGAAATGTTTGAACCAACAAAGCATAATGCTTGATTTGTGGTACCTTTCAAATATATGAGAATCCATTTCACTGCCATCCAATGTTCCTTTCCTGGATTGTTCATGTACCTGCTTACAACTCCCACTGCATGTGCAATATTAGGCCTTGTGCAGACCATTGCATACATTAAGCTTCCAACTGCTGATGCATATGGAACTTTAGACATATAATCCATGTCTTCTTGGGTCTTTGGGCACATTTCCTTACTTAGTCTGAAATGGCTAGCAAAAGGTGTACTAACTGGTTTTGCATTGTGCATATTAAATATTTTCAGCACCTTTTGTATGTACTCATTCTGAGACAATGTTAATTTGCGTTTTTTCCTATCTCTAGTGATTCTCATACCAAGGATTTGTTTTGCAGCTCCAAAATCCTTCATTACAAATGAATTTGCCAATTTTCTTTTGAGCACATTTATTTCTTACATGTTAGACCCTACAACAAGCATGTCATCTACATACAATAACAATATAATATAGCTGCCATCATTTTTCTTTTTCAGATAAACACAATGATCAGAGTGACATCTAGTATAGCCTTGTTCAGACATAAACTTGTCAAATTTTAGATACCACTACCTTGGAGCCTGTTTTAAGCCATAGAAGCTCTTCTTCAACCTGCACACTAGTTTCTCCTTCCCTTTCACTTCATATCCTTGTGGTTGCTGCATATATATCTCTTCCTCCAAATCCCCATGGAGAAAGGCTGTCTTTACATCTAATTGCTCAAGATGCAAATCTTCAACTGCTACTAGACTTAAAATAGTTCTGATTGAAGTCATTTTAACAACAGGAGAAAATATTTCATCAAAATCAATAACTTCCTTCTCTGCAAACCCCTTCACCACAAGTCTAGCTTTGTACCTCTGTTTTCCTCCATCTTCTTCCTTTAGCTGTAAACCCATTTATTCTTCAATGTAGTTTTTCCTGCAGGCAACCTAACTAAGTCCCAAGTCTGGTTATGCATTAAGGAGTCCATATCTTCTTCCATGGCTACCTCCCACTTCTTCCTACTTTCAACCTGCATTGCTTCTTCATAACATTCGGGTTCACCAGAATCAGTCAACAATAAATAATATAATGAAGGAGAGTATCGTTCAGGGGGTCTACTTATCCTGGTAGATCTTCTAACACCACTTTCAGGTGTTTGGGGTGCCTGTTGCTGTTGTGGTGGTTGTTGTTGTTGTGGTTGTTGATTATTATTATTTTCAGGCACCTTTACTTTTTCAGTGATTTCGTCAAGAACTGCATATTCCTTGTTTTCTTTTTCTTGCTTCTTTTCCTGCAACTGATTCTTATACAAGACCTTTTCATTGAATATTACATCTCTGCTCCTAATGATTTTATGAATTTTATAATCATATAAGCGATAACCAAAATCATTAATACCTTATCCAATAAATGTACATTTCTTTGACTTTGCCTCAAGCTTTGTTCTATTTTCTTTATCAATATGGACAAAGGCCTCACAACCAAAAGGCTTTTAAAAAGAGTAGTTTACCTTTTTACCTATCCATGCTTCCTCTGGAACACCACCATCCAAGGAACTTGAAGGCCCTCTGTTTATTAGATAAACAACAGTACTACAACATCTACCCAAAACTGTAAAGGCAATCCTGCATGCAATCTCATGCACCTTGCACCTCCATAATTGTTCTGTTCATCCTTTCTGATACACCATTTTCTTGTGGTGTTCTTGGAATTATCTTCTCTCTGCGAATTCCATGCTCTGAACAGTACCTATCAAACTCTTTGCTGGAATATTCACCTCCATTGTCTGATCTAACACACTTTAATTTCTTTCCTGTCTCAATCTCAACAAAAGCTTTCCATTTCTTGAAAGTATCAAATACATCAGATTTATTTTTAATACAATAAATCCAAGTTTTTCTAGTTGCATCATCAATAAAAGTAACATAATAACGAGAGCCACCGAGAGATGATACCTGAGCAGGTCCCGATACATATGTATGCACAAGTTCTAATTTTTCGCTCTTCTTTTCTTTCCCAACTCCGAGAAATCTGACTCTCTTTTGTTTTCCATAAATGTAATTCTCACAGAAGTCCAAATCAACATTCTTCAAACCCGGCAACAAATTCCTTGAGTGAAGAATCTTCATCCCCTTTTCACTCAAGTGTCCGAGCCTATGATGCCATAATGTTGCATCTGCTCCTTTGGAAGTTAAAGCATTAACAGAGTTAAAAATACCATTGCATAAAGACAATGTACCAACCTTTTTGCCTTTTTCTATTACCAGGGCTCCTTTGGTGACCTTCCAAGCTTTATCTGTGAAAGTTGTCACACAACCTTCACCACCTAACTGCAGTTGAAATCAAATTTTTCTTTAGATATGGAACATGCCTTACCTCCTTTAGTAGCCATTGGTTTCCATTCTGCTATTCTACAAGAACCTTACCCATTCCAACAATTTTACAGGGTTTATCATCACCCAAACGAACTTGTCCAAAATATCCTTGAACATAGTCATGAAAGTATTTCTTATCAGGCGTGGAATGGAATGAGGCCCCTGAATCTACCACCCAGGAATCAGTAATATTTTCGAAAGAAAGAATCAAAGCATCTTGTAACACCTCACCTGTCACATTTGCTTCATGATCATTTTCTTGCTGTGCATCTCCTTCTTTTCCCTTTAAAGATCTATAGTATTTCTTTAGGTGTCCTTTCTTTCTGCATTTCTAGCACAATATCCCCGATCTGGACTTGGATTTGCGTTTCCTTGATTTACTGCGATATCCTGAGCTCTTTCCTCTTTCCATTTTTCTTCCCCTAGACTCTGCACTCAAATCATTACCCGATGTCTCATCGGAGCTTTTCCATCGCATTTCCTCGCTAAGGATAGAACCGACAACATCATCAAACTTTAAAGTACTAGATCCAGAAATAGAGTTACTAATGGCCATTACTAAACCATTCCAACTTTCTAGTAATGAGCACAAGAATAACAAAGCTCTAACTTCATCATTAAAGTTTACCCCTACAGAACATAGCTGACTTGTAACTGTATTAAAATTATTTAAATGGTCTATAGCAGATCCACCTTCCAACAACTTCATATTAAATAACCGTTTCATAAGAAATACCTTGTTTGAGGCTGAGGGTTTTTCATATAGTTTCTCCAACGCCTTAATCAAACCCTCTGTCATTGTTTCCTTCGAAATTTTGAAGGCGACTGACGCTATGAGGCACAACCATATTGTTCCAAGTGCCTTTCTATCGAGAAGGTTCCATTCTTCATCTGTCATACCCGTCGACATCTTTGATTTTCCGCCCAATGGTAGGTATAGGTCTTTCTGATACAGATAATCTTCCATCTGCATCTTCCACAGGGAGAAGTTTTGGCCGTTAAATTTGTCGACCCTAAACTTATCATCTTCCGCCATTACTTCCACTTGAATGAGGAACCCTTCTTTCCTACGAGTTTATCAGCCAAATAGACCTTCGGCTCTGATACCAGTTGTTAGAAAATTATATATTTCGAAGCAATGGAACACATAAAATATTGCAAAAATATAAACACAGAAAACACATAAAACAAGAGAGACATAGATATACATGGTTCACCCAGTTTGGGCTCCATCCACCTCGAACAGACAGTCCTTCCTTTCTATTATCCAGCAAAATGAAGAGACACAACCTATAGTAGATCCGCTGAAATATCCTCTGTTTTCTCTCACAGTCTCGCCTCTTTGTTTCTCACTCGGAGAATACACATCTATTACACAATCTCAAATACAATGCCCTCATACAAAGAGAGGGGTTTCCTTCTAGGGCAAAAAACCCTAAACTAAACATAACCTCTACCGTCAGATCATCTGCCTAATGAATGGCCCAAATTGACTAGAAATTACTATACTTTTACAAGGCAATTTTACATTTTCTTTTAGCTTCGGGGGCGCTTCCCCCGGGCCCCCGCCAGGGGACCACTCGCCCTCGAACCCCCCATCCGGGGGGAATCAGCCTCCCCCCAGACCCCCGCGGGGGGGACAAGTCCCCCCGCACCCCCTCGCATGGAGGGGTATACAAACTTCCTATGGTATACATCCGACTGAAACAAAGACCTCTGAACAATCATGCTACACACACAACAATCTCCCACTTGGAGAGTGATTATAGCAACTCCACTGCTGTTTCATTTGCTGGATAATGACTCCTCTTTGGACCTGGCTATTTCTCATCTTCATCATCATCCTTGAAGACCAATTGAAACTGAGCATATTCTCAGTTTCTCCCTAGTTACAACTTTTTTTAGCATATCTGCTGGATTCTGGCTTAGTGTGTATCTTTCCAGCTTCAACTCTCCATCTTCCAACACTGATCATATAAAATGGTACTTGAGCTGTATGTGTTTAGTCCTGGAATGAAATACTGAGTTCTTTGCAAGATGAATGGCACTTTGGCTATCATTGTATAACATGCCCATATCACACTCCTTACCCAATTCACCCATAAACCTTTGTAATCAAATAATTTCTTTACTAGCCTCTGTAGCAGCAACATACTCTACTTCTGTTGTTGAAAGTGAAACAACACTTTGGATTTTTGAAACCCAACTAACATCTGCTCCACCTACAGTAAATACATATCTTGTAGTGCTCCTCCTGTTATCTCTGTCACTTGCCATATCTGCATCAACATATCCCTATAGAGAAATGTTTGAACCAGCAAAGCATAATTCTTGATTTGTGGTACCTTTCAAATATCTAAGAATCCATTTCACTGCCATCCAATGTTCCTTTCCTGGATTGTTCATGTACCTGCTTACAACTCCCACTGCATGTGCAATATCATGCCTTGTGCAGACCATTGCATACATTAAGCTTTCAACTGCTGATGCATATGGAACTTTAGACATATAATCCATGTCTTCTTGGGTCTTTAAGCACATTTCCTTACTTAGTTTGAAATGGCTAGAAAAAGGTGTAGTAACTGGTTTTCTATCCAAAAATTTCCTGTACAAATGCGATCTCTATCACTTACAATAATCTTTGGGTTTCCATGTAGCTTTTGAATTGTTTCCATAAATGCCGTAGAACTGTACTGGCTTTAAATGGATGTGATAATGCACAAAAGTGTGCATACTTGGTAAGTCTATCAACTACCACCATGATGACACTCTTTCCCTCAGATTTGGGTAAACCTGTGATAAAATCCATTGAAACCTCCTGCCAACATTGGCTTGGAATGGATAAAGGTTGTAATAGACATAGTGTCTTAATTGTTTCAACTTTATTTTGTTGGCATACCAAACATTCCGCCACAAAATTTTGAATATCTGATTTAAGGCCATCCCAAAAAAATTCCTTCTTAACCCTGTGGTAAGTTTTTAAAAATCTTGAGTGCCCTCCTAAGGGAGAAGCATGCAATTCCAGAAGAATATTTTGTTTTATTTTGGAATTCTTACAAAGGTATAAGCGATCTTTGTACCAAAACAAATCATTTTTCTACATAAATGTATCAGATGTACTGGAATCTTGTTGTAACTTTCGAATAAGTTCCCACAATTCTTTGTCATTTTTCCATTCCTCCCTTGCTTCATTTATCCAATCTGGTTGGATAATAGAAATGGCACACAACAATGCTTCCACATCCTCATCCTTTCTTGAGAGTGCATCTGCCACAACATTTTGCTTCCCTTTTTTGTATATGATTTCAAAGTCATAACCCAACATCTTTGTGACCCATTTTTGCTGTTCTTCAGAGGATAATCTTTGTTCTAAAACGTATTTAAGGCTATCATGATCCGATTTTACCTTGAAGTGACTTCCCATTAGGTAGGGTTGCCATTTCTTAAGTGCATGTAGTATTTCCAACATTTCCTTTCTCATAAATAGCTTTGTGTAAATACTTTCCCTTGATTGGATGACTTTCGAAAGCAATGGAAGAACCTTGCATTAAAATAGCACCAATTCCATTTCTGGAAGCATCACATTCCACAATAAAGGTTTTTGTGAAGTCTGGTGTAGCTAAGACCGGTGCTTGGCACATTGCCTCTTTAAGATACTCGAAGGCCTTTGTTTCTTCTGGAGTCCATGAAAATGCATCTTTCTTCAACAATGTTGTTAAAGGCGCTGCTATTTCCCATAATTCTTAACAAACTTGCGATAATACCTTGTCAAGCCGAGAAATACTCGCAAATGCTTTATGGATGTGGGGATTTCCCATTCCTTAATAGCTTTAATTTTTCTAGGGTCTACCTTAACTCCTTCATGAGATACAATATGACCCAGATATTCCACCTCTTGTACTCCAAAGAAACATTTGGATCTTTTTGCATATAATTGTTTCTCCTCCAATAGTTGTAGCACCCTGCCAATGTGTTCAACATGATCCTTCCAAGAATTTTTGTAGATTTCTATATCATCAAAAAATACTAACACAAATTTTCTAAGGAAGGTTTTGAAAATGGAATTCATCAAACCTTGAAATGTAGAAGGTGCATTGGTAAGGCCAAAATGCATGACCAAAAACTCATAGTGACCCTCATGAGTTCTAAATGTTGTTTTCAGAATGTCTTGAGTCTTCATTCTAATTTGATGATATCCTGAACGAAGATCTAACTTGGTGAAGTAAATTGATCCATGCAATTCATCCAATAATTCATCAATGACAGGAATGGGAAACTTATCTTTAATAGTGAGCTTGTTGAGCTCCCTATAATCTAGACACATGCACCATGATCCATCCTTCTTGTGCACCAATACCACTGGAGCAGAGAAAGAACTTTGGCTAGGTTGAATTATACTAGCCTCAAGCATTTCTCCAACCATACGTTCAATTTCACTCTTTTGGGCATAGGGATATCTGTACAGCCTGATGTTTAGAGGAACACTTCTTGGAATCAAATGAATAGCATGATCATGATCACGAATAGGTGGGAGACCTTTGGGAGTCTCAAATACCTTGGAATGATTGTCCAAGACTTTTTGTAGATATGGAGAAATAGATGATTTTGATGTGGAAACTTCTAGCGAACATAATTGTGCAATTACACCTTGTTTTTCCTTTTTTAGAAGCTTCATCATACTGTCAGAGCTTATTATCTTTGTCGGTTTCCCTGCAATACCCATTAATTCAACTTCCTTTCCTTCCGCATAAAATTTCATGAAAAGTTCTTGAAAGTTAAAAGCTATTTTACCCAAGCATTGTAGCCATTGGACTCCTAGTACAACATCATCACCTCCCATTGGAATGGAAAGCATTGGGCTTTTCAATACATATTCTCCCATGGATAACTTGATATTATGGCACTTTCCAGATCAATTTATCGTTGCTCCATTTGCAACCATCACTTGACACTCTGGGACTGGATATAGGAAGCAATTCATTTCTTTTGCTATCTTACAATGAATAATATTGTGGGTACTTCCTGAATCAATCAACACTATTACCCTTTTCTTCTTGATTTGTTTTTCTATCTTCATGGTTTGAGGAGTGGTAATTCTTGACAATGCATTACAAGATATGGTCGAATTCATTTGTTCTTTATCTAGGCTTTTTTCCTGGAGTATATCCTCTTCTTTTGACCTTTCTTGCTCCTTTTCTTCTTCCTCTTCACAATCTATGTAGAATAATTTCTTCTCAACACACTTATGACCTTTAGTGTATTTTCTATCACAACTGTAACAAAGCCCTTTTGCTCTTTTTTATTCCAATTTTTGTGGTGTCAGCCTTATAGGTTGTGGAAGGCTAGGGGCAACAACACTTCCATCTTTATAGTTGTGAGTGGTATGCTTCCTGGTTTCCATAATTTTGCTTTCCTTTTTTCTTGCTAACCTGAATGCCTTCTCTAATGAATCAGGTTCTCAAAGGCGAACATCATGTTGGATATTATCCTTTACAATCCCTATGAATACATCAATCCTATGCTCCTCTGCAATATTTTTTACCCTTATGTTCAATTTTTGGAACTCCTCAATGTGCTCCATTCTTGAACCCTTTTGTTTGAGACTTATCAATTGGCTAAAAAAAGTGTTGCTTTTTGTATCCTCATAATGTGCTGTCAATTCTTCTATAAAAATTGCCCAAGTGATAATTTATTTATGAAGCAAAGCCATTGATACCATACAAACTGATTTGGTTCCAAATATAAAGTTGCAATACATACCTTTGTGTGTTTTGCACATTATTGAGATCGAAAAATTGCTCCATCTGTAATATCCATGTTGTGAGATCCTTGCCATCAAACTTCCTCATATCGATTTTTGAAATATGGTGGGTATTTGATCCAACATTAGAGTCTATGGAATCATGATTAACATTTCTTTTGTTCTGATCATGAGTTTCTTTTACTACCCTTTCACCATTAGTGACCATTTCTTGTAGCAACTTATTCATATTTATCTTCAATTCTTCCATCTTATCATCCATGCCATCCATTTTAGCATCCATGCCATTCATCTTAGCTTCCATGCCATCCATCTTCGCTTCTACGCCTTTAAACAATCCATCTTAGCTTCTACACCTTTCTTTAAACCATTCATCTTAGCTTCTACTTCTTTCTTTAAACCATCCATCTTAGATTCTGTTACTTTTTGTGGAAGTGACACTTGTTGCACTTGGTCTCGTAATTTTGATATATCATGTTGCATTTCTTCCTCTTCTTCATGAGTCATGCTAGAGCTTTTAAGTTTGTTACTAGGTGTTTGTATTTTCTTTCCTCGGGGCATCAATTACCGATAATAATTCTTTATTATGCCCTTTGAATTCGTTCAAACTAATTTTTCAAACCAAGCTTATGCAAAAATTTAAAAAAAACTACACAGCCTTTTTCACTTTGTAGGAGCTTGATATTGAATCTGATGTATCTCTATAATTTCGAATCATCCAGTTCTGAAATTGTGACCTATAGTAGCCCTTTGCGCCCTCTTTACAATGCCACCAGTTTGATCCAAATTGGATTCTCCAAAGAAGAGTTATTCACAATCTCCCAAGACGACCTGATTATAGACCTTTTTAAAAGATAGAACTTGTATGAAGTGCCACATGTCATTGTTTCGACCTTTGGATTTGAAAAATATATACAAGAAACTACAGTCCATCCTCTTTCTGTACCTTCTTATAAAATTTCAATCCGATGCTCAGAGAGAAAGTTATGACGATTTTCCCCAGGTTACCTATTTGGAATGTAATTCAGGAGTCTACAAAAAGACCAACTTCTTCAGATCATATCTCCACAAATATAGCGTGAAAATATCTGAAATTCGGCCCTAAGGTTAAATGTGATTTCGTCTAAAATGGGTTTTTTCGCTTCTGAAATGTTGTAGAAAAAAATTTATAGCAAAAATTCCACGATGACCTATTTGGAGCAGCGAAACCCTAAAATCCAAAGCTCTGATACCAAATGTTATGAAACCAGCTCACAAAAAGATAGAAAAGGTAGATCAACGCCTTAGAATTCAACCTCTTTGAGGGGGAACATCATTTACATTGCATAAATGAACAATTCTTCGATGATTCAAATGACAAAACCTCCTTTCTATATATAGGAATCTAAGGGGTCACAATATAACCAAGCCGATCTAACAATAATAATATAAAGGCACAAAAATAACAATAGAGGGATTCTATGGGGCACAGTAGTAACAATATGGGGACAATAGGGGCACAACAATATTAATAATGGATAAAACTACAATATTAATGGGGGCATCACTAGTATTATAGGGACCTAACATTGACACGTAGCAAGGGAGGACGGTGGAATACCACTTTTCGGGTGGGTAATTCCCGTACAGAGAGTCAACCTGAAATCGCTTAGGGCCATTGGATTTGAATGCATTAGATCAGACGGTGGCAGAGAAAAAGAGCAATACGGGGGATCGGGCAACAATTAAATATGGCGACAATGGGCTTTATTATGGGTTAAAACTGAGATTAGCGGTTAAATAGAGGTTTTAGTTATTTCTTTGTTTAAATCATAAAAAACTTTTAACAAAGAAATTCTTCACAAAACACGGTATGGCAGACTTGAATTAATATGAATTAAGGCGTATAAATGATATCAGGTTCGGGTTCATCGCATATCGCAATCAGGGTTTAGTGAAGGAAGACCCATCGCAATGGAATGCGATAAGGGCCAGACGTGATATGGAAATAAAACATGAATAATACTACATCAGGTCCGGGTTCCCATCGCAATCGGCGATTGCAATGGTGGAGGGTATATGCTTTAGCCAGGACTTGCGATGAAGGCGAATGCGATATGGAAATGAGTTATAATATATATTGCGTCGGGTCCGAGTCCATTGTGCATCGCATATCGCAATTGGAGGAGAGTGGATTCACGTTGAAAGGTTGGGATCCACCAATATTGCGATATGTTAATGAAAATACATAGTTTTATAATAAAACTTGAGGTTTCGAGTTATTTAACAAAGGGAGTTAGTATATACGGGAAAATGGACTTTTTAGGGGTTTAATACTATGGGTTAGTGTTAATATGAAAATATGAGCGGAAAGGGAAAATATACGCGAAAAGGGGAAATATACTAAGTATTATGCTTTTCATGGGTTATTTGCTTTTCGATATATACATCAATACTTAAGCTAAACATCATTTCGTGGGTTTTTCGTGTAAAAGGGGATTTAACATGGGGTTTTCACTTTTCCTAGGTAAAAATGATTGTAACCTTAGGAAAATGGATTTTGATGGAAAATGAATGAATATAAATTGTATGAAGGTGGGAAAGGGAAATTAGTAAATATAGGGATGAATGGGGATGATGGCATTTAGACTTGCTCACTTTCAGAGTTTATTTGTTTTATTTTCTTTCTAACCTAACATTTTCTTTGATATGGACATCATCATCAAGATATTTTCTTTAAAAACATTTTATTCAATATTGTTATGTCCATATCCTAACTTAAACATTTTTTTCAAATATTCTATCTTATCAAAACCAAAAAATGCTACAACATTAGATCCAACTGGGGACTACTTTCTCCTAAAGAATGCAGAGAATCTGCAAATCCAAGTGCCTTCTCCTTAGGCTATGGAGTCCTTGCTATAAGAAAATCACACTAACATCTTGAAAAGTAAAGGAAAACTGGATTATTTACAATGAAAACTATTTCAACTTCTTAGTACTGAATGTAATGTTTGAGAAACCTTCCATTTATAGGATAAGTGGAATATAGCCCCTCAATATTGTACAACAAAAAAGTGTTGTTACCCTTCCCTTCAGCAATTGCTAAAGGTCCAAACCATAGATTGTCAAATTTGCCATGCTTCCCTTTCTCTTCTCTCCTAGCATCCCATCTTAGTACTAGATCACCTTCCTTAAAGTCCCTCTCCTTGGCTCTTCTATCAAACAGGGCCTTCATCTTATTTGATATTTATTCAATTTGTATTGAGCTTCATCTCTTTTTCCATTAAGTTCAATAATCTGATTTATTCTTCTTGAAAAATCATCAGGTTCATCTCTTGAATCCTGTAGGAATTTTAAAATAGGGAAGGCCAAATTGGTAGGGAAAATTGCATCTTTCCCATAGAATAATCTGAAATGGAGATTTGCTGGTTGATCTCTTTGGAGTAATTCTGTTTTCCCATACTGCATAAATCAAATGTGGATCCCATCTCTTCTTATGATCAGCTAGAGTCTTTTTTATTACCTTTACCAGGCTTTTTTTGGATGACTCTATAAGGCCATTACCTTGAGGGTAGTATGGAGTTGAATGATGTAACAGAATCTGATATTTCTGGCAAAATTCAATCATTTTAATACTAGAAAAAGTTGTTGCATTATCAGTGACAATTTGAGTTGGGCAACCAAATCTAGATAAGATATTCTCTTCAATAAACTTAACTACTACTGAATCAGTAGAATTTATGACTGGAATTGCTTCCACCCATTTAGTAAAGTAGTTTTTTGCATTGAGGATCCATCTATGCTGATTACTTGATTTGGGGTGAATCTCTCCAACAAAATCTAATCCCCATTGAGAAAAAGGTGTTGAAACTATTGATGGAACAAGTGGAAGAGCTGCTAATTTTTGTTTACCAGCAAATATTTGACAAGGAACACAACCTCTGACCTTTGCCCCTACTTGTAAGAACAATGTGGGCCAATAAAATCCTCCCCTCAGAATCTTGTATGCTATTTCTCTCCAAGCATAATGTCCCCCACAAAATGTTGTATGAAACTGATCAATGATTCCTTCAATTTCTGATTTTGTTAAACATAATAACAAAATATTCAGTGGATCTTTCCAGTATAAATTTGCATTTATTATGCAGTACTTGACTGATTTTAACTTAAGGGTTTTACACTAGGTTTTGGAGAATGATGTTGGACACTCAAAATGGATCAAGAAATTTACAGTATCTTGATACTAGTTTGACAACAAGAATTATTCATCAATGTGTATAGGACTGATTTGCTCTGAAGGTAGAGGTTCTTGTGGATTCTCCCCTTTAGAATGAAGGGAAGGTTCTTGTGGATTCTCCCCTCCTGCAAGGACAAAAGGTTCTTGTGTATTCTTCCCTTGTATTTCTAAAACAGAATTGATTCCAAGTACTTTGCAATTGGATTCAGCTAGAAGCTTGTCTAATCCTTGACCTTTTACTAACTTGGTAGTCTTGATAGTTAGATCAAACTCCAGAATTTGAGTGATCCATCTACCTCTTTTCCCATCAGTGTCTTGTTGGGTTAAGACAATTTTCAGAGCACAATTAGGGAAATAAGCAGTAATAGGTGAATGTAATACATACATTCTGAATGATTTCAAGGCTTGAATGAGGGCATAGGCTTGCTTCTCAATAACGTCATACTTAAGCTCAACATTTGTCATAACCTTGCTGAAAAAGGTTATGGGTTGGTCATGGGAATCTTCATTTTTCTGTAATAGAATGGCAACAAGGGTTGTTTCAGAGGCAAAAGAGAAAATACTAAATGGCTTAGTATAATCAGGGCTGGCTAAGGTGGGAACTTCACAGATAGCACTTTTTATTTGTTCAAATGCATACCTAGAAGAGGGAGTCCATTTGACTTCATGGTCCTTTCGAAGCATGTCAGTTATATCTTTTACAATCTCGGCATAATTTGGAATAAACCTCCTTAGAAAATTATTCTTGCCTAGAAAAGCTTGAATCTCCTTCTTGTTTCTAGGTAAGGTCAACGTTTCAATGGCAGATACTCGTTTGGGATCAATTACGACTCCCTCCTTTGAAATTATGTGGCTCAACAATTTTCCTTCTTTGACAGCAAACAAGGACTTCTTAGGGTTCAATGATATTCCAAATTTTCTATACCTGTCAAAAACCTTCATCAAGTGCTTTAAATGTTTCTGATCAGATTTAGAAAAAACAGTTATGTCATCAAGATAAATAAGCACAAATTTATTTACTTGACCCATAAAATCTATGTCCATAGATTTCTGAAATGTTGCTCCAGCATTGGTTAAGCCAAATGGAATCCTAGCGTACATGAATGTACCCCATGGTGTAGTAAAGGTTGTCTTCTCTCTATCTGTTGTATCAACATTCAACTGATTGTAACCTGAAAAACCATCAAGCATAGAAAGTATTTGTGATCCTGAAACCATTTGAAGTAACTGATCCATTTTGGGCAAAGGATAATTATCTTTCAATGATGCCTTGTTCAAATTTCTAAAATCCACATAGAGTCTTATTTCTCCATTTTTCTTTCTAATAGGAACTAGATTTGCAACCCAATTAGAATATCTAAGAGGGAGGATGATCTAAGCACATAGAATTTTCTTAATCTCCCTTTAACAATGTAAACTTTGAAACAGGAACTGCTATTGTTACCCGTTTTGTAGAGATAGCAAAAAAGTGACCCGATTTTGAAAATGGGTGATGCAAAACACACATGTTTTTTTTAAAGCATAGTTTTTGGCACTTTAATTTTTTTTATGTACATTGCGTTTTAGAATGGTAGTGATTTTCATGCTGATTTAAAAAAGTGGTTATTCTGCATCAGACCCTTTTTTTAAAGACCTATTTTTTGACTTTAAATTTTTCTAACATATGAAATGTAAATAATTATTTCGTAAATTTAATAATTTTGGAAGTGGTCTTCTTTTTCATATTTTCTAGTTTTTATTTTAATTTTTATTTTTTTTGTAGTGGGGTTTTTATTGATTTGCATATTTAAAGAAGAAGGTCGATATTTTGCATTTTCGATATACTACATATTTATACATTGTTAATTAAATTTTCAATCCAAATGAAATAATTGTCTCTAAAAAACAAATATAAAAATATATGTAAAAAAGACAAAAATAAAAAATAAAAAATGTTAAAAAAAATTATCTCATAAACCATAAAAGAATTTGGAAAAAAAAAACAAAATTATATATATATATATATATATATATATATATATAAAAGTAAGAAATTAAAAAAAAAAAAAACATTAGCAAAAACTAGGGAAAAGAAAAAAAAAATTAAAAACAAACTAGTTTAAAAAAAAAGAAATAGAAAAACAACGAAAAAAATTAAAAAAACTAGTAAAATTAATATTAAAAAAATACAAAAAATGTAAAAAAAAATAAAAATAAATAAAAATAAAAATCTCACAAACCAGCAAAGAATTTGGAAAAAAAAAATAAAATTAAAAAAAAATATATTTATAAAATTAAGTAAGTAAAAATAGAGAAATTAAAAAAAACATTAGCAAAAACTGGGAAAAAATATTAAAAACAAAATAGTTTAAAAAAAATAGAAAATAAATAATTAAACATATATATTTTATTTAAAAATAAATAATAATTTTATTTTTTTTAAACAATCTTTGTTTTTATTTTAAAAAAAAAATTAAACAATTTTTATTTGGAAAAAAAAAATAAAAAAAATTAAAATGATTAATGATTTTTTTTTTTTTTTTTGAAAAAAAATATATATTAAATTTTATTAAAAATTAAATTATTAAAAAAATTTAACAAAAATTTTTAATAAGAATTAAATTTTTTATTTTTTTTTAAATTTTGATTTTATAAAAAAAAAAAAAGAAGAAGAAGAAGTTTGCGCCCCGGGAATCACCCGAGGGTCGGCCAGCTGCCTGGGGGTGGCGCTGCCTGGGGAGGGGGGTCTGCACGCAGGGCTGGCTAGCCGCCTCGGGGCGATTCCGGGAATCGCCCCAGGGAGCACAAACTATTTTTTTTTTTTTAATTTATTTTTTATAAAATCAAAATTAAAAAAAAAAAATAATTCTTATTAAAATTGTTTGTTAAATTTTTTTAATAATTTAATTTTTAATAAAATTTAATATATAATTTTTTTAAATTTAAAAAAAAAAAATAAAAAAAAAAAAATTTAAAAAAATAAAATAAAAATTATTTTTTATTAAAATTATTTGATAAGTTTTTTTAATAATTTAATTCTTATTATAATGGTTTAAAATTTAAGTTTTATTAAAATTGTTTATTAAATTTAAATTGAATAATTTTTATTAAAAAATTTTAATAATTTTTTTGGTTTGTTTTTAAATAAATAATGAAAATTTAATAAAAAAACTTATTTTTGTTTTTAAAAATCAAAAACACATTTTGTTTTGTAAGTTTAAATTTTTTTTTTTAATTTAATTTTATTTTTTTTATTGGAAAAGACATATGTTTTTTAAATTTTGATTTTTTTTTGTTTTTTTTTTAATAATTTGAGCTTATTTTTGTCTTTTTAGTTTTTTCTAAATGCTTTTAATTGTAATTTTACTAGTTTTTAAATTTTATTCTTTTTGTTAATTTTCTAACTTTGTTTAATCTAGTTTGTTTTAATTTTTTTTTTTGCTAGTTTTTGCGAACGATTTTTTTAATTTTTCTATTTTTACCAACTTAATTTTATATATATTATTTTTTTTTTAATTTTTTCCAAATTCTTTTATGGTTTATGAAACAATTTTTTTTAAAACATTTTTTATTTATTTTTTGTCTCTTTTATATATATATATATATATTTTTTTTTTTTACATTTATTTTTTTAAGTAATCATCATTTTAATTTTAATTTCACTAGATTTTAATTTTTTTTGTTAATTTTCCATTTTTTTTTAAATCTAGTTTGTTTTTAATTTTCAATTTTTTTTTTTAGTTTTTTGTTAATGTTTTTTTTTTTTTTTTTCTATTTTTACCTATTTAGAGTTTTTTTTAATGTGTGTTTTTTTCTTTTCCCAAATTTTTTTAGTTTACATATTTGTTTTGTTTTTTAATATGTTTTTTTTACTATTTATTTGTTTATAATTTGTAATTTTTTTCTAGTTTTTTAATTCTTACTTTTTG
This sequence comes from Pinus tabuliformis, assembly GCA_031772625.1. Taxonomy (NCBI): domain Eukaryota; kingdom Viridiplantae; phylum Streptophyta; class Pinopsida; order Pinales; family Pinaceae; genus Pinus; species Pinus tabuliformis. The sequence continues at coordinate 481,353,516 of CM062806.1, read as the reverse complement.
TTGGTTAATTTTGTTTTTTATTTCCAAATTTATGATTGATTTTTATTTTTGATGTTTGTTTGTTTGTTTTTTTTTTTTTTTTTAGTATATATTTTTATTTATGTTTTGTTATTTTTATTTTTTTTTGTTTTGTGTTTTTTCATTGTTTTAACTTTTTTATTTTTTATTTTTATTTATTTATTTATTTTATATGAAATTTTAATGTTTTTCGGGCTCATGATAAAATATTTTATGCTATTATTTTGAAATGTTGAAATTTTACCCTTGAAAAACAATTTGTTATCCCAACATCAACACTTTTTGTTTTGAGGGTGTTTTCTGCACAAAATTTACGATTGAGAAAAAAAAAATGTTATTCTTCGTTTTGAGGGTATTTTTTGGACAATTTTTGCACAAAAAATTGGTTTTCACCGCCATTTTTAAAACATGTTGAAAATTTACCCTGGAAAAAAAATGGTGTTATTCCGACATCAACACTTTTCGTTTTTAGCATTGTTTTTGATGTTTTTTCGGGGTTTTTTGGCCAGAGTTCCCGTTTTGAGTTTATAGTTCTCGTTTCAAAGTTTACATTGTTCTTTCTACAGTTGGTAAAAGGGCTGGATTTATCCTTCTAAATTTATGTTGACAAGGTTTGCTTTTGGCTTCAAAGGAATCATATGCTGTATTAATGAAGTATCATAGGTCTTTAGATCAATATAAGTCCAAGCAAAAACATCTTCATAATTTTGCAGTAACTTAAGATATTGAGCTTTGATTTCACAATCTAGAGATGCACATATTTTGATGTTTTTGATATCTTCATTAGTTCCAATGCTAATCTCTTCTATGTCATCTTCTGAAGAAATGGATTGAGGGTTTCAAAGGACATCATTTTGATCAAACAATCTTTCTAAAGGAATGAGTCCTTTTGGAATAAAAGTATTAGATAATTGAATAATCTCATGATTACAATTTGGGTTTTAAAATCTGAAGTATCATTTCCATCTGCATTTTCATTTATTTCAGTTCTAACTTCATCAATTTGTAGAAATGAAAAATCATCTATTACCTGCAAAAATGATTTCATCTGTTCATCATCTTCGAATATTTGCTAATGTTTTAGATTATCTGGGATAGATGGCCTATATTTGAATTGTATCTGATAGAGTACATTAGTATGATTAGGAATTTTAAAAGAACTGGCAGAGACAACTAAGGCATCTGCATGAATATTCTGATCTTTGCGAATATGAGTCAAATGAAAAGTATCGAAGAAGTTTTCAACCGAATCCCATACTTCATTTCGGTAGGACCTAAGTCTAGGGTGCTTGATTTGGCAATCATTTCTTACATGCTTAACAATAAGTTTTGAATCAGTAAAAACACTTAAGTTTTGAACTTTTAAGCTTTTGGCTAATTGCAATCCTAAAAGGAAAGCTTCATATTCAGCCACATTATTGGTAACTTCAAAATCTAATTTACATGATTGGGTTATATTTTATTTTTCAAGTGAAATTAAAACTACTCTAACTCCTGCCCCATCTTTTGTGCAAGATCCATCAAAGAACAGTTTCCAAATATCAGTTTGGTTTGGTTCAGGACTTTCAACTACCTCTTCAATTTTGACTTGAGTTTTATGTTGGTTTGAAGTGAGTTGAAAACAACCAAAGTCTTGATCTATTGCATAAATTGGATGGTTCCTTGGCTAGTCAGTCTTACAAATAGTATGTATAAATCTTACCTCTCTATATAATCTTAATTACTCTCCTCCATAAACAGGAATAGTAGCATATGACATATCCATCTATAGATTTCCCCCTAATTTGGCACAACAAGACCTAGAAAGGAGCATTCCAAACTTGGGAGGGATATTTGTGACAACAATGTCAAGTACTACGCTTTTCACTGGAATTTTGGCAAGGGTAACCACTAGATCCTTGATCAATCCCAAACAGGGCACCATTTTAGAATCAAAGGTGTACAAGTCAGGGTAGGATCTAGTTATGTCGAGTTTCAAATGATCCATGATATATCTTGGCATAAGGTTGTGTGATGCCCCTGAATCAAGCATACAATTATACAACATGGAATCATTTGTTTTAAGAGTTACATAGAAAGGAGGTATTATCTCATCTATCATGTCTGAACTAGGGCCAAAAAATACTGATGGTTTTTCATCTTGTATACTTATGACATCACCTGTAGTATCAACCGAGGTATTTTTTATCCATTTTGTAACTTGGCTTTTGTAACCAGGTTTTTTAGAAAGTTCTGACAGTGGAATTGGGATCTTAACCCTATCTAATTCTTTTTAAACATTAAATGTTGTCAAAAAAAATTTACCAGTTTGGGTACTGATCTAAGGGCTGAATAAGAGTTGTTTGAGCTTCAACGGTTTTGGTATGTGGTTCAATTACTAGAGTTTCCTTGGAGGTCTCCTAGGACCAGGCGTAGGCCTAAGATCATATCTCTTGTTTAATTCTTCAATTAAAAATTCAGAGAAAACATGATATTTAGAGACCTGTGAAGCTTCCTGATCTTCTTGAACCTGATTTTGTTGTGAGAGAGGAATGATGGCTGTTTGATTGGAAGAAGAATCCATACTATTAATATCTTCAGTAATTGTCATAGTATTATCATCAAGTTGTTGGTCATCTGTCAATAGAGGAGTAGGAACCCATTGATCATTGCTAGGTCTCTGAAGAATTGGTAGTGGTGGATTTCTTTTATACTGACCTTGATATTGATTTTGGGGTCTAGTAACTGTTTGTTGTATTCTCCTAGGTTGGGTCTCAATCTTTGAAATCCTATTTGATAGGTTTCTAAGAAGAGATGTTATTTCATCTACTTTTGAATCTTTTGATTTATTCTTAGAGGAACTAGAGGCTTCTTGAACAGATTTGAGTTTTCTTTGGGCCTTTTCTTCCTTAAGTTTTAAAGAAGTTGAGGCTGCCCTATAAGCTTCTACTTCTATAGCATTTGTTTGCATATCTTCAAGAGTTCTTGATATTTTCTCTCGTAGCATAACAACAAAGTCATCATCAAAAGCTTTAGAAAATCTATACTTAGTTACTGCTACATGGGGCTTACAATCAGTAGGAATTTTGTGATAGAGTTTAATGAATCTTTTGATAAAATATGATACTGGTTCACCGAAGTTCCTTTTAAGCTCTTCAAATTCTGTGAGGAAGTAAAGAGGATCCTTTTTCACACCCCATTGATTTTTAAATATGGTTGTAAGCTCTTCCCAATTTCTAATTGAATCTGCTGGTAACTGCCTAAACCAAATCCTCACATTTCCTTCAAGTGACTGTACAAACAATCTTATATAAACGTTTTCTTGTTCAATATTCATGTCATCTGCAAAGTCTAGGAAATCTTGAAGATGGTCCTCAGCTGAGAAACCAGTTTCTCCATTGTACTTAGGAAGGTATTTTAAGTATCTAGCTGGGAATGCATCAAGGTTATTATGTAAGACTAAGGTAGCATATCTAGCCTGTACAATAGGTCAGAAAGCCATGACAGCATGTGGTGTATGAGGTGCTTGAGGTATATGAGGTTGTCCAAGTGGAGTATGAGGTGTTTGTGTGGGTGTAGAGGATGAAGAAGAAGTAGAGGAAGAAGATGGTGATTTAGGGGTTGGTGAACTAGTTGGAGGTGAAGGAGGAGGAGATCTCCTAAAAGACTTCAAAGGAGTCTTAAGAACTAGATTTGGGACCTGTAAAGGAATACCTTCTTTTGTTTCAAAGAGAGGATTGGTATATATAGAGAAGTTCTCCTCAGATTTTTTAGAACAAGAAGCTTTAGGTCAGTCAAAAATGGAAGGAAATGGATAGGTGGTAGGGGATATGAAATCTGTGGGTTTATATTCTGGTAGATCAACACCCAACTCAGATTTAGTTTTAGATGATCTTGGTGGTAATGTGGGTATTGTATGAGATTCTAATGAATGAATAAGGTAGGATGACTTAAAATCAACTCCTCTATTTAGAAGTTCAGCAACCCTAGGTGATAAATGAGAGTAATCAGGATCAAATGGGATATTAATATAGGGGTCAAATGATTCTAATTCTTCAAACTGTAGGACTGACGAAGAAGAAGAAGATGGATGGTATCCCCTTCTAGAATTGGCTTTTCTCAGAAGCCTTTCAGGATCTGACAGAGGACTAACTATGTCAGCTTCTAAACGAGATCTGGTATGTTTAAAAGGTGCCAGCTTGGGAATGTGGAGTCGCCTAGGTGAATGATTTTAACCTTTCTAAACCTTTAATCACCTTTAAAGGAAAAGATGAATGAATATCATTGTCCCAAGGGAAACTTAAAGGAAATTCGATTCCCCGGCAACGGCCCCAATATGATGTTGTACCTATGAGATAGTAGTAAGTGAGCTACCAATGCCAGAGCATCTAAAATAATTGTTTTGGGGTTTTTGGTTTTAGTTTCTAGAAGACTAATGAATGAAGACAGATGTAGAATTGAAATACTTCAATCCTTTGGATAATATTAATATCTTAGCGAAGGCCTGCTATAAATCTTTACATAGTGATATAGATCAAAATAGTGGTGAGAAGAAGACAAAAAATAATATGATTATCACAGTTTCTAGACTGTAAAACAGAACAATCATAAGTGTGAAAACCTTCTAAACTACATTCCAAAGGTTCAAGGCAGTATACTTAAGCTTACACAAGATGCTGATGATTTATTGATTAGAGGGGATTAGCTAAACAGATAGTTCATTAATCCATTCTCTTAATAGATGATCACTTCAGGAGTTTATAGGAATAAATTGAGACACAATTCTTCCTACCTAGATATCTCTATAAGTCATAAGCCTATGAAGAAAAACATAATGATTGATAACTAGAAAAACTTACAGGATAACACAAACTGTGTAAAACCAAATTCAGAATCCTCTGCTTTGTATTAAGGTTCCAGAAAGACTGAGTACATCAACTATCTAGAAGAGCTTCCTTCAAAGGTGCAACTAGGTTCAAAGTATAATAAACAGTGACAACTTAACAAGTAATGAGCTATGAACGTTGAACTTCGAACCCATAATAACTTGAGAAGAGAGTTATTTATACAATAATGAAACTAAGAAAATATCTAAAACAGTTTAAGATTTATTCTAGGAAAGGAAATATCTTCATGCAAGAAGATAGGGGAAGATATTGAACTTCTTCTTGCTGTCCCTTTTATTCAAGTTGTGCTGGCTTTGTTTGTTTGATATTTTTCCCTTTAAGCTTCTAGATTGTTTGAATCCTTTGCGTTGGTTGATTCCTTCATTTGATCTTTCATCTGATACTCTTTAAACTCTGTGAATATCCTTTGACCCTGCTTAGTAGCCTTTATTGTGTCTTTTTACCTTTACTATGCATTTCAGGTTTTTACTGTGTTTTTCAACAGTAAATCCTTTAGATTTTATGTCACATGGTAAAGTGATTTGATATGATCTCTTTATTTGTCTTCCAATTGTACGCAGGCTTTTTCCTTTGTAAGCCTGGAACATGAGTCTTTACCTGCAAAACACAGAAACTGTTAAGAAAAACATAGGTGACAGAAGGTCTTCAATGGCTTTATAGAGGTTGAAGGGATATTGGAAGGAGTCCAGAGTGTATCGGAAGGTAAAATGATGGTTTTATTGGTCGTAGAGGCTTATGGAGGCTTCACTGTTTTACAGGGAAAAGTGTCTATATAGAACTGCTCTATCCCACTAAGGTGTGACAGCTGCCTTAGAAACAAACAGAGAAAAGCTACTTTCATTTTTCATTTATGAATTATAGATAGAGAGGAACAGAAAGACCAACCTCTGTCTTGCGCTAATCTCTCGATTTGATCCCTCTCTTCTTTGATAGTCCTCAGCTACCTGCTCCCTTGCATGCCCAGCTTCACAAAGTACCTATAAGATCACAAAAGCATAGCACTATACAAAGACATGGATCTATAATCATAAACAATCTAGGATCAGATGTAAATTGACCATACAAATGTAGCAAGCATCAATGACACAAAAGCATGGAGGAAAACTAAAATAGCTTTTATTGATAAACAAGAAAAGAGCCAAGAGGAGTTACAACCAGTTGTTCTGACCCAGCATCAACCTCCCAGCAAAGAAGCCCCTCTTCACCTCAAACAAAACTTAGATCACCCAACAATCTGATGTTTGTCTCAAGAAACCAACAACAATTCCTTACAATATGCAAAATTTCAACCTCTGGATCTCTGGGATGAGGGATCCATATATATATATATATATATATATATATATTTGTAAGGGGGATGAGTCAGCTTGTGATTTGATTAGTGTCTTCTCTTTGATAGTTCTTGCTTCCACTTGGAGATTGATGTCCTCTTACTCATCCTTGGTCGAATTCAGTGAGGCAAGTGTCACAGGAGAAGATTCTGGAAGCTTCCATTGCCTCTCCACCTCGCGGAATGACACTGCCATTTGTCATTTATCGCCCATCACACCCCACAGAAGGGACTTTTGAAATGCAATGCACCCTCACAATGTATTTGGGTGAGATGAAACGCACTTAGCCAGTGGAGCAGCTGCAATGATCCTGTTTTGACCAATTCTGAGCAGTTTCTCATGGAGAACTTCTGGGAGAAGTTGTAATCTGTTGACCTTGTTCCTTTAGGGGTTAGAAAAACACTTTTAGGGACTTAGGAGCCTTTGGTTTATGGACATTTCATGCTTTGGGTTGTAGGGCCCAAAAATGTCTATAAAAGTTGCCCCCTAAAGTATGAGGCCGTTAATCTTTGGATGTTGGGTGAAATGCTTTATTATGAGGATCCGAAGTTCTTTCAATGCTGGGAGGAGACCTGTAATAAGATACAATACAATACTTTATCTTCATACTATTTTCATGATCTAGCTGAGGCAGGCATTCCCATGCTCAGCTTTATAAATTCATTTTCATGTACATAGGACAGACAATTGTCTGAGTGTAGACTGATGATTCTGATAGAGCCATCATCCTTTTGAGTGGATGATTATCTGTGCAGCAATGATGTACATTTAATGTCTTTATTTCCCTGAATGTATATCGCAGCCTGGATGGATGAAACTAGATCCGGGGTCTTCAATCTCGTCCGATATTCACTCGAAGTACAAGTCAATCCATGTGATAAATGTTCTGAAGTCGAACATGGAAAGACATCGCTTGATTACCAGTCAATGATGTAAACTTTTAACAAGCGCGAGAGGAATCACCGATAATGATAATGACCCTCAAGGTACTGCAGTACAATTCACGTGGTGTGAATAAGGACTTGGCGTCGAACACCACGCAAAATCTTTCGGTCGAAGGCCATTGATGTAAACCTGTCGCCGGAAGTGAGAAACTTGCCATTGAGGCATGCAAGCTTCAAAGTACTGAATGGGGTGTTCCTAGATCAACTTCTTGGATAATGAGCTGATGTCGACAAGAAGTGATCCATCACAGGAGGGCCTTAATTAATCCCACATCAATGACACGGAACAGAGCAAATGATTTTAGTGGAGGTGAAAACGATCTGGTGATATAAGGTTCAGGGTGGCGGTCATGAAAGGATGGAGTATAATGTATGGTAGTGGGTGAGACACAGACGAATTCTCTGAATGACTTCTCTTGAACATATTGGCGACACTGATGTGATGGATTGGTAGCATTAACCCCAAATTTGGATGGTATGGTGTGACCATGGCGATGTGACCGGTGAATGAAACAACCCAACCCGACTTGGACACAGAGTGGAAGTGTCATGTTCAAGAGTGACTTGCTACCAACAAAGTTTCTTCAAGTTTTCTTCCCAATTTTCCCCAGTCATTGCTGACCAGTACCTCTTTATTTTTGTCAAGCTTGAGGAGGATAACATATGCTTGTTCTATAATTTTCCCTTCAGGTAAACCCATCGCTATGTTTTAACGAGCCTAGCGATAGTGAAACTCGTTCTCGTCTATAGACAAGTTTGTCGCTATTATACTTTTAACGAGTTTAATGACAAAGATAACTCGGTCCTTTTCAATTTTAGAGAGTCTGAAAAGGGACGTAAAGGTAACTCCAAAAGTCCTTTTTCGTCATCTAATCCCTTAAGTCCGAAAAAGTATAAAACAATATAGAAGGGATGAATTTTCAATACTTTTAACGAGCCGAACAAAACAAGCACTCGATCTTTTTGCGTAATAATCCCTCAGGTCCAAAAAGATTAAAATCTAGAGGAGGGATAGCACTTCCTGTCCCTTTAACGAGCTGGAGAGGCCAATGGCTCGGCAATCTTTTCATATTTTACGAGTCAGTTGAAAAGAGCTTAAAGGAGACTCGTCTTTTGAGGAACGAGTGATAAAATGGGTAGCAGCTAATTCCAGGTAAGGTTTGGAATTTTCCAATCACGACAGTGTCACAAGGATGGCTAGTGAAATCACTCTTCGCAGTTGTTCCTCAAAATGGGTAAACAATCAAATGGAGGTGAATGATCGGCCAATGGAAAAGTGGAGGTGACGGTGCAAACACGACCAAGGCTTTAGTGGCTGAAGTACTACATTCACGATGGTTATTTACCGGCGAATAGTTCATTTTTTAACGAGCTTAAATGCGGGGGGAAACATTTGCTCATGTCTTATGTTTATTTTTTAACGAGCTTGAACTATGTGCTAAAACTGCTCAATTGAATGGTCCCTTTTTTATTTTACCATAAATAGCTTTGTTCTTTCAAAGATTGTACTGTATTTTCAAATGATTCATCAAACTAGTCAGAAATGAACAATATATGCTTGAAAATGAGTTAGAACACTAATATTTTACTTTGTACTACGTAAAAAGTAATGAAAAAGTGTTTTTACCTCTCATTTTACCATTTCATTTGAACTTTGGTTTGTTGGAGCTTTGGAGGTGCTTTCCCCCTTTGATTTTCATCAGCTGATTTCGATGCTTGGGATCCTACCTGATTACCATATTCTTGTTTATCATTTTTCATTTATAATGTCCTTGTGCTTTATTCTATCAAGACTTTAATCAAACTCATGTGTACATGCAGATGTTGGTCCTATTCGTCCACTAGCTCGCTTGAGAGTATCAGCTGCCGCCCCAGAAGGAGAGGCTGTCGGAAGGGCTATCCTTCGTGACCTCGATGTGGCCGAGACTCTCACAGCATTACAGGAGCAGGTTGAGGGCCTCACTCTTGGTATTCCAGATGTGAGGACTGACGAGCTACCTTTGAGGCTACAACGACATACTACTAGTGTGCCAAGACGATGGATTCGTCTCTTACGCATGATCGCATAGGTTGTGACTTGCTATCACGAACATCATTAGACTAGGGTGCCCCCTAGCATTTTGAGTTTTTGGGTCATCTGACCGATTTTGTCTTGGTTACAGAACATTATGTGTAAACCAGAAAAAGTTATATATATTTTTGATTTTCGGAGTTTTATTTTGGTTAAGTTACATGATCCACATGCAAACATTGATGGTATGTTTCTTTTTATAAATGTTGCAAATGTCTATCTAACACATAATTTGCTAATGAATCAGTTAATGTGTTTAAGTTTCTAGAAATGTGTTGATATTGAATAAAATCAAATTGTCTTTCCAAAATCTTAACCCTTAGGAACATGCGATAAATAGCTGGGTTTCGGACGGAATAGATACCAGTGAGTTGTAGTATTATGAGTTGTGAGTCTAGCCTGACAATTAGTCGGTGTATACCATGTGTGATGGCATCAGAGAGAAGTTCTATCAACGCGCTATATTCGGCGATGTTATTTGTTGATCGACCAATACATACCCCTCTGAAACTTACTAACTCGCCGCTTGGATCAAAAATAGCCCAGGCTACGGAAGATAGGTTCCGCGAACAACGACTCGCTCCGTCGGTATATCCAACACATGACTCCAATAGGTTTGACATCTGCAACAAATGTAAAAAGTGCATTACTTGACCAAAATAAACACTTTAGCGAAAACAAAAACATAACAAAAGCATACAGGTTACCATTACGCATAGTAACGCTTGAGGTACAACCCATTACAACGTTGTGCCAGTGGAATTCTGTCATAATCCATTAACTCGTAGGCTCCTTTTGCTAACACTCGTTTAACAATATAGGGGCCCATCCATAAAGACTTAAATGTACCTGCTCCCAATTTATCGGATTCTTGGTCATAAAGCAAGACCAAGTCACCTTCTAAGAAGACACGGGGTTTGACATTTTTGTCGAACTGCGCCTTGAATAATTTCTTGTGGGCTTCGTTAGCTAAAGCGGCATCACAACGGGTTTCATCCAATTGGATTAATTCCAAGAAACGAGCTTCTTCTTCTGAAGTTCCGGGGAGGAGATCAATTGCGAGTTTGAGAGACGAGATTTTGCACTGGATTGGTAAGACTGCTTCTAGGCCATATACCAGTTGGAAAGGTGTAAACCCGGTTGCATTCCTTACCGATGTCCGGTAAGCCCACAAAGCTGAGTACAGGATTAGGTGCCATCTTCTCTTGTGAACTCCAATCATCCTTTGCATCATGCGTTTCAGGACCTTGTTGATTGCTTCAACTTGTCCGTTGGCTTGCGGATAATATGGAGTAGAGCTGTCGTGAGACAACCCTAGTTTGGCAGCTAATTCGACCATCATGTGATTGCGAAAATGTGATCCATGATCTGTGACTATAGCCTATGGCACACCGAATCTGGCGACTACATGATTGAAAAAGAAGAGGGCAGTTGTTTCACCGATATTATCTAATGTAGGCATCGCCTCGGCCCATTTGGTAAAATAGTCGACTGCGACTATGATATACCCATTCCCCCCGGTCGAGGTGGGGTTACATGTCATGAAATCAATGCCCCATTTGGCGAATGGCCCAACTGCAACTATCGGCTGCAGAGGTGCGAGTGGTCTTCTGGTTTTGCTATCGAAAATTTGACAAGCATGGCAACTTCTGACTGCGATTATGCAATCTCTGAACATTGTTGGCCAGAAGTATCCGGCTCGTAAGATTTTTTGCGCTGTAGCATATCCAGATTGATGCCCCCCACACGCGCCTGAATGACAATCATTCAGGACTTTTTCAGCCTCCTCATGGGTGAGGCACCTTCTCAGAACTGTATCGATACCACGACGGTAAAGTGTATCACCGACAATCATGTAGTCTTTTGCTTGGTATCGAATACGTTTTTGTTCGGAGTGGGAGGTGTTTGGCCTGTATTTTTGGGTTAGGAGATAAATGATTATATCTCCATACCACTCATTGCTTGTAGATATCAGAAACAAACTTTCGTCCACGATTGTTTCTTCGGATGTTTCATCGTTGGACGACGATGGGAGATCGCATAATAATTCTGTGAAAATTAGAGCTTTCTTTGAATTTGATTTTACAAATTCCATATCAAAATCTTATAGGATTGCTATCCATTTTGAATATTTGCCCCACAGCAACTGTCGCGACAATATATAAGTCATGGGGTTGCAATCTGACAGAATGGTAGTTTTCCGAAAGAGGACATAGTGTCGAAATCTCTGTATCGCTTGAACAGCTGCGAGTGCTAGCTTTTCAATGTAAGAATATTTGCTTTATGTATCATTTAAGGTTTTACTTAAATAATATATAGGATGTTCAATTCCATCGACTTCTTGAACTAAAACCATTGCGATGGTTGTATCCGCTGCAGCCAGATACAGGTTAAAATCTTTTTGATAATCAGGAGCGTACATTAATGATGCTTTCATTAGTGATTCTTTTAAAGCATCAAAGGAAGCTTGCACAACCTAATCCTAAACAAAGGGCACTTCCTTTTTCAAAAGACGTGTATAACCTTTAGCAAGTTCGGCGTAATTTGGAATGAAACTCCTCTGAAAGTTTGCTTTCCCTTGGAGTTTCTGAATCTGAAGCAAATTTGAAGGTGGAGGCAAATTTATGATTGCCTGGACCTTACATGGGTCGAGACGAATCCCGTACTTCGAGACTACAAAGCCAAGTAAATGACCAGAACTGACGCAAAATACACATTTGTGTGGATTGAGTCATATCTTGTAGTGTCAGCAACATAGAAATATCGCTCTTAAATGTTACGGGTGATCAGTCCGCTTTCGCGAATGAGCCAGAAGGTCGTCGAGGTATGGTTGAACGATGTTTTTGATGTCATGGAAGCCATAATTCATTGCCCTCTGAAATGTTGCCCCTGTGTTCTTTAAACCAAAGGGTAATTTTCGATATGCGAATGTGCCCCACGGACAAATAAATGCAGTCTTCGACTGGTCTTGTGGGCGGATATTTATTTGATTATACCCCGAGAATCCATCCATGAATGAAAAGATTTCGCATCCGGCGCATTCATCAATTATCTGGTCAATGAAGGGTGTAGGGTAGTTGTCTTTTGGACAAGCTTGATTTACATCCCTATAATCGACGCACACTCTAATTGTTCCTTGTTTTTTCGTAACAGGGACAATATTCGATACCCAATCGGTTAGAGGAACTGGGTAGATGAAACCAGCATGGAGAAGTTTTTCAACTTCTGCCTTAATGGTAGCGGCTTTCTTGGGGTGCACCTGCCATAACCATTGTCGTACTGGTTTGACATCTGGATACATCTTAATTTCGTGTTCAACGATACTCGAGTCAATTCCTGGCATTTCACTATATGACCAAGCAAAGACATCTCTGAATTCGCGAAAAAGAGCGTTATATATTTTGAGTTTTGAAGGAGAACAACATTTGCCAACATAAATATTCTCTACAACATCTTTTTTGGTCGAGATATTTATGGCGATAGTCTCTTCAATGTTGGACAAGTTTCGCTCGGAATCCACCGTGTTTATAGTATTTGATAGGAAATCAAAAACTGAAGGATGATAAAGGTCATCTTGGGTATCTTCTCCAAAATCCGGAAGAAGGGAACGATGGTGGGAATCATTCCATGGTGCCCCTTCAATTACTATTGATTGGACAATTCCTTCGTTGGTGACATGCACTCGCGACCAAGGATCTGAAGGGGTACCATATTCCTTAGACCTATCTATCCAAACGCTTGATGAGCATTGATTTGGGTTTGCCTCCCATGCTAGGAACATTAATTGCTACAATATTTCCATTGGGCTTGGGGGCAAAACCATTGCATGATCCATGTTTATATCTTTTTCTGAGATCTTTTTAGAAGATATCATATTGCAGGTTCTTATTGACGCTACTTCCGCCAGGTTGATTGGAGGTGGAAGGGCGAAAGTTCCCATTAATATAGGATCTTTTAGTAGGCCTACTCCGATATTTTGAAGCGAATGGGGGCTTCCATGGATAATGGGAATGCTTCCCGTAATTTGAGAGCCATTGGGGAGGAAGTTTTGTTGATCGACGATTGTAATCCCTCCTTGAAAGGGAAATGCAATCTTCCTAAAATAGGTCGACACAACAGCTGCCATAGCATATATCCATGGCCTTCCTAGTAGGATGTTGTAATCAAGATTTCCATCGATTACTTCAACATCTATTTCTACCGTTTTCCCTCCTAGTTCAACTTTCAAGTTACTTAGAATACCATATGGGGTATACGTCCTTCCGTCGAATGCTTTTAATGTCGTCGAAGATCGTGACAAGGTTGGAGATCCTAAAGTTTTCCAGCAACTCATTGATATAATGCATGTAGAAGCCCCCTCATTAATAATTGTTCGATGAACAGTTTTGTTGAGGGCTTTCACTTGAACAAGGAAAGCTAGTTGAGTTGGTAGTTTAGGATCGTATCCTTTATGGTCGAAGGATACAAGATCGGAATCCTTTGGGTCTATCCCACCAATGGCTGATAATAAAGCCTGCCTTTGGGATGGGCAATTCTGTAGTACTTCAAGAGTCGACATAGCGGATGGCGATTGGGCCAAATCTTCCACTATATTATAATGTTGTGCCACTCTAGCGCGGGGATTAAACGTCGACTTGTGTACTACTCCCTTTGGCGGTTTTATTGTTAATTCAGGAATGATGGGTGGCGCAACTTCTGTTGAAGTTGTTGTCGAACTACTAGGTTGATCTTTATCCTTGTTGTTCGACAGCTGTGGATTCCCATAATCTTTGTTCCTTGTCGATATCAAAGCATCATTTTGTTGTTTTGAAACCGACAATATTAGCACCTGAGACGGGGAAGCATTTCCTCTTTCAACCAGATTTGTTCCTGGATTTGGAAACGGATCAGTTAACACTGCGGAGGTTTTTGAATTCTTGAAGAATTTCTTAAGCTCAGCTCTGTGTGGACAATCTACGGCCCGATGATCCTCATCGCATATCATGCATGGAAATTTTGGTTTCCTATCTCCAGGAGGCTTTGAAGAAGATTTTTCAGGTGATGATTCCTCCTATTTCTTCTTCTTCCCTTTGCCTTTCTTCTTGCTCCCTGGTTGTTTGGTTTCTTTGCCTTTATCTGTCGATATGGCATTTACTTCCGAGGCAAGAAGTTCATCTTTTGCATTTTGATCTGAAATCTTACGGGCATTTTTGGATGTAGCCTTTGTCGATTTCGTGTCTGTTGTTCCAATCACGCCATCGCCGTCATGAGAGTCATTGTTTGATTTAGGAGGAGGAGGAATTGAGAATTCCAGTCTAGGGGTGTCAGGTATTTTATCGTAGAGCGTGCCAGACTGAGTGTAAATCAAGTCCAAATATTGCGCACGAGCGATGACTTTCTCTTCTGTTATGACTCCCCCCTTTGCCACATCTTACGTGATGGAAGGTAATAATGACTTGATAAACCATTCAGCTAGGAGCTGATCGGGGACATACGTTTTTACCATTCTACGACTACATCGCCACTCATGTATATGATTAGATATGTGAGTGGCCGTTGTCTGTTTGAAATTGGTAAGAGGTTCTGTTCCCGTTTCGTACCTTATTGGTAACTGAAAATGGGTTAAAAAGGTTGTGGCTAGGGTACTGAAGTTGTCGAACGAAGCTCTAGGTAATTCGATGTACCATTTTTCCGATGGACCCGTTAACGTCCTCTGAAAGAGGCGAAGTCTTATCGAATCATCATTTAGGGTGTTTGATGAACACCATAGATGAAGGGTCACCATGTGATTCGATGGATCTTCACCCAGATTTCCATTAAATTTAGGAATATCTGATGGAAGTTTATGCGGAATCACTGGCCACCAAGGGGCGTAAGTGATTGGATCGTTTGTTAACCTATTTAAATCAGGTAACTCTAAAGTTGCCACAAAGGGTAACTGTTGATTCAGGTTAGGTGAAGCATACCCAGGATAAGATGGGATTTCCTGAGCAGTTGGTCTTTGCATACCGGCATAATGCAATTGATGCTGGTAACTTTGGTAAGGTTGGTGGGCATGACCATTGTAAAATGGTTGATTTTGACCGCTTTGAATATACGACTGTCCACTATTTGCAAAGATTTGTTGCTCAGAACCATGGTATACTTGTTGGAATTGCGGTTGTTGGTATTGTACTAACCATGTTTGTGAAGCCATGTGCTGTTGACCGATACTAACAGTTGGACCAAGATGAGGGGTAATTTTACCCGTCTGAACCTGTGTCATTCCACCAATCGGCGATTGTGGTTGAGTCGCAGGGTCAAGGGGCTGTTGCATTACCACCTGAGTCACCTGAGGTTGGCATACAACAGGTAGCGCTTGAACTTGTGACACCATCACAATAGCTGGCCTAGTTGGTATATTTGACATAGGTAAGCATTGTTGCATCGAGTATACAACTCTTGGTTGTTGAGGTAGTATAGGTACCCAACCGCTTGAGGTAATTCCAGTATAACCTGAATGTTGTTGTGAACTCCCGTATGGATATCCTCCTGGAGGGGATAATGAAAGGGTATACTGCCCCCCATAAGGTGGTAATCCAAAACTCAAGGGAATGGTTTTCCCTTGGGGGCCGGACTACCCAAATTGACCTCCAAATGGATCAATTTGCTGAGACTCAACATAAGAGTTTCCGGATATTATTCCAGATGAACAAACAGGAACAGACCATACTGTCGAAATGGCCCTTGAGTGGGCTCCTTCTAACGGTTGAGAGCTAGTTGGGACAGATGGTATACCAGTGAACATTGTTGGAGTGATAGCAGGAAGTTCTGCCGTCGTTGTGTGTTGTGGCTAGCAACACCCCCCCACTTGTTCATTTAAGTGTTGTCCAAAATACTAAATGAATCGGGACCCTTAGTTAAATTTTAGGAAAAAAGAAAGAGTTTCCTTTCTTCAAAATAAGGTTACCATCCTAAGCTTAGAAAGGTCTTTTGAATATTTTTAACTTAAGTCTACGATAAGGGAAATATCTTCAAAGCCGCGTTGCAAAAAAGATAGGAAATGCCTCCATTTCTCTATAATATCGGTATGTGCAAGACTCTCGTGTTAAGCATAATATCACATCGCAATAAAGTAATACTCATAAGGAAAAAACTTCAAGATTTACCGATCTGCGATAACACCGATCGCATATTGCATATCGCAGAAATGAGCTGGCAAGATTCGGCAAACATTAAACTTCTGCGACCTGCGATGTTGCGATCGCTGCGATATTATATTCGCGCGATCTGCGATGGTGCGATTTGCGATGGCGCGATCTGCGATGTTACATAAGCAAATCATAAATCACTTCATCACGAATCCTTCGGGCATGCCATTCAAAGAAAAGCCACTTACCATAATCTAACTCAAGATCATGCGCTTTTAATGATAGTAAAGGAATTAGTTGTCAGCTATTAAATGAAATGAAGATGCGTGCTTTTGTAAAGAATTACTTCACGTAAGGTGGCATATTTGATATATCTGTTGCATTTAAAACTCTCCCATCACCTTTCTTGATCAGTCATTTCCATTTCACTCGTAATCTCCAGGAACGAAGAACTAAAGACGATTCAAAGCCAAACGCAGGAAGAAATGGGAAAGAAAAATAAAGCTCAAGGTTCTGAGGCGAAGGAAAAGACGAAGGAGATGGCGCCTTTGTATACAGACACAGCCTGTAAAAGAGACGCAGGGATATCGACATGGGAAAGCATGTACAAACTGCTTCAAGAAGAGAATCCCAGAATAATGAAGGTTACTGCTGTCGCGAGCTCACAACGCTCTTCCGAGGCGTCCTTAGAGGAGTTAGCATGTTCATTTCTTCACCGGATAGTAGCAAGACCCAAAATTCTACCATATACGGATATGATCAAGTGGATACTTGACAATGCAGAGATGAACAACAGACAATTCAAGGTTCAAGGACATGGGCTAATCGGATCATTCGCTGCGCAAGATTTAAAGCTTATGTATCATCTCCCTGAACCGCATGCGACTTACAATGCACAATTCGTTAAGAAATTTGTGGCAGAGAACCCAAACCTAGCAGAGACCACCAAGGATTGGTCCAGAAAAGAGGAGTCGCTCAAAATAGACAAAAACGGTATGTACAGCACTGGTTCCCTCACCTCTCCGTATTGTTTTGCTGCGGCCATGCTTTGTAGATTATTTGGGATGCCGGATATCAATAAGTTTTCGTCTGAATGGCTACCATTAATAGATGCTGCCACAAATGTCGATATTATGGATTGGGCCAAGATCTTTTCTGATAATCTATACATGGCTATTATCAATTACCGGTCTAAAAGATCCTTGTCTCAAAGGATCTATCCTCCTTTTTATCTGTCCGCATATGTTATGGATTCTATTTGTTATGTGTCTAAATTTCCCACTATGGGTTGGAAATGGACTACTCAGGACCCATTACCTATCCACGATTATCATAAGGTGTTATGGGATTCTCAGTTCGTCCCACACTCCTACCAGATTTGTCACGGGCTTATCCTACCCTTGTATAGAAAGATGTATGATGAAGACCCCCCGAGGTGCTCACCCGAGGCACAGATAGATATCATCCCCATCGTAGGATGGTTCGGGGAAGAATGGTTCACCTATATTACAGTGTTTGGAAGCACTGTACCTCCGCATGTCCTGCCTCTATATATCCCCGATAAAATTTTGGCTCGGGAAATTGCATAACAAACCTGTTCAGAAGGCGGCCTGACCAAAGACCTAAAAGACAAAAAGAAGGCCATATGGCCTCAGTTTCCTGTAGCTTGTGGGGCCTTTTCATTTTTCGATGTAGGACACGCTTTCACCGAAGTGGAGAATGTGACGTGTCTACAATTATTTAAATTCCCAGCAAGGCCATTTGACCCAAATGATGTTGCCCAAGATTTCACAACGAACGTCAAAATAAAAGTATTCGTTGGAAAGAAAGATTTGTTTGATGATTTATTTCAGAGTAGAAGCCCACTCCAGGAAATTTTGCGGAAGGCTCAGTCAAAGTTGTCTCCAGATGACCTCCAAAGATTCATGTTATACAGGGAAAGAAGGCTGGCCAGTGTTCCTCTGGAGAAGCTGCGACTGCCTGCCAGAGAACCAACTCCAAGTGTTAGCCTTAGTGGAAACTGTAGCACTTCCAGATCTAAATCTAACACTGCGCAAGGAGTGCCTGAACATTCTAAAGGGTCTAGAAGCAACCAAGGAAAGAACGAAGAAACAGCTAAGGATACGGCTCAGTCAAGTGCAATGTCGCAACAGCAGGTTATCGCCTCCTCGCCAAGAGATGTTCCCCCTATTGTCATTGAAGCGCCACCCGTCACAACAGAACTGGAAAAAGAATGGGAAACCTGCAATGAGCTGATTAATCTTGAAGGGCAAGCCCCAAGAACACCTGTGAACAATACACAGGTAGCGCAAGAAGTGGTTTCGACCATAGTCAGCAGTGTCACAGAAACGGAGCACATTCCTATCGCTCCACCTTCTGAGCTTCTACTTAATGTAGAAGAAATTCCCCCACTGGATGTATTCTATAGTCCCCAACATAAAGCAGTTGTAAGGAGACAGAGGAAGAAAAGAAAACTAGAAAATACATTGTCACAAGATGCTGAACATTTGGATGTCTTATGGAAAGACCCCAACAATAACCCAACAGAAAATCTCACTAAGTTCTCTCAGATCGCAGGAGCATATGCTTCTGCAACTATTGACAAGGCATCGGAAGTTCAACAACTATTGAAAGAACAAGAAGATCAAATACAGCTACTACAACGACAATTGCAACAAGCCAATGAAAATATTGAAGCTTCCAAACAGCTCGAGAAGTTGCAGGAAGACTTTCAGCAGATGCAAATAGGCTATCAAAGAAGTCTAAACGAGAAAGGAAAACAATTGCAAATTTTACAAGAAATGCATAAAGATGAGCCTAAGCTTGCGGAATTTATTTCAGAATCTATTGGCTTAAATGAGCAACTACTGTAGCAACAGGAAGAGTTGGGACGTAAGATATCACAGTGGAGTCACTATTGCGAGCTAAGCGATAAAATCACCAATCAAGTGGTAGACTTGCGGAGTGACTATGATCAGAGTGACAGATGAGTGACGGAATACTTAGCTTGGAAGGATGAAGATGAAGGGAAAAGAGCAAGTGCACCCAGAATAAACGAGAATCATAAAGAATTTCTCTTTAATAAATGGGACGATCAAATCAGGCAGGCGGAACAAGCAGCGGAGACAGCGGCCACGCAAGCAAGCATTCTTATTAACTGTGTAAATGAGAATTTACACAGGGCCAATTTAATCGAAGAGACCACCCCGGGGTACCTACCAAATAAACTACGACTGGAAGCAGAATGGAAGCAGAAGGTGCAGGAAAAGGGAAAAGCAATCCAAGCATTAAACAGGTTAAATTGGGAGTGTTACTGGACATACTTGGTCAAGCCGCATAGTCAATGGATGACTGTGAAATGCATCATAAACGCGGCCGAAAAAGTAGTGCCAGCTCTCATAGATTCTGTTTTCGCAACCCAGCTCAGCGCAGAAGTCAGCCAGTCGACTCTCCTCAAGCCCATGATGAACACTTGCAGCTTTAAAGACCAAATTCAGAAGTAGCCTTATTTTAGAATGTTGTTTTTTCTTTAAAATTAGATTAGAAAAAGGACGGTCATTTGAAAACTGCATCCTAAATTTTGTAAATACACTATTATTAGAATTAGGAAGTAGTATTTTAACCCTTCTCATGCATTTAGAGAAGGGTCCAGAAATTTGTCAAAAACTTGTCCTTGGAACATGCACTTCTGCACCCTCAAAGGAGGTTTTGATGAATGGATGGATCGAGATTTATTAATGTTTTCATTTGATGTCTGCTACTGATGTTGCACTTTTGTACTCTTAGTAGATGTTAGAACAAGTAGAGGTAAATCGTTTTTGCTTGAAGCTTATGAGTAGGATTAGTCATAAATGGTACTTTTATCTCTTGGCCATTTCTGCTTATATTCTTAAAGTGATATACATTTTTCAGTTGTTTATATGTTACTGCATGAATGTATGAGTTACCATTTGGCACTTTTGTACGGTGGAGTCATTTATTTATGTCTGATATATGAATAACTTATTATGCGATATGCTGTTCACAACTGTTTTGCCTAACTTTTTATGCAAAGTGGTTTATCCTAATTGATTACTATTCTTATGATAGCTGAATCATCTTTATTACCAGTTATTGTTTGAAATCTATTTAGATCGCATAATAGAAGAAATACACCCCGGGTTAGCGTAGATTAGATGTGTTGTTTCTCATTAGATTACAATAGCATAGAGTTAGTTTAAAAGTTTGAATTAAATTAGCTTTAAGTATTCTTAGATCAGCAACATCCAACTCTGCACACACACACATACACCCTTAGATTGGGAAACTGGTCCCATTATCCCCAGTCAGACCTACTATACCAAACGGATAAGGAGTTGCCAACCAAGGTTCAGACCGGGTGGGTATCCCCCTTGTTGTCGACCCGATTTTCGGGGCTTCAACATATATGGCACTAGAAGGAGGGCCTGAACATAGTATTTGTTGGAATGATTTTCAATTGTAACATTTGAATCAAGATGGCTGCTCACAAAATTCCCATTTGGAGTTGCATCCATGTTCCTACCTCTTCCAACACTCCACCTGAAGTGGTAAGACTCTTGTCTCAGGTAAAATTCAATGGTAAGAATAATTCTTCTGCTTTTAATCATGCTCTTCAATTTATTCAAAGAGTTTCAAGTTCGGATGTTCAAAGAATTGATGAAGGCATTTTATGCAGAATTTTTACTCTTACATTCACGGCGGAAGCTAGAAAATGGTGCAGAACCCTCCCAGTTGCCTCAATTCACAGCTGGGACCAATTCATCAAGACTTTCATTTTCGAATTTGATTGTTATGACTATGACCAGGTATATGATGAAATTGATTATCTACGGAAACAAGATGAATCTGTTAGGGGTTTTAATATGCGATTTCATCTTAATTGTCTAAAGTATGATCTTGAAAGTGAACTCCTAGATGAAGAATCTTCAGATTATGCTGAGCATTCCCTGCCTCCTATGTCTGATCAAGCAGAAATTAGTCCAAGATTTGTCTCATTTTCTTCTAATGTGAATGAGAATTCCAATTTGAATATACAAATTACCCATGATGAAGAAAGTCCCCAAAGCCTAGGAGACATGCATGCTCTAATGCAAGAAGACAAAAGCGAGGATGCTGGAGGAAATCCTGCCTTGGAACCAGGAGATGACTTTGATACAAGGTCAGATAATATCGTTGCAAATCAACATATGCAGATGCCAAGGTTAGAACAGCAAACTATTTCTCTTTCAAAAAGTATCAGTACACAAAGGTATGATCTAAAGCCCGATGTCTATGATGAATCTGATGAACAAATATTTTTCCATGATGATATTTTCAAATGCATTGTTCTAGAATCGCATTTTTCTCTTTATCCTGATGTTTTTAGTGATGATAATTTTTCCCCTCTCAATATTAAAGATATCTCAAAAAGTATAGAGGATTATTCAAATGAGTCATCATTAGGTTTCAAGATAAAAAGACAGTTATAGAACATCCTTTGATCATTTTCAAACAAGAACCACTTAACCTTCCTTGTCTGAAAATATATGACGAAAAAGAGAAATCTAGGGAAACCTGTAAAATCATTTATGATAGCTACTTTGACAACGATGATGTTGTTGATTTATCCCAAGTAACTCAACAAATCTCAGATAATGAGAGATATTCTAATTCAGGAATCACATCAGTCAATCCTCATTTCAAAGTAAAAGATCATTTGCATGATTTTACTATCCAAGACAATACCTCGATCTATGATTCATATCATGAGGAAACCCCCATGCCCATTCACAATCATAACTTGCCTTCTGATTCACAAGACGGAACTCAAAATTGCTCGGATCCCATAATTCTGGGTAGTTCTTGTGAAAAACAAGATATTCCAAGTCAATCACAGTTGTGCTGTAACATTATTTGTACAGATAATCATTTCTTTCTTTCTCACTTGCACTCATTTTGTACAAAATCGGATTGTGTTTTAAATTTTCAGACTTTTGATAGATTACTATGGTATGTTGAGCACCTTATCAAAGAACATTCGAAAGATGTGCTACCATTTTGGAAAGCTAAACTGTGTCAAGGAAGTATAGAACTTTTTCAATTCCAAGATCAATCAATATCAGACTTCCTTAAAAAACTTCTTTGGCATCCAAAACACCATCAACGAAGGAAATTACCTTTCGAAACTTGTCGGCAATTCGCGCCAATTGATAAATCTCTTTCCAGAAATTTCCATCTATTCTTCATTGATTTATTTAGTGATTTATATATGGAAACTTTCCTTTTACAAGAAATTGCTAAAAGCTCGAATTTAACGCACAGTAGGTTACAAGCCATTAAAACTAAAAAATCATATTCGCAACCTGGCTTGTCATCTTTCCTATTACGAGATCATCAATCCATAACAGAAATTCATCCTGATTTTTATGATCCAATAGTTATCCAGTTGGAAAGAAGTTTTCATGAGAAAGAGATTTCAGACAGAATTCCAACTGAAGTTACACATTCTTATTCCACATCCAACATTAACAGTCCAAGAAAAGTTTTGTTCTTAACACTGATGTTTGAAAGTTACATACCTGTAGGAATAAAAACGAAAAGATGGTTCCACTGGAAATATCATTTCACCTAGTTAATTTTCTGTATATAGTTAGAATAGGAGTAGGAGTAATTTAGCTAGGTTATTAGGTTTATAATTTACTTTTAATAGTTGGTAGGCAAAATAAGAGAAGAGATTATCCCTATTCTGTACATAATCCTAGGGAATGTCTACCTCTCATTTCGTTAAATATTTTTCTCCATAATAAAATTTTCTATGGTTAACAGCATTTGACATTTACTAAAGACACCTTTTCTCTATCAAGATTTTGAGCTTCTGCTTCTATAAAAAGAAAATCTTTTGGAAACTTGATCTTTATTATCAATAGAACTTTAACCCAGATATGATACTAGTTTCAACTCCAAGAAATTTGAAGAAAGAAATCTTAGTGAAGAAATTTTTTTACGTCAGTACAATGAAAGGCATCAATAACAAAATAAAGATTCCCTGTAGAAACAACCATTTCCAAAAAAGCTCTATTATTGTTGTCCAGAACTTTCTTAAGGAAAAAAATTGACTTCCTCCCTGCTAAAGAAAATCGCAGCATTTAGAAAAAGACCCAAGGATACACTATATCTTGAAGAATAAGAGGTCTCATCACGAGCCGGCTTATCATGATCACATATATTATAACTTGCTGACTTTGCCATTACTGTCCACCAAAACAGGGCAACGACTTAAGATTATTGAAATCACAAGACAAGGGGTCTCATCGCGAGCCAGCTTCTTCAGCAAAAGTGTAAATCAAGTGAATGACTGTGTCATAATTTGACTACCAAACCAAGACATTGTTCTTTAAGAATAAAAAAAAAAGAAGGAAAAAGTATCAATCTGGGTTTTTTCTTTAAGAGTTGTAGATCACCTTAAGCAGGATAAAGGATCATTACTGGATAATAGGTAACCCTGTCGAGGCTATGGACACCTGCTGGCAGCAGAGGTTCTACCTGCGACAAAGGAGCATATTTAAAAGGCTGCTACACAGGGAAGACTTTATTTTATTTCTTTTTACAAGACCAAGTAATGGCTGATGTAAATGCAAGGACAAGCTGAGGATAGAAGTAATTAAAATAGAAAGAGGTTGAAACAAAATATCATTGACAGTTTGAAGTATAATATGCTTTATCTTTTTATAATAAAGTTTAAGTTTTCTGAGAATTTTTTTTTTGTTTCGGAAGTTTGAAAACGTCAATAGAAGATCAGAGATACCCCCCCTTGTTCAGTTAAGTGTTGTCCAAAATACTAAATGAATGGGGACCCTTAGTTAAATTTTAGGAAAAAAGCAAGAGTTTCCTTTCTTCAAAATAAGGTTACCATCCTAAGCTTAGAAAGGTCTTTTGAATATTTTTAACCTAAGTCTACGATAAGGGAAATATCTTCAAAGCCGCGTTGCAAAAACGATAGGAAATGCCTCCATTTCTCTATAATATCGGTATGCGCAAGACTCTCGTGTTAAGCATAATATCGCATCGCAATAAAGTAATACTCATAAGGAAAAAACTTCAAGATTTACCGATCTGCGATAACACCGATCGCAAGATCACATATCGCAGAAATGAGCTGGCAAGATTCAACAAACATTAAACTTCTGCGACCTGTGATGTTGCGATCGTTGCGATATTATATTCGCGTGATCTGCGATGGTGTGATTTGCGATGGCGCGATCTGCGATGTTACGTAAGCAAATCATAAATCACTTCATCATGAATCCTTCGGGCACGCCATTCAAAGAAAAGCCACTTACCATAATCTGACTCAAGATCATGGGCTTTTAATAATAGTAAAGGAATTAGTTGTCAGCTATTAAATGAAATGAAGACGCGTGCTTTTGTAAAGAATTACTTCACGTAAGGTGGCATATTTGATATATCTGTTGCATTTAAAACTCTCCCATCACCTTTCTTGATCAGTCATTTCCATTTCACTCGTAATCTACAGGAACGAATAACTAAAGACGATTCAAAGCCAAACGCAGGAAGAAATGGGAAAGAAAAATAAAGCTCAAGGCTATGAGGCGAAGGAAAAGACGAAGGAGATGGCGCCTTTGTATACAGACACAGCCTATAACAGAGACACAGGGATATCGACATGGGAAAGCATGTACAGACTGCTTGAAGAAGAGAATCCCAGAATAATGAAGGTTGCTGCTGTCGCGGGCTCACAACGCTCTTCCGAGGTGTCCTTAGAGGAGCTAGCATGTTCATTTCTTCACCGGATAGCAGCAAGGCCCAAAATTCTACCATATACGGATATGATCAAGTGGATACTTGACAATGCAGATATGAACAACAGACAATTCGAGGTTCAAGGACATGGGCTCATCGGATCATTCGCTGCGCAAG
This sequence comes from Pinus tabuliformis, assembly GCA_031772625.1. Taxonomy (NCBI): domain Eukaryota; kingdom Viridiplantae; phylum Streptophyta; class Pinopsida; order Pinales; family Pinaceae; genus Pinus; species Pinus tabuliformis. Next base: position 481,328,220 of record CM062806.1, on the reverse strand, counting down.
ATTTAAAGCTTATGTATCATCTTCCTGAACCGTAGGCGACTTACAATGCACAATTCGTTAAGAAATTTGTGGCAGAGAACCCAAACCTAGTAGAGACCACCAAAGATTGGTCCAGAAAAGAGGAGCCACTCAAAAAAGACAAAAACGATATGTACAGCACTGGTTCCCTCACCTCTCCATATTTTTTTGCTGCGGCCATGCTTTGTAGATTATTTGGGATGCCAGATATCAATAAGTTTTCGTCTGAATGGCTACCATTAATAGATGCTGCCACAAATGCCGATATTATGGATTGGGCCAAGATCTTTTCTGATAATCTATACATGGCTATTATCAATTACCGGTCTAAAAGATCCTTGTCTCAAAGGATCTATCCTCCTTTTTATCTGTCCGCATATGTTATGGATTCTATTTGTTATGTGTCTAAATTTCCCACTATGGGTTGGAAATGGACTACTCAGGACCCATTACCTATCCACGATTATCATAAGGTGTTATGGGATTCGCAGTCCGTCCCACACTTCTACCAGATTTGTCACAGGCTTATCTTACCCTTGTATAGAATGATGTATGATGAAGACCCCCCGAGGTGCTCACCCTAGGCACAGATAGATATCATCCCCATCGCAGGATGGTTCGGGGAAGAATGGTTCACCTATATTAGAGTGTTTGGAAGCACTGTACCTCCGCATGTCCTGCCTCTATATATCCCCGATAAACTTTTGGCTCGGGAAATTGCATAACAAACCTGTTCAGAAGGCGCCCTGACCAAAGACCTAAAAGACAAAAAGAAGGCCATATGGCCTCCGTTTCCTGTAGCTTGTGGGGCCTTTTCATTGTTCGATGTAGGACACGCTTTCACCGAAGTGGAGAATGTGACGTGTCTACAATTATTTAAATTCCCAGCAAGGCCATTTGACCCAAATGATGTTGCCCAAGATTTCACAACGAACGTCAAAATAAAAGTATAAGTTGGAAAGAAAGATTTGTTTGATGATTTATTTCAGAGTAGAAGCTCACTCCAGGAAATTTTGCGGAAGGCTCAGTCAAAGTTGTCTCCAGATGACCTCCAAAGATTCATGTTATACAGGGAAAGAAGGCTGGCCAGTGTTCCTCTAGAGAAGCTGCGACTGCCTGCCAGAGAACCAACTCCAAGCGTTAGCCTCAGTGGAAACTCTAGCACTTCCATATCTAAATCTAACACTGCGCAAGGAGTGCTTGAACATTCTAAAGGGTCTAGAAGCGACCAAGGAAAGAACAAAGAAATAGCTAAGGGTACGGCTCAGTCAAGTGCAATGTCGCAACAGCAGGTTATCGCCTCCCCGCCAAGAGATGTTCCCCCTATTGTCATTGAAGCGCCACCCGTCACAATAGAACTGGACAAAGAATGGGAAACCTGCAATGAGCTGATTAATCTTGAAGGGCAAGCCCCAAGAACACCTGTGAACAATACATAGGTAGCGCAAGAAGTGGTTTCGACCATAGTCAGCAGTGTCACAGAAACAGAGCACATTCCTATCGCTCCACCTTCTGAGCTTCTACTTAATGTAGAAGAAATTCCCCCACTGGATGTATTCTATAGTCCCCAACATAAAGTAGTTGTAAGGAGACAGAGGAAGAAAAGAAAACTAGAAAATACATTGTCACAAGATGCTGAACATTTGGACGTCTTATGGAAAGACCCCAACAATAACCCAACTGAAAATCTCACTAAGTTGTCTCAGATCGCAGGAGCATATGCTTTTGCAACTATTGACAAGGCATCGGAAGTTCAACAACTGTTGAAAGAACAAGAAGATCAAATACAGCTACTACAACGACAATTGCAACAAGCCAATGAAAATATTGAAGCTTCCAAACAGCTCGAGAAGTTGCAGGAAGACTTTCAGCAGATGCAAATAGGCTATCAAAGAAGTCTAAACGAGAAAGGAAAACAATTGCAAATTTTACAAGAAATGCATAAAGATGAGCCTAAGCTTGCGAAATTTATTTCAGAATCTATTGGCTTAAATGAGCAACTACTGTAGCAACAGGAAGAGTTGGGACGTAAGATATCACAGTGGAGTCACTATTGCGAGCTGAGCGATAAAATCACCAATCAAGTGGTAGACTTGCGGAGTGACTATGATCAGAGTGACAGACGAGTGACGGAATACTTAGCTTGGCAGGATGAAGATGAAGGGAAAAGAGCAAATGCACCCAGAATAAACGAGAATCATAAAGAATTGCTCTTTAATAAATGGGACGATCAAATCAGGCAGGTGGAACAAGCAGTGGAGACAGCGGCCACACAAGCAAGTATTCTTATCGACTGTGTAAATGAGAATTTACACAGGGCCAATTTAATTGAAGAGACCACCCCGAGGTACCTACCAAATAAACTACGACTGGAAGCAGAATGGAAGCAGAAGGCACAGGAAAAGGGAAAAGCGATCCAAGCATTAAACAGGTTAAATTGGGAGTGTTACTGGGCATACTTGGTCAAGCCGCATAGTCAATGGATGACTGTGAAATGCATCATAAACGCGGCTGAAAAAGTAGTGCCAGCTCTAATAGATTCTGTTTTCGCAGCCCAGCTCAGCGCAGAAGTCAGCCATCTGACTCTCCTCAAGCCCATGATGAACACTTGCAGCTTTAAAGACCAAATTCTGAAGTAGCCTTATTTTAGAATGTTGTTTTTTCTTTAAAATTAGATTAGAAAAAGGACGGTCATTTGAAAACCACATCCTAAATTTTGTAAATACACTATTATTAGAATTAGGAAGTAGTATTTTAACCCTTCTCATCCATTTAGAGAAGGGTCCAGAAATTTGTCAAAAACTTGTCCTCGGAACATGCACTTCTTCACCCTCAGAGGAGGTTTTGATGAATGGATGGATCGAGATTTATTAATGTTTGCATTTGATGTCTGCTACTGATGTTGCACTTTTGTACTCTTAGTAGATGTTAGAACAAGTAGAGGTAGATCGTTTTTTCTTGAAGCTTATGAGTAGGATTAGTCATAAATGGTACTTTTATCTCTTGGCCGTTTCTGCTTATATTCTTAAAGTGATATACAGTTTTCAGTTGTTTATATGTTACTGCATGAATGTATGAGTTACCATTTGGCACTTTTGTACAGTGGAGTCATTTATTTATGTCTAATATATGAATAACTTATTATGCGATATGCTGTTCACAACTGTTTTGCCTAACTTTTTATGCAAAGTGGTTTATCCTAATTGATTCCTATTCTTATGATAGCTGAATGATCTTTATTACCAGTTATTGTTTGAAATCTCTTTAGATCGCATAATAGAAGAAATACACCCCGGGTTAGCGTAGATTAGATGTGTTGTTTCTCATTAGATTACAATAGCATAGAGTTAGTTTAAAAGTTTGAATTAAATTAGCTTTAAGTATTCTTAGATCAGCAACATCCAACTCTGCACACACACACACATACACCCTTAGATTGGGAAATTGGTCCCATTATCCCTAGTCGGACCCGCTATACCAAACGGAGAAGGAGCTGCCAACCAAGGTCCGGACCGGGTGGGTATCCCCCTTGTTGTCGACCCGATTTTCGGGGCTTCAACACTGTGTTAGACGACACAGTCCTAGATGTTGACGGTTGTTCAGACATTTGTAGTCTATCCAAAAGATTACCTAGTGATTCTATAGGAACTTCAGCTGGTGGTATACTGACTTATGATGAAGAAGGATATAGAGTGATCCCGACTCCAAATTGCGATGGAGTACTCGTTGGAGGATCTTCTACAATCTCTTCTATGGCAATCAGACCAGGTGGAAGGGGAAGACCGCCAGGTCCGTAGAATATTTCTGGTGCCGAAGAAGGTATGGAATTGGCAGCGATAGATGTTTGAAGAGTAAGACTCTCCGAACCGGTTGAAAATGGAACTGGTTCGGTAACACAAGTGTTTACTCTCAGACTAGGATCAGTATCACTGTCCTTCTGTGGCTGCGGAACTTCTTCTGTAGAGGTAGGGGTTCCAGAAATGTTTGGAGTAACCGGAGTCTCTGATGTTGTTGGAACACTTGTTCTAACTTTAACAGGAGATTTGGAACCGGTTAAACGTGTTCGCTTTGTCCGTACTAGCTTCAATTCCGGAGACAAAGACGGCTGACTCATAAGCCTCCGCGAACGATGGGGTTTCAATTGACTTTCTTCCACGATTTCGGATTACTCGATCAACTAAAATAAAGGGGAAGTATGTTTCTGAATTAGATGAATTTTAGACGATTTGACGCAACTTGTTTTTTCAATTTTTAAGAGTCGAGAAAAAACAAAAGATAACTCTAGTCTCCTTCGATTTTTAATGAGCCTGAAGTGACAAGTGCTCAGATGGACCTTTTCCGTTAAGGAGACTGAAAAGGAACGAAAGGGACTGCTTTGGAAATATAGGTAGAGGGATTACCAAACCAATCGCAAAACTACAGAATACTTTTTACGGTACGGCAGTCAATCTTCCCGTATGCTGTGTTCAGTGCATTGTGATCGATAGGGCGGCAGAGATGGCTTCCTATGGATAAAGGATTAAGCCTATTGGGGTCTCCAAAATATACTCGACGGTACGTGGGAGCACAAGTCCGTATTGGCACTTATCGTCTCAAAGTGGAGGAATCACCCAACCATCAGTGAGAACAACAGTTACCAGGCTTTACGACGCTGGAATACGTCTCTAGCCTAGACTTCTAAATGTTGTGCATTAATTTCCAAAGCATTGTTAGATTCATTGAATTTATTTTAAGTTGATCTTGTTTATGAATTTTGCCTTTTGGGTTCACCACGAGATGTAGATGTAATTCCTAAAATGCAATCTAAGATGATAAACAAACTTTTTATCTCCTTTATGCAATGAAAATCCTAGCTACTAGGGAAAAGAAAGACAAAATCTTTTCACAAAGAGAAAAGAGCACACTCTAAATGCACTTTCCTAAATCAAGCCAATCAGACTGTCTATATGAAAATGCACATGCATGTATTTGTTTTCGACTTTCTTAGTATATGAATGCTAAAAATAAAGTTGATGCACAAATCTGAATTTCTTTTCAAGCGAAAAATATCAAAGAGTTTCTTTTCGAAATAAAAAATGGAGACAATCACAACACTTTACGATTTTGAAATGAATACTGATTCTTGACACTAGAAAATTACAAATTCAGACCAAAAGCAATAGTAACAGGATAATCGACCATCAACAGCAATCAAACTCTTTCCTACGATTGAAATCGACACTTGCGACAAATTCAAATCAAAGGACGACAGTACGATTACGCTACTTTTGTACAAAGGAGGCGGAATAACAACAAGGAAAAGGGGTTTCAAACAGACATATACTGATCACAGGCAGCAAAATTCAGGAATAGAACTGGAAAGAATGAACCACAGAAGCCACAACTGCACAGAGCTAGTCTGATCAGCGCACCTGTAACACAGAGAATCTGAAATGCAGCGTAGGTTTTCCACTCGGGAAGTGCACTGAAATTCAGAATCTCTGAACAGTACCTGTGCTGGGCCAGAAACGAGAATCTGTTTGGGTTCCAGGTCACAGTTTGCAGTTCAGTTCTTGGGTTTTGGACGAGCAAAAGCAATCAGTAATGCAACAATCAGGGGTAGATCTAAGGAGGATCTAAGAGCTATCACAAGGGCAATCAGATAGTTTGTGAATCAGTTGTTTAAATCATAAACAGATCCAATAGATGGATTGAAGTAGCAGTTATCTACTTTGCATTTGTTATGGCAAATGCAGTTCGAATTCTACTTGTAAGTTTATGAAACAAACAACAAAGAATGATAAACAAACAAACTAATTACTTCCCCAGCGGAGTCGCCATTTTGTTACAGGGAAAAGTGTCTATATAAAATTGCTCTGTCCCACTAAGGTGTGACAGCTGCCTTAGAAACAAACAGAGAAAAGCTACTTTCGTTTTTCCTTTATGAATTATAGATAGAGAGGAACAGAAAGACCAACCTCTGTCTTGCGCTAATCTCTCGATTTGATCCCTCTCTTCTTTGATAGTCCTCAGCTACCTGCTCCCTTGCACACCTAGCTTCACAAAGTACCTGTAAGATCACAGAAGCATAGCACTATACAAAGACATGGATCTATAATCATAAATAATCTAGGATCAGATGTAAATTGACCATACAAATGTAGCAAGCATCAATGACACAAAAGCATGGAGGAAAACTCAAATAGATTTTATTGATAAACAAGAAAAGAGCCAAGAGGAGTTACAACCAGTTGTTCTGACCTAGCATCAACCTCCCAGCAAAGAAGCCCCTCTTCACCTCAAACAAAGCTTAGATCACCCAACAATTTGATGTTTTTCTCAAGAAACCAAAAACAATTCCTTACAATATGCAAAATTCCAGCCTCTAGATCTCTGAGATGAGGGATCCATATATAGATATCTGTAAGGGGGATGAGTCAGCTTGTGATTTGATTAGTGTCTTCTCTCTGATAGTTCTTGCTTCCACTTGGAGACTGATGTCCTCTTACTCATCCTTGGTCGAATTCAGTGAGGCAAGTGTCACAGGAGAAGATTCTGGAAGCTTCCATTGCCTCTCCACCTCGCGGAATGACACTGCCATTTGTCATTTCTCACCCATCGCACCCCACAGAAGGGATTTTTGAAATGCAACGCACCCTCACAGTGTATTTGGGTGAGATGCAACACACTTAGCTAGTGGAGCAGCTGCAATGATCCTGTTTTGACCAATTCTGAGCAGTTTCTCATGGAGAACTTCTGGGAGAAGCTGTAATTTGTTGACCTTGTTCCTTTAGGGATTAGAAAAACACTTTTAGGGACTTAGGAGCCCTTGGTTTATGGACATTTCATGCTTGGGGTTGTAGGGCCCAAAAATGTCTATAACACACTGTGTAAAATATGAAAAACAGAGCAAAATGGTGATTTATGCGTTTAAACGGAAAAACAACGTTCTTTTTGAATTATGGCACAAAGTGAACAGTGGCAATTTTGTTGTTATGCGGGAGGTGGTTTTGGTTTTCATCGCACCGCTTATGAAGCGTGAGCGGTTTTGGGAGGGGTCACCCGATATGATCTGATCTTGACACGTAGCAAGGGAGAACAGTGGAATACCGCTTTTCGGTTGGATAATGCCCATACAGCGATTCAACCCAAAATTGCTGAGGGTCATTCGATTTGAACGCATTAGATCGGATAGTGGCAGAGCGAAAGAGCAGTACGGAGGGGCCTAACGATTAAATATGGTGACAATGGGATTTATTATGGGTTAAAACTAAGTTTAGTGGTTAAATGGAGCTTTTAGTTACTTCTTCGCTTAAATCTTAAAAAACTACTAACAAAGAAATTCTTTGCAAAACACAGTATGGCAGACTTGAAATAATATGAATTTGGGTGGATAAATGATATCGGGTCCGGGTTCATCACATATCACAATCGGGGTTTAACAAAGGAAGGCCCATCGCAAAGGAATGCGATAAGGGACGGATGCGATATGGAAATAAAACATGATTAATACTGCATCGGGTCCGGGTTCCCATCGCAATGGTTGAGAGTATATGCTTTAGGCGGGACTTGCGAGGAAGGCAGATGCGATATGGAAATGAGTTATAATATATATTGCGTTGGGTCCGAGTCCATTGTGCATCGCATATCGCAATCAGAGGACAGTGGATGCACGTTGAAAGGTTGTGATTCGCCAATATTGCGATATGTCAACGAAAATACATAATTTTATAATAAAACTTGAGGTTTCGGGTTATTTAATAAAGGGAGTTAATATATACAGGAAAAGAGACTTTTTAGGTGTTTAATACTATAGGTTAATGTTAATATGAAAATATGAGAGGAAAGGGAAAATATACGCGAAAAGGGGAAATATACTAAGTATTATGCTTTTCATGGCTTATTTGCTTTTCAGATATATACATCAATACTTAGGCTAAACATCATTTTGTGGGTTTTTCGTGTAAAAGGGGATTTAACATGGGGTTTTCACTTTTCCTAGGTAAAAAGGATTTTAACCTTAGGAAAAGAGATTTTTATGGAAAATGAATGAATATGAGTTGTATGAAGGTGGGAAGGGGAAATTAGTAAATATAGGAATGAATGGGGATGATGGAAGTTAATTAATTGATCTTGTATACCTTCATTTGCTTTGTGTAATTGCCTCATGGACATAGAAACATGATAAATGTACGTTTTGTCCAATCAATAATCAAACTTCTACAACCTTCTTCTACTTACCCTTTGCGTATCCTATCATTTTTTTTCACTTAATAGGTGCATTTAAGCTAGCAAACCCTTTTCCTTTCTTTTTATTTTACAAAAGCAAACTATCTAATTCTAACCTTATAACATCCAAGGGCTCAGATTAAACTGATGAGCACCTTATTATTCTCTACCTAACTACTGATCTGCCAAGATTAAGCAGTTTGGCCAGATCTTTATTCTCTAACTATAACATCAAATTTAAAGCATGAAGCAGTCAAGATTAAACTATTTGACTGTCATGGGTGGTGGCATTTAAGCCAAGCTTCACACAACCATTATTTTGCAAAAGAATATTAGTGGCATTTAGACTTGCTCACTTTCAGAGTTTATTTGTTTCATTTCTTTCTAACCTAACATTTTCTTTTTTACCTTGATTTTTTAGGACATCTAACCTAACATTTTCTTTGATATGGACATCATCATCAAGATATTTTCTTTAAAAACATTTTATTCAATATTGTTTTGTCCATATCCTAACTTAACATTTTTTTTCAAATATTCTATCTTATCAAAACCAAAAAATGCTACAACAGTGTGATTATATTGCAGACTTGTCAGCATTAGTCTTAATAATTTTTGTGCAGAGTAACAGTAGAGGAAGGTGAGAAGATTTGCAGCGGCCTAGATCGAGGAGTTCTCATATGGTTCCAGAGGAGAGAACCAGAGAGATGCCAAAAGACTGAGCTCAAAGGAGGAAAGCTTAGTGAGGTATCATGTAGCAAGGAGACTTGTTACTATAGAGGTTGATTGCAGCTCACAAGATAAAGTTGTTAGAAAAACAAGAAAGCATATGACAAGGAAAATCAGAGGTGCAGTGGAAGCGAAGGGAAAAACAAAGGAGTCAGTTTTACAATTTGATTGTGGTAAATATTTTCTTTTATTTGAGTTTTAATAATTAGCAAAAATGAACATGGAGAAACTTAGGGAAGGTTCGAATAAATGTCAGATGAGCCATGAAGAGCGTAGGATAAGTATTGCAATGATGAGAGTAGATTTGAATATACTATAGGAATGGTTTCAAGAGAAAGTAAATGAAGACCAAAGACATGGATGGAGATTAAGGAAATGGGTTAAGTGGAATCTATTGCAACCGAAATGGAATGCTATGTTGATGAATAAACTTGAACAAATACATATTTTTTTGTTGGTGAAGGAGAGACTCATAGGAATTGGGTCACAACAAAGAGGATTTGCTGGAACCCAGAAATTCCATGGTGGGAATTTGGTGCTTGAAGCATCAAAAGAGACCGAAAAGTCTGGTATTTTTAAAATTGATAGTTTATCTGTGAATGTAGGTATGGTACTAAATAAAGAATTTGTTGCTATAGAGACAACTAATTACCATTGTTATGATCAAGAACTCTTCTGTGAACCTGAAGAAAATTGGGATGATTGTTTTTCATTCCATGAAGTTGAGTTTGTAGCTCAATTAGAGGAAGAAACAAAAGCTAAAGAGACAGAAGCCAAAGAAGTTGAAACCAAAGAAACTGTAACAAAAGGAGGAAATGACAGCATAGAGAACATCAACTGTGTTAATATGATTAACAAATAGGAATTATTCCTAGAGCATGGTGGAGAAAATTACTTTACAGATATACAGAACTTGGTTGACAGTTCGAGTGATGATGATGGTGAACTTTCAGATTTAGTTCTTACTAATCTAAGCATGACAAAGTTACATGGAAAAGATATAGGTGCAGACGGAGAACCAGTTCCACATGCAGTTCACAAGTCTATATTTCCAAAACAGAGGATGATGAGGTATGGAAAGTAGAGAATCATGTTTAATAATACTTTGAAGTTATTATTCTATGAATTTAATGCCATACTACATGAAGAAGTTATTCCTTTGAAGGACCATCAACAAAATAGAGTTTGGAATCCTGGAGGTAGAAAGTCATTCAAACTTGTAGCTGTCACATTACTACAGAAAAGTGACAGACCTCATAGAAAGGAGTCTATGATTTTTTTTCTACATTGGGAGTCTCATGTAGGAGCATCATGCTAAGAATATTATTGTTCATTTGGTTGATTTAGGGGGTGATTTTTTTTTTCTTTTTTTTTAGTCTTATATAAATTGAGTCAGAAATCTATGTGTGGGGTTTTCAGTTGTGAAATATTCTCAACTATGTGAGAATATCATGGATAATTAATATGTGTAGATCTCATAGAGATCTTAGGGATACGAGATCCTCGAAAAGGAATTAGTTGAGTGAATTATGGAGAAAATCATGGATTTAGTATAATCCATAATTATGTAATTAATCTATAAATGTAAGTCTACGAGGAGATTGAAAAACAAAGTGTTACAGAGTGTTATAGGTGTGAATAAATCATAATACGAGATGTTCTGAATGTATATACTGTTATGAATGAAAGGAGTTTGTGTGTTAAAACATGTTTCTGTGTGATCTTTATTATGTGACTTGATTGCGTTGAGTCTTTAATTAGTGGTTGAATCCTCTGTTAATTACAGTAACTGTTAATAGTCTGGTTATGTTTCAAGGTCACAGGAATATAGTTTAGAGAAGGACTAAACTTGGCAGAAGCGCTAAGACTTGATGGAACAAAGAAAACCCCGACAAAATTCGTGAATACCCCAACAGAAGATCTGAACTGTCCAATCGATAGGCAACAGATCTAACAGTGATCACGTGCTAACAAGTGAAGACATTAATTCCAATTTCAAACGCAATTTATTATAAAACTGAGTTAATAGCTCCGTCAATCTAGACCATCGGCTGAAAGGGGTCAAATCTGACGGTGATCACGTCTGAAAATGAACGGAGTTTAATATAAATTTTTGACGCGATATTTTATGGATTGTGATTTAATCGATTGAAGTCCAGATCACTCATAGCCATTCTCTATGAAGGAACAAGATTTGACGGATATTGCGTCAAGGGATGCGCATGATTTAATTTCTATCACGGACCCGAGAAAGTTATGAGCTGCAGTTTTATTGCCTTTCGGTTCCGTGGGTAAGAGTAGAGGTTTGCCATATATCAAGAAGTTTGAATAGTTATGTTGTTTTAGCAGAATAGCTTAATTTTGGATTTTGCTAAAGAGATTGGGGTCAATAGTTTAATTAAATAGGAGTTTAATTAATTAAAATTCCAGATTTGTCCAATCGTGCAGCTTCACCCCATCACAAGTTTTCCTCTTTTCTTTAAGGATCCTTTTGAACATGTTTCATGATGAATACACTCACAACTTTCATCATTTTGCGACATGTGTGGCACTAAGAACACAAAATTCAACGCTTCAGGATACGAGACGGGGAGTGTGACAAAATATTGTATAACGGATTCCCCCTAAAGCACGAAGGCGAAACAGGAAGTGATGGTTGAAGTGCTTTACAAGCTAAGGTGAGGACTCGGAGAAACACTATTAGGATACCTACAAATCAAACATCATACAAGATATTTAACATCTCTAATATAGGTATGCCTAATAATACATCTCTGAGTAGGAATCTAACAGTACATGAATCCACAACATCGATGCAGCCATATGAATAGAAATGATCATGTGTGTGGATCCATGACATGGAAGCAACCATCCAAATAGATGGAATCATGTGTACAATAATGAATATATAATAACTCCACGCAACCTAGATTTATCCGATGAATCCCAGGGTCTTCATCTCTGTCTTGATTCAACCAAAGTATGAATCCCACCATGTGAATATATGTGTCAGAGTAGAACATGGTAGAAACAACTTGATTACCAGTCAATGATGTGAACCATTAACAGGCACGAGAGAAAAAACCAATAATGACGATGACTCTCAAGGTACAACAACACAATCCACGAGTGTGAACACTGAAGCTGAATTCGAATAGTTGTGGAATCATTTGATCGAAGGCCAATGATGTGAACCAATCATCTAATGGGAAGAACCTACCATTGAGGCATGCAAGCTCCAAGGTACTGAAAGGGAGTTCCGAGATCATCTTCTTGGATAATGAGTTGGAGTCGATAGGAAGTGATCCATCGAAGGAGGGCCATAATGTTTCCCACATCATAGACACGAAATATAGGATTTTTTAGAGTTGGCAAGAGTGATTCAGATTGTTGCAGAAAAGTCAAACATGGTATAAGTGTTTCGAATTGTAGATGGGACTTCTCTTGAACATATCAGCGACATGACCCCAGAATTTGACAGCATTTGACTCAGCATAGGATCAGAGGTCATGGTGACAATATGATATAATCAGATGAGAGACAAATGAATTCCCAAAACCTAGTGAGGCAAGTGATGAAGTGATGATAACCCAAAACCGACACGAGATACAAATAAGTTTCATGTTCAAGAGAGATATGCTGCTTTTTATACAAAATATAGGATATATGTTTCCTTCCATTTTCCCCCACTATTTCTAGCAAGTACATCTTTATTTTTAATCTCAATCTTGAAGAGGATACCATATGCTTATCGTATAAGTTCACCCTTCAGATGAGTCCATCCTAGTATTTTTTAACAAGCCCTAAGAAGGAGTAGCTCGGTCTCGTCATGGTGACAAGTCCTTCATCGTTTTAGTTTTACAAGTTCGACGGAGGGGTAACTCAACATATTTTTTATGTCTAGATAGTTTGAAAAAGAGGAAAAAAGAAAACTCGAGATGTGCCTTCTCATAGATAGTCTCTTGAATCCTGAAAGGTAGAAAACAATACTCAAGAGAACCTCTTGGCCATGTTCGACTAAGGTATTCATTTTTCGTAGCTAGTCTATCTTAGTCCAGAAAAGTGGTAAACTTATACTGAGTAGACGTCATTTCATTTACTTTTACGAGTTCAAAAAGACAAGTGCTCAACAATATTTTCAAATTTTGAGAGTCAGAAAAGAGCTGGAAGTTGACTCCACTGGGAGGAACAAGTGGTATAAAAGGATAGCAATTGGTCCTTGTCATGATGGAATTGCTCAAAACATGTAAAGGTAAAGAGGTTGGCTAATAAGACCACTCATCACAGATGTTCCTTAGGAAAGTGTAAAACAACCAAGTGAAATCATATGATCAGCTAAAGAAAAAACCAAGGCTCATCTAGCAAAAATAGGCGGATAAAAATGACAATTACGAGAGGTAATACGTGAATGGTTTCATTCTTGCACAAGCTTGAAACATGGGAAACTATGCTTGAATTTTGTTTCATTTCTACACAAGCTTGAAACAAATAAAAACTATGTTTGAGATAAGTTTGCATGCCCCCAAATTAATAACTCAATTCGAGGTACATGTTCCCTAAGCTTCATTTCATTCACCTAAGTAGGCTCTTGGGTACTAACAGGTGGATGGAATGAATGTTTCTTTACAAGATCAAGCGAATGACTTGACTAGAATTTTATGAGATCTAATCAAAGACTCGAATTGGAAGGGTATTTGTTTCATTTTTTAACAAGCTTGACACAGGAAAAGAACCATGCTCATGACGCTTTGTTTCATTTTTTGACGAGCTTGACACAAGTAAAGGAACTCTTCTTCGATAACCTTGATTCATTTTTTAAGGAGCTTGACACAAGGAAAGGAACTATGCTCTAGGAACCTTGATTCATTTTTTAAGGAGCTTGACAAAAGAAAAGGCATTGTGCTCCAAGATTCTTGATTCATGGTCCATAAGAGGCCATCTCTTCCAAGAGGTTCTCATCAAATGGAAGAACAACCCTTTGGAAGGGATACATTTCAAGGGATATAATGGAGATATTAGGCTCCAATTGCCCCAGTACATGATGCATTGACTAGATCATCAAGAGACACAAGCATGGAATAGGTGGCCACATAACTAACCTGTGGCAGGGTTGATACCACTTGCATACAAGGACCACTTAGGGAATATGGTTGATTGGGAGCTAGATTAGAACCAACAAACGAAAGTTGATCAATGGCCACAATTCTTCCTTCATGCGGGAAACATATCACGTGAAAGAGAGAAGAGAGAAGAGCTCCCATGACATAAAAATAGTCACGACCAAGAATTAAATTAAAATAAAAAGGGCCTTGGACAACCATCACATCGATATAGACAATTTTTTCTCCCAAAGTAATTGAAAACTTAGGAAGGATCCCTAATGATTGACTGGTTCCTTTGTTAAAAGGCAACAGATTTTGGGTAACAGGCACAAGATGCAGAGAACCTAAAGCTTGCCAAGTAGTTGAGGACAAAATACTAACAGATGCGCCTTCATCTATGATTGTGTTAGCTATGGGTATAGTATAAGCCTATACTGTGATCTGAAAGGGAACCTAAGAAGGAAGACGATATCTTGCTAGTCGACTCTAATCAAAGGAAGTGACCATACTACTTGTAGGGGTGCCATGGGAATGGGAGAACTTCCTTCTTGTGTTATGGGAATGGGAGGATTGCCCCCCTGTACCGTGGGAATGGGAGGATTGTCCCCCAATTCATTGGAATATGAAGAAACAAGAAGAACCTGAGCGGTATGAATTTTAGTCTCTACGGGAAAGGTACGATCAACTGAAGGTGGAATCGAGTAAACCATTTTCTCAACCAACTTTTCGTCGAGAACGGGCTCACGGGATTCATATTCACAGAGAGGGGGATTGACTAGATATGCAATCTAATCAATCACTTGATCAACTAGTGGGGGATAAGGGGAAATCTTTCGATAACCAGTCGGAAGACTAGGCTAAGAAGCTATAGGGTTGTCCAACACTTTTGAGGATTCATCCATATAAGGACAAAGGTGGATAGGATGATTTACTTCACATAACCTACAGGGAATTTTGAGCTTACCCTTTTTCCCATGGACCTTGCTATCACTAGTTGAGGGTTTATCGTCAACATGATCTCCATAGGCTGATGACAAAGGCTAATGTCATCTTGTGGACCACACTTCTAATACCTTGGGGATACCAAGACAATATATAAGAAGGTGGTCACCCTTACAAACCATGCAAGGGAATTTTACTTTATGGGGTTGATTGGAAGGTTTCTCCATACTAGTTGCATCCATAACAATGACTGTTTGGTTGTCCCCTTGCTTATTTTTCTTCTTCTTAATCTTCCTTTTCTTCTTCTTCTTATCCACCTAGTTAGTAACTTGCGGGCTTTCACCAAATCAAGAGGAAGAAGAGGAAGAAGACTAAACAAGCGTAGAAGGCAAAGATTCAACTTTAGGATCAACTGGAGGTTGGTATTGTTCAGGCGGAGGAGAATTGGGTTGAGAAGCAGCTTGGACATTCGGGACCATAAGGATAAAAAATAACCGAATTGGTAAACCAATGTTAAATAAGAGAAGGGGCAAAATTTCCATAGAAGGAGCACCAATATTTCCAAAAGAAGGAATATGACCAGAATTCCTGACAGAGGGGTTGCCTTGATTGGTGGACTCAGGAACTATTGCCATTAGTCTCAACCTAAGATCTACTCAGGAGTATTTCCACATAAAGGATGTTGTTTCACGGTCAATTAATTTGATAACTTAACAAAAACTAAATAAAAAAAGGGTAACTAGGCATAAAGACTTACCAAGCAACCGTGAACTACAATATACACCTTGGTGAACCAAGGACTTAACATATGGAAACTAATCTCCCTGAATTTTTTGTTCGGTGTATCACGGTATACAAGGCGACATACTCGATTACCTATGGATGGATAGAAACCTATAGGGGACTCCCAAAATATACTCGACAATATGTGGGAGTGCAGTCTGTAGTAGTTTTGTCTAATAAGTAACCATTCAATGAGAGCATTCCCATATACTTACCATGCATGGAGCACCTCTAATATACTTGAAAGTACTGGAGAATGGTCCTATACACTTCCGTACGTGGAATGGGATTTCACCCCCGTAATGCAATGCTAGAAAACAAGGACAACTCTTACGTTTAATGACGTTGAAACACATCTCTAGCCTAGACCTCTAGATGCTTTTGTTAATGTTCCAAATTATCCGTAGGTTAATTGAAATAATTTTTAAAGTTGATCTTGAATTATGTTTTGGTTTTGAGGCTACAAAATCAATGTCACCTGAACACACCTATGATGCAATTAATATGAAAAAATGATTCTTTTCATTTCAGTAAAAGTTGTCTAGTGTAGGGAAAAAGTGAAAAAATTGATACAATAACCAAGTATGCAACAAACAAATATTTATAGCTAGATCTTTCATTACTATGCTAATGCACCCACCAAAAATAAAATGAATTTCAATTCACTAAATTCACCTAAATGATTTTTTCACTTTTCCTTTTCAATGAATGAGAATGCACTTTTCATCTTTCAACACTAAGCAATGTAATCTATGCTCAATGATAATCCCAAAAATGACTTTTCAATGAAATGTAATCTAATGCAATTTTGAAAAGTAAACTTTGAGATGAAAGCTAAGAAAATGAAAATGCCATTTCTTTTATGGTTTTCAAAAGAACTAATGATGTTTCAATGAACATCAAATTAGTATTCCTTCCACACATTCAAGCAACAAACAGTAAATACAATTGACCCAAAGAACTAAAGACCCAACCAAATTCATTTTCACTACCACAAACATGGAATTTTGCAACCAATAAGAAATCAACAAAAATAATGGACAATTCTATGCAAACATAGTAGGAGGACACTTTAAAGATCAAGATACACTAGACCTTTCTGGTAAAAACCTTAAAAATTCTCGACTTTTTGGATCAATGCAGGTAGATAGTGTGAGACAAAGGTACACGCGCTACTGTAGTGGGTAAAATCATGGTTGACAGCGCAGTTGTTTCTTAGAAAAATGCATTGGGAGAGAAAGACTTAGGAAAATGAAAATAAATTCAAAGAGAGATCTAGGCTTGAAACTCTAAAGAACATACTACTCAGAATGTGGACCCATAATGAACCTAAGTGTTGTAGTGACTACAACCACCCTCCAAAATTTTACCTGAGCTTCGTTTTGGAGCCTCCCTACCAACCTTTCACAACAGAATGTCTTGTGTTGTCAAGTACACAGGCTTCAGTGATTTTCTTTCAAAATGGAATCATGTCCATTAATGCTTATTGCATCCCCCTCACAGGTTGTTTCACCGAACTTGGGCCAATTGTAGGTTGAGCAGCTCCCTCAAGAATTTGCACAATTCTGGAGGGCAACCAACTTCCCTCTAGAAATTGTGCAATTCTTTTTGGCAGCCTGCTAGGCTCTAGAATTGTGCAAATATATCTATCACTATTCAATGAGAAAATTGTGCAATTCCTCCCAACAGGGCTACTCAGCCCAGAAATTGCGCAATTCTGGGCAGCAGTCAGCTACTCAGCCCTGAAATTGTGCAATCCCTTTGGGAAGCCAACCCATCTCCTTCCAAAAAATGCACATTTTTTCCTCCCAGTTGAGGAGACTGTTGCATGTGTAGGTGAGTTGACCGGTCCCCCCCAGGACCGAGCAAAATGGATTTGCATGCATGGGCTGCTCCTCACAAGGGAGCATGCAAAGGCATCCCTTGATTGAGGGATCTATTTTTAGCAACTAGAGGTTACATGCAATGATATTTTTAGAAACCTCCCACCAAGTGTCGCTTTCCCTATATTTGTGGCATGCGCATCGTAACCTCGATTTTGTCAAGACTCGTCAACCGGACACTGCAAAGATCATTCCTCTCATCGATTTTGCAACTCTGACATCCCAAATTGCATCTAGGAGTCGTTAGCACATTTAGCTCAATTGTTTTGGGGTAAGACCGCTTTTCATGACTTGTGTCACAATTCTGTCGCTTTTTGCATTTCACTTTGTGTTAGTGTCATCTACTTGATTTTAGTGAGTGCTTGTTATCATTAGCATGCATACTAGTTTGTACTAGCACCGTTTCAGTTTTTGTTTGCATCTCACTGTTGTCGCATGCATGACATTGTTTTGCACGCACACTCTGATCCAGGTGGATATTGCTGGCCACCTGCCAATTCCACTTGGATCCCCACCACTGTTTCTTTCAGTTTTTCAATTTCCTTAATTGTAGCACAGTTTACTGTTTTTAGCACTTTTTGAGTCCTAAATTTTCAAAGCCATTTTGAGGCCCTAAATGATGTTTATTGGGAAAAATGAGAGAAACATAGGTCCATGGACCAATGTTTCTCCTCCCAAAGTTTTAGCCCTCAGACAAATCTTTCTAGCAAGGTATTGTGCGCGCCAAACAGAGATCGTATGCCAAAGTTACGACCCCAGGAAGTTGATGTACCAATTTACCCAAAACGGGGCCCATAGTTTGGCGCTTCATCTCCTAGGGTTAGGTTTTTGGATGTTTATGGTTTTCCATTGTTTCTAACAATAAATAGGTCTTCGAGCCTCATTGTAAGACAATTCAGAAGCATGTAGCCACCACACTTCTCCTTAGAGATAAGATACCATCGCCCGAGCTAGTTTATTTCCATTTCTTTTTGTAAGCATATTTCAGTATTTTACATTAATGAAATGAAGTATTATTTTTGCTGCATCTCTGTATTTATGGTTATCTCTGTAATTTTTTGTGTTCCTGTTTAAATCTGGATCAGTGGTATCAGAACGGTCTACTGTTTCTCTATTTTTCTTTGCATATCCCCAACGAGGTCAGGATATAAGGAGTTAGGGCTTGAACTGGTTGAACCTTTGCAAGACCAGCCTCACAAATCTCAACAACCTCCAATGGCGGATGAAAAGAAAGATTAGGGGGTAGGAAATCCTATCAAAATCTTGCTCAAAGAGGCCCTCGAGCGATAAAGGAATGCGATGATGGACAAATTTGCCCAGATCCTTCAGTCGTTTCCCAGGGGCAATACATCTACTTCCAGCAACTACTCTGGAAGTGCCACACCCTTTAAGGTACAAGTTAACTTTGACATTCCCATATTTGACGGTCAGATAAGTGCAAATGTTGTAGATAAATGGTTAAATCTGCTAGAAGGGTACGTTTCTGTTCATGATTTTTCCAGCCGAGAAAAAATTACTTTCGCTTTTCTCAAATCCGCCCCACATGTCAAGGACTGGTGGGAAACCTACTACGAGCAGAAGGATGAAAGTACAACCTTGGTTTTTTCAGCCACACCCACTTAGAATTCATTTTGAAATGACATCAAGGAGTAGTACTACCCTATCAGAAGTTATGAGGATAAATACATAAAGTGGACCACGCTGCGGCAGGGAAGGGAGAAATGCACTTTGGCATGACCCAATTTGGAGAAATGCACTTTTGGCATGACCCAAGTTCAGTATCTAGGATACATTATTGATAAACAGGGGGTGTATGTGGATCCAGCCAAGATCCAAGTTATTCAAGATTGGCCATCTCCAACCACTCTCACAGAGCTTCGCAACTTCTAGGTCTGGCCAACTTCTACCATAGGTTTGTGTTGGGATTTTATCATATCACTTGACCCTTGAGTCAAGTCACCAAGGGAGGAGCAAAAGCAAAATTATTTTGGTTTGAATCTCAACAGAAGGTATTCATAGAGTTGAAACATCGCCTCTACCCCGCACCACTGCTCACGTTACCAAACATGCAACAACCATTTGAGATCAAGACAGATGCCTTTGACCATGCTATTGGGGTAGTCCTTACTCAACACGGCCATCCAGTGGCATAGCACAGTGAGACACTTCCAGACACAGTCTGAAAGTATCCCACTTATGACAAAGAGATGTATTCCATTGTGCAGGCCTACCAACAATGGAAGCATTACATTTTTGGGAAGGGAATGGTCATCCACACAGACGACTGACCCCTACAGTTCATACAAACCCAAGGGAAGTTACAGAATGATTGCCATCAGAATTGGTCCACATAATTGCAACAGTTCCATTTGAATATCAAGTATAAGAAGGGCAGCACCAATAATATTGCAGATTGCCTCAGTCAACCACCGATCATGGCATTAACCATCGTGCTCAACTCTTGTGGGAATGAGACTTCTGATTGGCCACTTCTCTTTAAAATTGACCCAGAATTTGGCCACACCTACCAGACACTCTTGGAGGGTCATGATGTTCCATATTTTCACATCCAAGATGCTCTGTTATGCCACCTGGGTCACCTTTGTGTTCCTTCAAGCGAGCATGCCAAGATGATTTGGGAAGCACACTACAGTCAGGCTGCTGGGCATTTCGGGGTCGAGAAAATGGTGGCGATACTGCAAAAGTATTTATATTGGCCAAATATTCAACAGGATGTCAGGAAGTACATCAGAGCTTGAACTGCCTGCACCATTGGCAAACCAACCATCAAGAAGCAAGGCCTCTATACTCCGTTGCCTACCCCTAGTCGACCTTGGGAATCCATCTCCATGGATTACATGTTGGGCTTTCCTTCTACTAAGCATGGAAACGATTTTGTTTTTATGGTCATCAACAAGTTCTCAAAAATGGCCATTATGGCGGTCTACAAGAAGAATATCGCAGTAGAAGCCACTGCTAAACTCTTCTTTGAACGAGTGTGGGTACACTTTGGTATCCCACAATCTATCATCTAAGATCGGGACAACAGGTTCCTCAGTACATTTTGGTCCAGTCTCTGGTCGATGCTGGACGCCAAAGTCACTAAGTCCACAGCCTTCCACCCCCAAACTGATGGCCAGACAGAGGTTGTCAACAGGATGATCGTACACATTTTGTGCATGTACAACTTAAAGCATCCATGCACATGGTATGAGAGCCTCCCCTATGTTTAGCACAGCTATAACTGGGCTCTCCAAAGCTCGACTGGCCACAACCCTTTTCAGGTGGGCTTGGGATTCCAACCACTATGTCCCATTGATGTGGCCATGCCGTTTGCAGCTACTCAGGCAGATTTGGCTCATGTCAAGTCCAAAATAGGTAAGGCAAACAACTTCATTGAGCACATCCAACATATCTACCAGCAAGTCCATGACATTCTGGAGAAATCAAATGCCAAGTACAAGAAGCGACATGATCAAAATCGGGTTCCACACAAGTTTTAGGTTGGTGACAAAGTTTAGATGCATTTACAAAAGGAACGCCTTACCGAAGCCTATCGAAAAGTCATAACACTCTGATATGGTCCTTACACCATTACCAAGGTTGTGGGAGACAATGCATTTGAGCTCAGCATTCTCCCATTCCTTGGCCTGCACCCAGTGTTCAATGTGGACCTCCTTGGGCCATAGTTTCCACCATTACTAGACACATCCGACATTGCAAAACAGCTCACATCAACAAAGTTAAATCTAGATTGCATGGAACAAGCTGCAACTGATCAGATCATGGACATGTAGATCAAGCACATTCGCTAGTAGAAGATCCAACTATATCGAGTTGTCAAAGCAGACCAACTCCTTCACCAGGGAAAGTGGCTCACCAGGGAACAAGTTCAGCAGAAGTTTCCTCATCTCATGGAGGAATTCAATGCAATGGGAAGCATTGCTTCCTAAGGGGGGAGGAATGATCCAAGTGGATATTGGTGACCACCCGCCAATTCCACTTGGACCCCCACCATTGTTTCTTTTAGTTTTTTAGTTTTCTTAATTGTAGCAAAATTTACTATTTTTAGCAGTTTTTCGGGTCCTAAACTTTTGGAGCCGTTTTGGGGGCCTAAATGACATTTTTTTGGAAAAATGGGGGCAACATAAAACCATGGACCAAATGTTGTAGTCCTCAGATTGATATTTCTAACGAGGTGTTGTGTGAATCAAATAGAGATCGTATGCCAAAGTTACGACCCCTGGAAGTTGATGTACCAATTTACCCAAAATGGGGCCCATAGTTTGGGGCTTCATCTCCTAGGGTTAGGTTTTTAGATGTTTATAGTTTTCCATTATTTCTCAACAATAAATAGGCATTTTAGCCTCATTGTAAGATAGTTCAGAGGCATGTAGCCACCACATCTCTCCTCAGAGATAAGCTACCATCGGTGTTATAGACATTTTTGTGCCTTACAGCCTCGAGCATGAAATTTCCATAATCTAAGGGATCCAAAGTCCCTAAACATGTTGTTCCTACCCCTAGAGGAACAAGGCCAACTAACCACAACAATTCACAGAAGTTCTCCACCTGAAAACACTCAAAAACAAGCCAATTCTGGATCATGTCAACTGCTCCACTGAGCATCTGCGCTGAATGTCAACTGCTCCACTGTCTACCTGCGTTGAATGTCAACTCCAACAAAGGCTACCTACGCTGAGCGTAATTGGACAAGTGGCAGGCTCATTTCTCAATGTGTCAATGCCCAGGAAGCTTCTAAAATGACACTTGCATCAAGGAATTTGACTGGTGATGAGTAAGAGGTTCCAAATCTCCAAGTGGAAGCAAGAACCTCCAAGTGGACTCAAGAACTGAGAGAGGGAGAGGACACTAGTCAGATCTCAAGCTGACTCATCCTCTCTCCAAATATCTATATATAGATCTCTCCTCCATGAGATCTAAAGGCTGGAATTTTGTGATTGCAAAGAATTGTTGTTGGTTTGTGGCTGGAAACATTGGGTGCTTAATGCTTTGAAGGGAGCTGAAGAAGGAATTCCATTCTGCTGGGAAGGAGATGCTGGATTGGAGTCCTATGGGTTGTATCTCTTCCTGAACCCTGTTACTTATCAATAAAGCTATCTTGATTCTTTCCTATATGCTGGTGTATTTTGTATGATTTCATTAGTGTATTTGATTTACTTCTAATCCTGAATCATTTATGAATATGTATATTTGCCTTTCCATTGTGTTCTTCTCTTGTCGCAAGTAGCTGTTCTCTTGTCACAGGTAGCTGTTCTCTTGTGACCTCGTGGGATTCAAGTAGCTATTCTCTTGAGCAAGCGAGGAGACGAGTAGCTGTGGACACACAAAGAGAAGAGGATCTAGATCGAGGGACAACCGGAAGACAATGGTAAGTCTGCCGATCTCCCCTCTTTCACATTTCATAAAGGAAGAAATCATAATAGCTGTATTCGTTTGTTGCTAAGGCGCTGTCACACCTTAGGTGGATAGGATCGTCCTGCATAGGCATTTTTCCCCACAACAAATTGGCGACTCCACTGGGGAAGAACTTGTTTATTCATTTCATTTGTGTTTCCGTCATTTGTTTACTTCATAGACTTGACAGCAACTATTGAACTGCATCTTTCCCGGATGCAAAGTAAAAAGTTGCTGCTTTGATCCAGTTGTTGGACTTGTCTATGATCTAAACTAGATCCACAAATGATTTGATGATCCTTGTGATAGTCTTTAGTACCCTATCAAAGCATCCCTCTGTTTATACCTTGCTTGTGTTTCTGATTTGGCCTGAAACAGTTGATTTTTGAGCATTTTATGACCCAGAACCCAAGGGAAACGAGAGTTTCTCTTTCAGCGCAACTGCTATGAAGGCAGTCTGCATTTCAACGCAGGTCCCGAAGGGGCTACCTACGCTGAATGTCAAGTCCTCAGTGTTGAGGTTGCGCTGAACCAGTTTGGCCTTGTGCAGCTGGGGTTCTTTGTCCTCTGTTGCCCTGTTTTGATCTCTGTTTTTTGCAGCCTTTAACCAGCATAGGTACCAGTCTGATAAGCCTTTTCTTTGCTTATATTCCGCCTATTTTTTGTACAAAAAGATTGTGAATGTTTTTATGTGTTTGTGGCGTCATTCACAGTCTTCCTTTGCATGAGTAAAGTAGTCATCCTGTAGCCTTTGATTCAGATTTGATTATAATCTTAGAAGAGAGTTCGTGGGTTGTTTTCAGATTGATTATAGATTTACTTTTGCTTATTGGTTTGAATTTGTCTCTTTCAAAGTGTCAAAACAAGTCTTTGTTTCGAAAATCGCAAAGTGATTGTAATCTCTTCTACCCTTGTTGATTTCGAAGAAAGTGAACTTGTTTGTATTGAACATTGTAAAAGCAAATTCAAAGTTGTGCAAAAAGCTTTCTTTGTAGGCATTTATACTAAGAAAGTGGAAAACAAACACCTGCATTATGCATTTTGCATTTGATAGTTTGCATGTTAGATTTAGGGAAAGTGCAGTAGAGTGTGCTGATTGCTCTTTGAGAAAAGATAGTGTTATTCTTTTCCCTTAGTAGCTAGGATTTTCAAAGTTGAAAGATAATAAAGCTTGCTTATCATCTTAGACTGCATTTAGGAATTTGTATCATACATCTCGTGGTGAACCTTGAATGGCAAACTTTAAAAAGATCAACCTAAAATAAACTGAATGAACCTAACAACGCTTTGTAACATAACGCACAACATAGAGGTCTAGGCTAGAGACGTGTTCCGGCGTCGTTAAGCCTAGTGACTGTCGATCTCGAAGAAGGTGGGTGATTCCTCCTGAGAGACGGTAGCGCTAGTACGGATTTGTGCTCCCACGTACCGTCGCGTATATATTGGGAGACCCCTATAGGCATATATCTTTTATCCTTAGGAAGCCGTGTCGGCCGCCCTACTGATCACAATGCAATGAACACAGCATTCACGAAGATCGACCACCCGTACCGTAAAAAGTATTCTGTGGTTTTGCGAAAAGTTTGGCACACCCTCTGCCTAGATCTCCAGAGCAGTTTCTTTTGGCCTTTTTCAGACTCTATAACAGAAAAAGTCCATCCGAGCATTTGTCACTTCGGGCTCGTTAAAACATCGAAGGAGACTAGAGTCATCTTTAGCTTTTTCTCGACTCTTTAAAACTGAAAAAGCAAGTTGTGTCTAAAGCATCGTTAACAATTTATTTTAAACAGAACAATCACCCTTTAATCCTGCGTTGATCTTTAGGTTGAAAAGATGGAGCACACCAACCAAGGAGTTCCCTTGGGTGGAAATCCTAGTCCCTTCTCCTCTTGGGGAGATGTTGGTGCGCCCCACATGGCCACATTGTCGCTTCCAGGACTGACAATTGGCCTACCAGTTTGGCTCTTTTCAACCAATGTCGTTCAGAATACCACCATTCCTGAACAGTCGAGTCAACAGTTAGATCAGACAAGAGTTGCCTCCCAGCCTTCAACTTCATCTTCCTCCCCTCCTTCCTCTTTGCTTGACGGAACTGGTCGAATTAAAAACCAGGTTCCTAAGGAGAAGAAGGAGAAGAAGAAGAAAGAGAAGAAGAAGAAGGAGCCTAAGGCGACTGGGGGCAAACAAGTGTCATCTAACAAAAATCCACACACCGCACTCGTAAGGCCTAAATCGCCATGCGTCATATGCAGGGGAGACCACTTCCATAGAGATTGTCCCTGTATCCCGCGGATACTAAGAGACTGGTCCCCCCGTTTGCACAATTCGGTAGCATCGACCTCTGATAGCCATGTCGACTGCTCACCGTCAACTAGTGGGAGTGAAGCTCCAGGACAGAGCGAGAGAGCTAAATTTCCTTGCAGACTGTGTGAAGGCGATCACGCCATCCATCATTGTCCCTTCTTAGACGAGGCAAAAAGAGTTCTGGAAGATCGCCCGATTTTACGAGCGCATCTCCCTCCTGGATATCAAAGACTCCTGCCAAGTCCCTCACTAGTTGAGAATCTGGCTGAGCCACTTAGGTGGTCAGCCGAAGCACCTGTCATTGAAGATGAACCGTCTGGATCCATGCCTGATGAAAGTCAAAAGGTTGATACGGCAGTTGACCCGGTTTTGCCTTCAGAGGCTCCATCTTCGAATGACACCATTACAGAGGAGAATCAAGACGACACCGTCCAGATTCTCTTCATCAGTACTGACTTTGATGATCAAGGGGGCAATGCCACCATTCCTTTATCGCAGGAAGGAAGTTCATCAGAGCGCTATCCGGCCGTATATTCGGTCCCACCACCAAGCAACCTGGTTGTATCCTTTGATTGGAACCAACTAGGCAGACCCCGGTTGCCAGCCAGTATACCATTCAGAATTATTTGTCAAATATACAGAATGGTAATGGATGGCACTATCATTGATGAGGGGGCATCTATGAGTATCCTTTCCTCTATTTCTTGGAGAGCGCTTGGTTCGCCAGCACTCTTACCTGAGATGAGAAATCTATCAGGTTTTGATAAAGGAACCAGTCGACCTTTAGGGATCCTCCCCAATGTGCCTATAACATTGAAAGGGAAGACCGTTCAAATGAATGTGATGGTCGTTCAAGGACCCTTGGATTATAACCTACTCCTTGGACGAGACTATATATATTGCATGGGAGCTGTAGTCTCCTCACTCTTTAGAGTAATGTGTTTTCTGCATGAAGGAAGAATGGTCAAGCTCGTAGACCAACTTTCGTTTCCCGGATCACACATCGCAAATAGTCATATGCCATCCCTAAATGGTCTATTCATGCAAGAAATGTCTCAACCCACGGTCCGTCCTCCTAATGAGCACGAGTAATCCGGGAGGATATGACCGGAACCCAGGGGGCATGCATCCTGGCCTGCTTCGGCAGGGAAACTTTGGGTATAAGGTAGGTTTCCACGGGAGAATATGACTAGTCCGTACCCCGTCCGTGGATGGAAGAGGGGTTGTTCTAGAATAAGATTCTTTTGTCAAAGTTACGTGTTTGGCACCAGTCATTCACCCTTGTCTATTTCGGTAGACATTGCCGAGGAAGTGTTTTGTTTGAAAGATTAATGAGACAATCCTTGGGTAACCGGAAAGAGGTAAGCCTCTCTCGATTAAAACAAATGTTTTGGCGGAGGGTAAGTAGAGGTAACCTTGAAACTCTATTTTATACCTGGGGGCATGCAAACCTTTTGGAGTGCAAGCAAGGGGCGACTATTTATTTTTTAAAATTTTTAGGTCCTCCCTTTAAACCTGTAGGTCTAACCCTTTAAACTCGTAGGATTAGCCGTTTCCGAACTTGCATAAAGAAAGGAGAGGGAGCATAGCTTTGGTAAGGCGCAAGCTCTATAAAAAATGGGATCTTTCATGAGACACTCTTATCTTATGACTGGGTAATCGAGCAGTTTTAGCATAAAGTTCATGCTCGTTAAAAAATAAACGCAAGATCCGAGCAGTTTTAACGCGGTCTTCATGCTCGTTAAAAAATAAATATAAGCAGTGAGCAGAGTTTCCTCCAGTGTTTAAGCTCATTTTTATCTAAAAAATGAACCTATCCCGGTAAATAACCACAGTGATCGTAAATTTATCAGCCGTTAAAGCCTTGGTCGTGTTTGCACCTGCCACCTCCACTTTTCATTTGGCCGATCGTTCACCCCCATATGATTGTTTACCCATTTTGAGGAACAGCTGCGAAGAGTGATTTCATCTAGCCATCCTTGTGACACTACCGTGATTGGAAAATTCCAACCTGTACCTGGAATCAGTTGCTATCCCTGTTTATCACTCGTTCCTCAAAATACGAGTCTTCTTTAAGCTCTTTTCAATTGACTCATAAAATATGAAAAGATTGCCGAGTCTTGGCCTTCCAGCTCGTTAAAGGACCAGAAGTGCTATCCCTCCTCTAGATTTTAATCTTTTGGACCTGAGGGATTATTGCACAAAAAGATCGAGCGCTTGTTTTGTTCGGCTCGTTAAAGATATCGAAAAACTCATCCCTTCTGTATTGTTTTATACTTTTTCGGACTTAAGGGATTAGATGACGAAAAAGGAATTTTGGAGTTAACTTTATGTACCTTTTCAGACTCTCTAAAAATGAAAAGGACCGAGTTATCCTTGTCGTTAGACTCGTTAAAATTATTTAATAGCGACAAACTTGTCTTTAGACGAGAACGAGTTTCACTATCGCTAAGCTCGTTAAAACATAGCGATGGGCTTGCCCGAAGGGCAGGTTATAGAACAAGCATATGTTATCCTCCTCAAGCTTGACAAAAATAAAGAGGCACTGGTCAGCAATGACTGGGGAAAAATTGGGAAAAATCAAGAAAACTTTGATGGTAGCAGGTCGCTCTTGAACATGACACTTTTCCTCCGTACCACATTCGGGTTGGGTTGTTTCATTCACCGGTCACATCACCATGGTCTCGCCATACCATCCATATTTGGGGTAATGTTACCAATCCATCGCATCAGTGTCGCCATATGTTCAAGAGAAGTCGTTCAGAAAGAGTCAACCGGGTCCCATCCACTGCCATACATTATCCTTCATCCATTCATGACCGCCACCCTGAATCATATGTCACAGATCGTTTTCACCTCCATTAAAATCATTAGCTCCGTTCTGTGTCACTGATGTGGGATTCATTAAGGCGCTCCTGTGACGGATCGCTTCTTGTCGACATCAGCTCATTATCCAAGAAGTTGATCTAGGAACAACCCCTTCAGTACTTTGAAGCTTGCATGCCTCAATGGCAAGTTTCTCACTTCCGGCGACAGGTATACATCAATGACCTTCGACCAGAAGATTTTGCGTGGTGTTCGACACCAAGTCCTTTATTCACACCACGTGAATTGTACTGCAGTACCTTGAGGGTCATTATCATTATCGGTGATTCCTCTCGCGCTTGTTAACGGTTTACATCATTGACCGGTAATCAAGCGATGTCTTTCCATGTTCGACTTCAGCGCAATTCTCACATGGATCGACTTGTACTTAGAGTGAAGATCGAACGAGTTTGAAGACCCCGGATCTAGTTTCATCCATCCGGGCTGCGATATATATTCAGGAAAAATAAAGACATTTGACATGTACATCATTGCAGCAGATGATCATCCTACTCAAAGGATGATAATTTAGCCAAAATTATCAGTCTACCATCAGACGATCGTCTGTTCTATGTACAAAAATGAATTTATAAAGTTGAGCATGGGAATTCCCGCCTCAGCTAGATCATGAAAGCAGTATGAATCATAATGTATTGTATTGTATTTTATTACAGGTCTCCTCCCAGCAGATGGATGAACTTCGGACCCTCCTGGATAAAGCATTTCACCCGATAAACGGCCTCATACTTTAGGGGGCAACTGTTATAGACATTTTTGTGCCTTACAGACTCGAGCATGAAATTTCCATAATCTAAGGGATCCAAAGTCCCTAAACATGTTGTTCCTACCCCTAGAGGAACAAGGCCAACTAACCACAGCAATTCACAGAAGTTCTCCACCTGAAAACACTCAAAAACAAGCCAATTCTAGATCATGTCAACTGCTCCACTGAGCATCTGCGCTGAATGTCAACTGCTCCACTGTCTACCTGCGTTGAATGTCAACTCCAACAAAGGCTACCTACGCTGAGCGTAATTGGACAAGTGGCAGGCTCATTCCTCAATGTGTCAATGCCCAGGAAGCTTCTAAAATGACACTTGCATCAAGGAATTTGACTGGTGATGAGTAAGAGGTTCCAAATCTCCAAGTGGAAGCAAGAACCTCCAAGTGGACTCAAGAACTGAGAGAGGGAGAGGAC
The DNA here is from genome assembly GCA_031772625.1 of Pinus tabuliformis. NCBI lineage: Eukaryota > Viridiplantae > Streptophyta > Pinopsida > Pinales > Pinaceae > Pinus > Pinus tabuliformis. The sequence goes on along the minus strand of CM062806.1, from coordinate 481,298,770 downwards.
ACTAGTCAGATCTCAAGCTGACTCATCCTCTCTCCAAATATCTATATATAGATCTCTCCTCCATGAGATCTAAAGGCTGGAATTTTGTGATTGCAAAGAATCGCTGTTGGTTTGTGGCTGGAAACATTGGGTGCTTAATGCTTTGAAGGGAGCTGAAGAAGGAATTCCATTCTGCTGGGAAGGAGATGCTGGATTGGAGCCCTATGGGTTGTATCTCTTCCTGAACCCTGTTACTTATCAATAACGCTATCTTGATTCTTTCCTATATGCTGGTGTATTTTGTATGATTGCATTAGTGTATTTGATTTACTTCTAATCCTGAATCATTTATGAATATGTATATTTGCCTTTGCATTGTGTTCTTCTCTTGTCGCAAGTAGTTGTTCTCTTGTCACAGGTAGCTGTTCTCTTGTGACCTCGTGGGATTCAAGTAGCTGTTCTCTTGAGCAAGCGAGGAGACGAGTAGCTGTGGACACACAAAGAGAAGAGGATCTAGATTGAGGGACAACCGGAAGACAACGGTAAGTCTGCCGATCTCCCCTCTTTCACATTTCATAAAGGAGGAAATCATAATAGCTATATTCGTTTGTTGCTAAGGCGCTGTCACACCTTAGGTGGATAGGATCGTCCTGCATAGGCATTTTTCCCCACAACAATCGGTTGAGCTAGTTTATTTCCATTTTTGTTTGTAAGCATATTTTAGTATTTTCCATTAATGAAATGAAGTATTATTTCTACTGCATCTCCATATTTATGGTTATCTTTGTAATTTGTATCATTCCTGTTTAAATCTAGATCACGGTCGCTGTTGTGGCGACTTGCTTCACAAACATGCATTCTTTCTCATTTTCTGAATCTTGCACTTATTGTTTGCATGAATGATCATTCACTCTCGTTTGCGCTCATCTCACCACGCATTCAGACTTCTCAAGCTTTTAGTCACCCGTCGGCCGGACTGGGCTCCCTTGGCCCAAACCGTGCCTTGCTCGGCTAGCAATGCACATTTCTGGAAGCAAAGGCTTTGCTTTCCCTCCAAAAATTGTGAAAGTCTAGCCAGGAACTGACCTCTAGGCTTGCATTGCAAAATTCTTGGAGGCAGTGCCTTGTTGGCCCCAGAAACTAAGAAATGCAATTTGATGGTTGCATGTCACTGCTGACTGAAATTGTACATTACGCAGTTTCAGTCCTCAGTAGGCCAGGCTAGATTGTGCATTGTGCAGTTCCAACAATCAGACCTACTAATAGCCAGGATTGTGCCTTGCACATTTTTGGTAGTGAGTCTCCCGACCTCCCAGCGGAAATTGCACAACCTTCATGATCAGTCACACATGTATGTTGCAATTGAGTTCTCAAGTTTGTTTTGGTTTAAGACTAATAGATTGCTTGCCATGAGTGTTTCCATGTCTCTAGGTATTGCAAGTGTTCATCTGCCTCTTAGCAGCATAGGTACAATGGTTTCCAGGAGAGTAGAGTTGAAGAAATTGTTCAGAGCACACTTGGGGATGCAGTCGATCAATTATCTATGAACTTGCCTACACAATAAGACATCGAGTTGTTCGTAGACAAGGCCATCAAGATATGAGAACAACATGGTCACAGCAAGCAACACCAACAACAACAGCTAAAGGTAGCATTCCAGATGCAACAAACGCAAGAGGAAGTTAGTTGACAACACAGAGGTAAGTTGCAAGCTCAAGCAGATCCACTTATGATGAAAGAAACTTTGGAGACTCAGGTTATGAGGTGATAGCGCAACATGAAGATCATGCAAAGGCAGAGAATGGAACAGAGAAGGAGTTGCATGTGCCGAAGCAACAACTCAAGGAAGAACATGAGCTGCATAAATGAGAGAATGAGTTGCAACAAGAACAGGTATAGCAGGGGGCACAACATGCACTCATAAATGAAACTCCACCCGCACAAGTTATAGATCCATCCCATTAGCTAGCATGAAGCAGACAAGGTGAGAAGTTTTGTTGATCGCATGCAAGGGAATGCAGTAGCATGCATGTCATTGTGTGCATGCATGTGATCCCACACATTCAGCACACTCATCGAGGCAAAGACGAGAAGCAAGTCCGATTGGAGCTGATCATGTATCTTGACAAATTGATGTGCATGGTCACCATCACACACTCGGAGATGAGCACAGACACCATGCATCAGTGAGTTGTTGGTTCAGCGGCACTCAAGACAATGATGTGCATATTGTCAGACAAGTGCGATAGAGGAGCCATAGTAGTGTACCCAGATGAAATGGAGGTAAGAGTTTTCTTTGGTTAGATGTCACCATTGAGTGCACAGACACCATCAAGAACGACCAAGCTTGACATCATTTCGCTACCATCGACCATCACAAGGATGTCAAAGAGTTGGTCTCACCACAACGGTCCGAGTGCTAGTGATGTCTTGCATGGCTTTCTCAAGCCATTTTGTCTCACATGGGTACATGTGCAGATTGAATGTAACATCTTGTCAAGTGGAAGTTCAAGTGTCAATAGTTGGATGTAACATTCATAGAGTAGATGAAGAGTCATGAGGGTAGATGAATTGTCACAAAGGGTAATGTCAAGGGCCACCCCACCCTTTACTATAAATAGTCCCTCATAACTCATTCTATAGGCTTTTCGTCAGCCAAGCTTCCAATAGGACTATCTTAGAGAAATCTTGGATAGCATTGTAGTGAGCCTTGGCTTCTCCACTACGAAGATCTAGTACATCTCTTTGGAGGAGTAGGCAGATGTGGTGGTAACGTTGCACTGTCGGAACTAGTGGTTGGACATGGATGTATTGTATTATTGGAACTTACACTTCTTAATATAACAGATCCAACACGTTTCATGCATATGTTGTATTGTATTCTATGCTATTTGGTTTACTCTAAATGATATATGTATTTTTTTTCTTACGCATGCATGTATGGACTATTTTGTATAAGTATGTATGAATCTTTCTAAAATGTGTTGTTGGTTTAACCATCAATTTGGATTTCTCGCTAACTTGCTTTCTAGCTTGTGATGCATCTTCGCTCGTGTGTTCCCTCCCAAGACATGTACTATTATAGGTCTCCAAAGGGTGCACTCACTTCACCCTCAATGTGTTAGAACCTCTCATGCACCTTCCTTGACTTACTATAGCTATCACGCCCTTGCTACCAATAGGGACATCTTACTTTCCTCTGTGTGAAATCGCGGTCAAGGCATTACTGTATGACCCACTGTTGGGACTCCTACACCAAACAGTTTGAGGTCTAATTGGGACTTCTTACTGGGGAGATCCCCTTACATGTTGGCGGGTCCAACACCATCAACATTTTGGCACTAGAAGGAGGGCTAGATAACAAGCTAAGTCCTCACATCTGTTTTGAATCTCTACATATCTATCATGAATAACTACAGAGTTTCTCTTCTGGAGTGTATGTCTTATGGAAACAACTTCATTATCTCGGAAAATCTCTCAAATAACTTGTCACATAAAACATTTGATGGTGGAGGCCATGTAGCCTTAGTTAGGCACGCGGTCGGCATTGTAGGCTCATGCAAAAGACATGGAATCTTTGAAGAGTACATGACCTGCGTGTTGTTCATCTACACGCTTCAAAGGCACCCCATACACTGGTGTGCCACGCTACCTGAAAAATCTATTCATTCTCTTGCTCATCTGGTCGTAGAGATAGACCGTGCTTTTAATCACTTTAACCATAAAGCACTCAATCAAGAAATTATGAAATTACGAAAATCACCCGATGAATCTGTTGATCAGTTTTATACATGCTTTTTTAATCTTGCATACCAATTTCCTGAAGATGAAATTGATTGCGAATTTCTTTATAGAATATTTGAGTATATTCTTCACATATCCAAACCCTGCTCAGCATACTTCGGTGATAGCGTTGTGCAATCACAGGCAGGCACAGTTGTTGTCACAAGTGATTGTCTGCCTTCACCTCATCAAACAACTCCACCACTGCAGAGTGATGTGGGAGATCATGCACACACATATATTGAACTATCACATCCTCCCACCCCACCGGCTCTTGAGATCTACGCAGATTTGGCTTGCAAGCCTGTTGGTTGTCACATGGACTCATTCCCTCGACCTTTGTCCCAGCGTTCTGTTGATCCTCTAGATTGTACTATCTTGTGTTCTTCCGTTCTGGACTCCTCATCTCCTGTGAATGAGGATCAAGTTGTCGATAGAGTTGGTGTTATGAAACCAACCTGCGCCATCATTCATGATGAGTGTGTGCGGGAATATAAAGAAGAACCCATGGTGAAGGATGACTCCCTTCCAACCACGCCTCATCCACTTTATCTTGACATCCCTTGTGATTCTGGAACTGCTGATTTCCTTTGTGAAAACTCATTTCTGGATGTTTCTACTTCCGATTGTTCATAGGACACGTCGGATGTCAGTCTATCATTATAGTGCAGAGAGGACACATCTTCCTCTAGAAATTCTTCCAATCTGTCATCTATCATTTTTGAAAACACGGAGGGAGAAAATCTTTGCTTCCCATCTACCCCTCTACCCGATTCATCAAATCATGAGGATGCTAACAAACATCCTGAATTTTTTGATCTTGGTTGTCGTGATCTCTCTACTTCTTCATCTGATCACAATGTTGATTCAATTGTTGTTAATCTTTCTAAGACGCTGGTCTACAATGATCTATCTGTCAACGAAGTCGAAACCCTACAGACTATCAAGACACTTCAACCCGAGTTGATGGTTATGTCAGGCCCTCATTTTCCTGAGGTTAGTTTCACTTCCAGTCAAGAAATTGTTGAAACACTCAAGGCACCTCATCACTCTCTGCTTTGCATTGAAGATCAACCAAACACCCAGATTTTGCTTCCTCCACACGAACTACATGATCCCATCGCTCATGCAATGAAGGAATATTACACAGCAAGCACACATGCACAATGTAATTGGTCTACCTTTCTCATGTTTTCTTGCATGTCACAGTCAAGAGAATGCATACACTCGACATATGCATGCAGTGTAGCATAGGACCACGGTAGCTCCACAGAGTGCATGTCATGCGCTTTCACTCATCATTGTTCTGTGGTCACTTGTAAGCTCGAAGTGTGTCTGTATTCATCATTATATCTTTCATGCTTGCTAGTTTATGCAACTGCAATGTTTGTAAATCGTGCCTTCACCAACATGGGTCAACCAATGCATTGGTGGTTGCATTGGAAGTATCGCTTCACGTGACATGACCCGTGCGCTATTAGCTTAGGAGTATGAGTAGTATTTGCTTTTGAGTTGTTTGTTGGCATGCACGTTTTCTTCTTTCTTTGTGTGTTTGCTTGTTTGCTTGTTCGTTTTCTTACTCGCTTTGCTTCCGCATTTGCTTCTGCTTCTTGCTTTTCTTTTTGGTTTGTTTGCTTGTTATTATCCATAGGTTAGTTTCACATGGACCGTGTGTGACTCTTGAAACAAGCTGGGTAAAGTACAAGAGGACTTGTACAACTATCAACATTTGGTCATCTTTTGTCCTCTCTCTTATGTAAGAAATTTTTGTCTTCAGTCCATGATACATCAATGGAAAATACGTACTGTTCGAACTAAACCTTGGTGAAAACACAACACTTGTGCGCTAACTAGTATCACCTACTCCAGTCAGTTGTTTTTGGGTTGATCCTTGTCAGCTTAGTCAAGTAGAGTAAGGTGAGGGGGGAAACCTTAACAATAAATTCAAAGGTATACATAAACTAATTCTTTGAAGGAACAACCTATTTTGCTCTAAATAAGTCAGGATCCCTCTTTCGCCTCTAAAATGAATAAGAGTTTTGCATGGTTATGAAGATGAAAAATGAAAAATAAAAAAGTGAAAAAAGTTTGAAAAAATGAAAAATGAAAAATAAAAAAGTGAAAAAGTTTGAAAAAATGAAAAATGAATAAGGCGAAAGAAGAGAAAGGCTTCCGACACAAAGATGTGATGTAAGTAACTCTGTCGGGGTACTGACTAGGCTCGTTGGCAGCAAAGCAGTGCTTGTGTTCCTGTGTGACTCCGTTGGGGTACTGTCTAGGCCTACTGGCAGCAGAGCAACACCAGAGATGAAACTAATACTCTGACGACTATACTTCTTGTGCATCGTATACTCCTCAACCCCAGTTGAAACAACTATGTTGGCTTCGCTTGGAATATGTGTCGATCGACTAAGGGCTCGACATATGTTACATCATACAATCAAGTAGTGTGGAAAACAAGACGAATTGAGAATTGAACAATACTTCCAGAGGTATTAGACTTTCTTTTCACGAACAAGGTCCATTCAGAGAGCTGGAGTTCTACGAGTGTGTCGCCAAGTGTTGTAGTGGCTACAACCACCCTCCAAATTTTTCCTTAGCTTTGTTTTGGAGCATCCCTACCAACCTTTCACAGCAGCATGTCTTAGGTTGTCAAGTACGCAAGCTTCAGTGATTTTCTTGTAGAATGACAACTTTTCCATCAAAGCTTGTTGCATCCCCTTCATAGGATGTTTCACCAGACTTGGTCCATCTGCAGGCTGAGCATCTCCCTCAAGAAATTGCGTAATTATGGAGGGAAACTAGCCTTACCTCCAGAAACTGCGCAATTCTGTCTGGCAGCCTGTTGGGCTTTAGAATTGCACAAATTTTCCTGCCACTATTCACTGAGAAAATTTCGCAATTCGTCCCAGCAACACTTCTCAGCCCAGAAATTGTGTAATTCTGGGCAATAGTTAGCTTCTCAACCCAAAAATTGCTCAACCCCTCTGAGTGGCCAGCCCAAATCCTTCCTAGGAATGAGCATTTTTTTCCTCCTAGCTGAGCATACTGTTGCATGTGCAGTTGAGTTGAGCGGTTCCCCTCGAGACCGAGCAAATCTGATTTGCATGCATAGACTGCTCCTCCCAAGGCAGCATGCAAAGGCATCCATTGATTTAGGGATCTACTTTTAGCAGCTGAAGGTTACATGCAAAGATCATTTTAGAAACCTCTCACCAAGTGTTGCTTTCCCTAGATTTGTGGCATGCGTGTCGCAACCTTGATTTTATCAAGACTCATCAACCGGAAACTCCAGAGCTCATTCATCACATCGATTTTGTAGCTCTGACATTACACATTTCATCTAGGAGTCTTCGGCACATTTAGCTCAGTTGTTTTGGGGTAAGCCCGTTTTTCATGACTTGTGCTGCGTTTCTGTCGCATTTTTCATTTCGCTTTGTGTGAGTGTTTTCTGCTTGATTTCAGTGAGCGCTTGTTGTTGTTTGCATGCATACTAGCTTTCACTAGCATCGTTTCAGTTTTCGTTTGCATCTCACTGTTGTCACATGCATGACACTGTTTTGCATGGACGGTCACTGTTGTGGTGACTCACTTCACACACATGCATGCTTTCCCATTTTCCAAATCCTGCCCTTGTTGTTTTCATGAATGATCATTCACTCTTGTTTACACTCATCTCACCATGCATTCAGACTTCTCATGTTTTTAGTCGCCCATCGGCCAGACTGGGCTCCCTTGGCCCAGACCGTGCCATGGCCGGCTAGCACTGCACATTTCCAGAAGCGAAGGCTTTGCCTTCCCTCTAGAAATTGCGCAAGTCTAGCCAGACACTGACCTCCTGGCTTGCATTGCACAATTCTTGGAGGCAGTGTCTTGTTGGCCCAAAAACTGTGTAATGCAGGTTGCTTGTTGCATGTCACTGCTGACTGAAATTGTGCATTACGCAGTTTCAGTCCTCAGTAGGCCAAGTTGGAATGTGCATTACACAATTCCAGCAGTCAATGAGCCTACTAACAGCCCGGACTGTGCCTTGCATAGTTTTGGCAGTCAATCTCTCGACCTCTCGACAAAAATTATGCAACCTTCATGATCAGTCACACAGGTATGTTGCAAGTTAGTTCTCAAGTTTGTTTTGGTTTTCGGCTACCAAATTGCTTTCCATGAGTGTTTCCATGTCTCTAGGTATCACAGGTGTTCATCTGCCTCTCAACAACACAGGTACAATGGTTTCCTGGAGAGAAGAGTTGAAGACACTATTCATAGCACACTTGGGGATGCAATCAATCAAGTGTCTGTGAACTTGCCTACCCATGAAGACATCGAGTTTTTTGTAGACAAGGACATCAAGATATGGTGGCAACAATGTCACAGCAAACAAAAACATCAACAACAGTTGAAGGCAACATACCGGATGCAATGAATACAAGAGGAAGTTTGTTGACAACACAGAGGTGGAATAAAGTTGCAAGCTCAAGAAGATCCACTTATGATGAAAGCAACTTTAGAGACTCAAGCTATGAGGTGACAACACAACATGAAGATCACGCGAAGGCAGAGAATGGAACAGATAAGGAGTTGCATGTGCTGAAGCAGCAACTCAAGGAAGAACAGGAGCTGCATAGACGAGAGAATGAGTTGCAGCAGGTACATGTATAGTAGGGGTCACAACATGCACTAATGGATGAAACTGCACCCATACAAGTTATAGATCCATCCCAGCAGCTAGCACAGAGTAGACAAGGTGAGAAATGTTGTTGATCGCATGCAAAGGAATGCAGCAACATGCATGTCATTGTGCACACATATGCGATCCCACCTATTCGACACACTCACCAAGGCAAAGACGAGAAGCAAGTCCGACTGGAGCTGATCATGTATCTTGACAAGTTGATGCACATGGTCACCAACGCACACTCAGAGATGAACACAGACACCATGCATCACTGTGTTGCTAGTCTAGTTTCACTCAAGACAATGATGCACATATTTTCAAACAAGTGGGATAGAGGAGCCATAGCAGTGTACTCGAATGAAATGGAGGAAAGAGTTTGCTTCAACCAAATGTCACCATTGAGTGCAAGGACACCATCACGGACAACCAAGATTGGCATCGGTTCGCCACCATCGAACATCACAAGGAGTCAAAGAGTTGGTCTCACCACAACGGTCTGAGTGTTAGTGATGTCTGGCATGGCTTGCTCAAGCCATTTTGTCTCACATGGGTACATGTTCAGATTGTATGTAGCGTCTTGTCAATTGGAATTTCAAGTGTTGATATTTGGATGTAACAATCATAGAGTAGATGAAGAGTCATGAGGGTAGATGAACTGTCACAAAGGGGAATGTTAAAGGCTACCCCACCCTTTTCTATAAATAGTCCCTCATAACTCACTGTATAGGCTTTTTGTCAGCCAAGCTTCCGATAGGACTATCTTAGAGAAAGCATGGACAATATTGTAATGAGCCTTGACTTCTCCATTGCGCAGAGCTAGTACATCTCTTTGGAGGAGCAGGTGGATGTGGCTGTAACATTCGACTGTCAGAACTAGTGGTTGGACATGGATGTATTGTATGACTGGAACTTACACTTCTTAATATAACAAAGCCAACACGTTTCATTCATATGTTGTATTGTATTCTATGCTATCTGGTTTACTCTAAATTATATATGCATTTGTTTTCTTACGCATGCATGTATGGACTATTTTGTATAAGTATGTATGAATCTTTTTGAAATGTGATGTTGGTTTAACCATCACTTTGTATTTCTCGCTAACTTTCTTTCCAGCTTGTGATGCATCTTCGCTCGTGTGTTCCCTCCCAAGCTTCCTACTATTACAGGTTTCCAAGGGGTGCACTCACTTCACCCTCAGTGTGTTAGAACCTCTCATGCACCTTCCTTGACTTACTGCAACTGTCACGCCCTTGTTACCAATAGGGACATCTTTCTTACCTCTGTGTGAAATCACGGTCAAGGCAGCGTATGACCCACTGCTAGGACACCTAAACCAAACGGTATGAGGTCTAATTGGGACTTATTACCGGGGATATCTGCTTACATTTTGGAGGGTATAGCACTGTCAACACTAAGTTACAGATCACTAGGAGGTTAGAAAAACTAATAAAAAATACCAAACATAAAACGAGGTTGGAAGGGTTATAAGCTCCTAAGTAGAGTCACCATTTTGTTATGCAGGCAATGCTTTCCGCGAACAGAAAAGATCCCTCTAGTCCTATGCGAGGATCTGAGAACAACTAATGACAAATATATGTACACTTTCCTAGTTTATACCAGTAAACACAAAGGAGGATAGATGACCTACCTCACCCTGATGCTAACATCCGTTGGTGTTGTCCTTGATTCTTTTGCTTCCAAGTTCAATCTCCTCTTCATCGTTATGGATGAATACCTGTAAGGAAGATCATGTGGAGACAACAAACGCATACATAGAAAAATTCATTCCAATATAAATCATATAATAGATCAAGGAGTATTACACTAAATAAGAAACAATTGACACATTTATTGAAAGCAAACACATAATTTATTATTAATATATGGTAAAGGGAGCATTACAACCACTTAAGCCTTGATGTTGGAAGCCTCCTTTAGGCGAGTGTCCAAGTCCTAGCCTTAACCTTCAAGCACTACTTTCTCCTTAGCAAAATGGGTAGCGTTTGGGCATAGTTCAACACTAGGAAAGAAACCAATCAATAGCCCACCATTAGTGGATAGTAGCCATCTCATTTATAGGGAAGGAGAGGGAGTTGAGGATCCATGAAAGGAGGGATACATTCCACAACTCAAGGGAAATATCCATGAAAGTAGGATCAAGGAAAGAGCCATGAAAGTAGGATCAAGGACTAGAAATGGGAGGTCTCATTCCAATTCTCATTCACCTATAACCAGATCATCGTTCTGCCAACAAGTTACCAACATGGGTCATTAGGCATGCAAAACGTGTTGATCCTAAAAAACAAGGTTTTTGTCAAGCTTGTCGAGAATTCTTTCAACACAAGTTTTCTTCTTTTCTTCAGGGATACTTCTTAACATGTTTCATGATGAATATACTGACATATTTAATCATTTTGTGACATTTGTGGCATTAACAACACAAAGTTCAACACTTCAAGATACGAGATGAGGAGCATGACAAAATATTGTGTAACACTCTCTCTCTCTCTCTCTCTCTCTCTCTCTCTCTCTCTCTCTGAGGTTTGTCCTGCAACTCTGTTGACTATCTCACTCCCTCTCTCATTCTCTCTCCCCCTTCTCCCCATCTCGCCCTTGTCATTCCCTCTCTTTGTATCCACCTTTCTCTCTCTCTATATGTCTTGAACTTCTTCTTTCCCTATCTTTTCCTCCAACTCCATCTTTCGAGTTGCCTCTCTTTCTCCTCTGCTCTCTCCTCCTCTCCATCTCTTCATCTTTGTGTCCCTCCTCTCTCTCTTACCGTTCTATCTCACTCTCTCTCACTCTATATTTCAAAAGTTTTAAAATAATTTGACAATTAAAATATTTTGTTTATATATATATATATATATATATATATATATATATATATATATATATATATATATATATTACATTATGGTTCACGGACACTGGGTGGCCGTTACATCCACGGGAAAATCTGGGCATATCAACCGTGAAGGGAATCTTTTAAAACCCGTCGGCCAGACTAACAGGTCCCAAGCCCAATAGCATCAAGGAGAATTGACCCTGTGACCTCCTGATCGGCGAGGGACTTAACAATGGGGACTCGACCAGTTGAGCTAACCCTTAGGGCTATATATATATATATATATATATATATATATATTGATGTCTTGCAACAATTTAATTTTTTTATATATATATAATACATATTTAGAATGCAAGATTTCAAATGTGTGTTGTATATTCACCTAGGGGAAAATGTTAATTTTCCATGGAAATATTATTTCAAATTTTCCAAAATATTAATGTTCCACCCACCTCCATCAAAGATACATAGAGTGTTTCATGTCCTCTAATTGAAGTTGTTTAGGTTTTATTTCTTTAAAGGTAGCTTTAGGTTATGATTACTTTAGGATTTTAAAAATATTATATATTTTATTATGTTAGATTTATAATAAAAAATAGGTTAAATAAAATTAACATATTTGAGTCAACTTGTATGACTCTTTTTGTATTAATGACACTTTTGTTCATGCTTATAGCATATATCAACCACATTTATTAATGTGGTTGTGTAGTATTATATATAAGAAATTTATATTATATTAAAATTAATAATATTATATTAATCCAAAATTAATAAATTTAATATTAACATAAAATATATTAATATTAAATTTTTATATTAATATCATTTCATCATTTAATTTAATAATCATTTTTTTTAATTTTAATATTATATTTAATATGGTTTTTACATGACATGATAACAAAAATTCTAATAAGATTTGGAAATTTAAAAGGAGGTAAAAGTTTAATTTTACATCATTCATTTTTTTTTAATAGAGAAGATAGACCTAAAATCCACAATTTTTGTACGTTAGTAGACTTAGGGCTAATTTTTTCTTGAGGTGGCAGAGTTGATCACATTGGATTCATGAAGGAATCCTATATCAAATGGCTTATGAGTTTGGCATTTCCCATTTCATATGATATTTTTCATCTAAATTATTTTAAACATAATGCTTGAAATTCTTTTGAACTGTGTTAAAGAGGTTGAATAAAAAATCAATATCATAAAATATACACAACTAAAATTTTCAAAAAATACTACTATCATTGTTTACGATTGTCAGTATTTTTGGTTTTTCAATTTATTTAAATAATTGAAAAAAAACTTAGGTGAATACATGTGTGCAAAATGCAATTGAAATATTATTTAGCCAACTTCAAAAACTAATAAAAAATATATTTTTGCATAAAAAATAAGTTTTTAATATGAAAAACTTAGCTCTCTTTGTGTAAATCATGCTCATATATATAATTTTTAAAAATTACACATTTTAGATTAATTTATGACATACCTCTTAAGATGTGTGAAAATTTGCAAGGATAAGCATTTCATTTAATGGAAAATTGACATATTAAAAGACACTAAATATTTTTGCAAAGAATAGCATTAGGCAACAACATAATTCTCCACAATTTGTCTTTTTACTCAATATCAAATTTTAGAGTGCTTCAATTGGATAAAAGAAAAAAACTTGAAATTTCATCAACGACCCAAAGATGTAACTCATATTCATACTTTCACCCTATCTTAAATCATGTCTCCATATTAACATATCATTGTTTTTTTATTGTGTACATGACAAATACATCATTAACTTAAATTCCTTGATATATTTTATGTCACTTAATAATATAATAAATGATTAATTTTTTTATTGAATTAAAATATGATTATTTTGGATTTTTTTATTATTTTTTTGAAGTAAAAATATACTTGAGAGATTATTCTTTCTTTATATATAATATTTTAAAAATGTACATTACTAATAATAAAAATTTAATATCAACTCTAAATAAAATATTATAATAACATAAAATAATTGAAAAAAAAAAATATGATACATTTTAATATTAAATTTACAAATAATGTATTATCCAAACAAAATTTTAATTCCTCTCCCACAAACAACTGGCCTATATATCATATTATAATAACACAAAATAACTGCTAAAAGAAAATATATAATACATTTTAATATGAAATTTAAAGATAATATATTATATAAAGAAAATTTTAATTCCTTTTTCATGAACAAAAGTTCTCATATACCAATTTGGTATGTTTAACCTTGACCTTAAAATTAAATAACAATAATAATATATTTAAATTTAAAATTAAACACAAAAAACTAATTTAATTTTAATTTGAAAAATTTACATTGATTTAAATTTATAATAAAATTCAAAAAAAAATTACTTCACTGAGTCTCTCTTGTATTCTTCTTTCATAAAACTCTGGTTTTCTCAAAAATATATATATTTTTAGCTTAAAATTTATATATATATATAAAATTTGCTTTGCTTCGGTGTCACTCCAAACATGTTCACCGTTTATATGCCACGCCCTTGGGCAAAGGCTCTGTGTTTAACTTATTCATAGCTTTGGGTTTATTCCCATGCGAAGGTTTAAGGGTTCTTAACGTGAACACCGTGCAACGGAATCTCATGCGAAGGGTTGAAAACTCGAGCTGCTGACCTAAGCACGAATGTGATGGATCTATTATTTGTTTCGGAAGGGGTTAAGTTATTATCATTTAGTTGTCAGACAACTTGAAATAATTAATCAATTAATCCTCCCAGGTTCAGAGGGGCAGCCTTTCGCTTTTTCTTTATAGGTTTTTAAATCTGAACGACATAAAAACCGTCGTAAAAAATATTCCACTTTTTTATTAGCAAGTAGTCTATCTAGGTCGAAGAGGAGTTGTCTAAAAAGTTATGGAAATTTTAGTCATATTTAGAAAAAATTCGGCAAAGATTTTTGTAAATCCATGTTAGAGTTATTAAACTTCAAAATTTTAGGTTTCTTAGACATTTTTGAAGATGCTGAATTCATTTCCACCATCAAAAATATCATTCAAATATTACCTCTACAAAATTTTTAAAGTTTTTTTGTCAACCACTTTTGGCCGTGGGCAATTCCCCATTGTACGACTCCTTTTATTAATATGAAAGAGTGGCTCTAATTACGTTTTCAATACTGTTCGGCCAATGTGAGCGAGTGGCTCTAACTACATTTTCAACAGTGCTCAGCCAACGTAAGTACATTTTCAATAGTGGTCAGCGCAATTTAATGAAATTTAAAGCTTGCGTCATCTTCATGACGTTAGTTATGGCAAAATGAAAGCTTTTTCCAGCGGCGAAGCACGAGATAAATGGTCCTTCCCTCTGAGGCTCTGCCTGGTTTGAAAAATCCTCTGTTTTAATAAAATCGATTGGACAAACAGGGAAAGTGACTCGCACGGCCATGTGCATTCATACCCTACGGTCCCATATTTTTCGTCTTGATATGCTCAATTTTCTCTGTGGTCCCCTGCATTGATATGCTCAATTTTCTCTCGAACAAACTGGGTCTACATTGTTGTCTCGCCTAATCCATTCGTTCTATATAAACGTTGTTTCTTATCAAGTTTTCCAGAGTCGTTTCTAAACAATGAGAATCTTTCGTTATTTACCTTCTGAGAGTTCGTTATTTTTATCTGTAGATATCAGTGTTATCAGTGTTACTTTCAGTTGTGCGATTGAAGTTTGAGTAAGCATTTGTATTGGATCCATGTCCTCCAGCAGTGGACAAAAGCGAATGTTCGAGTTGGAGCCAAGTGCTTCAGCTCAACATTGGCCTTCAGAAAGTGAAACAGATAAAGTGGAGGCCAAGAACCAACGCCAGCGGACCGGATTAGAGAGTTCTGGAGACGATTTCGAAGAATTTGTGGGTGTGTTAGATAGAATCCAATATATGAAAACCAGGCACGCGGACTGGGATTTTTCGAACTTGATATCCATGTCAGCTGAAGACTTGGGTGTTAAAGTTCTGAAAACTGAATCGCCATGGATACCCTCCTTCGAATGGGAGGACTTCTGTAAATGTGGAGGTAAGCATACAACATCTGCACAAAAGGATATATACAGTCTTCCCAGGAAGGAGAACGGGAGCAGCAGTTGTGAGGAAAAGGGAAAGCAAAGTATTAAACCTGCTAACCATCTTGCAACACCTTCTTTTTCAAGGGATGGATATGATAATCGTCTCGCTGAAACTTTCGATCTGAACGTAGAGGCTTCGTCGTGATCTGCAGGGTTTTCCACATTTGCTTGCAGTTTTTCCAATGGGGCCTGCACAGCTGCACCACTGATGTACGCTGACAAGGATGTTGTATATGACGTACTTTATGTCCATTGCAGGCTTCAATAATTAATGAATGTATGTAGGATCCAGGCCTTCTGTTTGATGCAGGCAGGACTAAAAAGCAATGTTTCGCCGATATTCTAACAAACCTGGAACAACTTGGTGGTTTGGCTTGCAAATACATAAAAGCTTCTATTTTCTATTTTTGATGTTAGTATTTTTTTTTTCACATAAAAAATACGTGTAGAGTAGACTATTTTAGAATCCAAATCACACCATTAAAGTACTCAACACATACATTAATTAAAACATATACATTCTTTTTAAATAACAATGTTAAAAAATCTCAAATTCCACATTGCAATATTAGATAATCTTATGCATTTTATTTTGGATAACAACGTT
Organism: Pinus tabuliformis; assembly: GCA_031772625.1. Taxonomy (NCBI): domain Eukaryota; kingdom Viridiplantae; phylum Streptophyta; class Pinopsida; order Pinales; family Pinaceae; genus Pinus; species Pinus tabuliformis. The sequence continues at coordinate 481,282,751 of CM062806.1, read as the reverse complement.
AAAATCTCAAATCATCCCTTCTTTTTTGAGGGATGATAACCGCCCTGGTCATTGTTTTGATCTGAACGTAGACGCTTTGTTCCTTAATTCAAATGATTCACTAGTTCTTTAATTCAACATGCGTGGCCTTGTGTAAAAGTAACTTCAGTTGCACGCGTACACGACGACTGCAAATATTCGAAGGGGTTATTTAAAAAAGTTTTGTTTTTTTTATAACTAATTTTTTAGCTGGTTTAGAATTTGATTAAAATTAAGAAATTTGTTAATTTTATATAATATAAATTTATATGAATTTTTTTTTAACATTGAATTTATTAGAATGTTTAATAATTCATTGTAGGATAGAATTTTGTTTTTTTTGGGATGAATTAATGAATAAATTCGAATGGATAGGTCATTTTTATATTAGGTCGAAAATCATTGTTAATTTCATTAATTAATTTATTATTAAATATATTTTAATGTATTTTTGTCTTGATAAGCATGAAATAAATGTATTTTGGGTGGAGAGTTTTATTAGGGCTTTGCAAAATTTTCTATACTATGTGTTGAAAATTGAATCATGACTTGGAAACTCATTTTAAAGTTAATCCCATCAGGTAGCTTATCTTAATTGGTTCAATGAAAGGTTTTTTAGGGAGGGATGAAACCACCCTCTTATAGCAACATAGTTATTGGATGCCATAAGCCTCTGAAAGGAAATGTTGGTTCTTCTCAAGGAAGCAAATTTATGGAGGAAACCTCACTCTTGGGTGCATAATGACAAGCTCAATTGAATGGGATATGTTTTCCAAAGGTTTCAACTAACCCAAAGCTTGTCATACCCAATAATAAACTAGAGAAATCAAGGCAGTTCATGAAAGATCACACCTTGATTAGCAAATTCATGGGCATCTAGCTCCAAGAACAAGACATTGTGAAGTGGATTCAATTAAAATAGCGACCAAAAGGCTCGATAGAGCTGAGATTGAGGACCAAAGGTTATTTTTACTATTAGCGTTTCAAATCTGGAAGATCGAAAGAGAGTTTTTGAAAATGGTCCAAATTTCACGAATAATGTGGGGTCCTTTAAAAGATTCTGGGAGGAGTGCTATAACTCAAAGGAGCAGTTTCTTTCAAATCTGGAAGATCGAAAGAGAGTTTTTGAAAATGGTTCAAATTTCATGAATAATTGTCAGGTCCTTTATGAGATTTTGGGAGGAGTGCTATAATCCAAAAGAGCAGTGTCTTGCAGCCTCGATTGGGTGCAAATGTTCTCCCTTCCCGAATATTTCTGGTAACCACACGTTCAAGGGCATTGGTAACACTATTGGAGATTTTATGAAAATAAGGCATGCATCATATAGCCATATATGTATTTATATGAACATCTCTAAATCCCTCCTTAAATCAATAGTACCAAACCAGATCTAAACATAGTTGCTAGATTATGAACAAATTTCCTTCAAATAAATAAATAAATAAAAATTATATATTCAAAAGTTGGATGTCCCACCACTACCACTATAACATCTAGTCCGAAGTCAAATTGGTGAAACACCTATGGCATTTTGAACATGTTATCATTAAACAATGAATACCTTAATAACTTAAAATATGAAGGAGATACAACATTCTTTTATATTTAAAATAAATTGGATATTTAACATTTAAAAATAACTATAGGTTAATATTGATATATATATATATATATATATATATATATTAATACTTAAAATTATATTAAAAATATATATAAAAAATAATAATATTATAATTATGAAATTTACATATTACGAAGAAATTTTTTTTTTCAAAATAAATCAGAGTAGCCTAATAAAGTCACAATTTTGCCTAAAAACAGTAGATATTCCTGTAAAATTTTGACTAAAATCAAATAGAAATTTATAAATATTATTATCTCGTTAACAACACCAAATAATATTTAATTTTTTATTTAATGAATCTCCGGTCTTCTCAGAGAAATATTCTTCAGAGGTATATTCTTCTGTAATGAAACTCTGGTCTTCTCGAAACCAACTTGAAAAATGAAAACCATTGATAAAAAAGTTGCTTTCGTCTTTCCTGCCATTCCGACATAATCACTGTAGATATGCCATTGTCCGTGGTCAAGCTCTCCGTTTTAACTTATTCATAGCTATCGGGTTATTCACGTGAAAGGGCGGCCCATTGAAAAGTTTGCAAAGGAACCTCATGCGCAGGTTTAAAGATTCGAGCAGCTGACGTAACAATGAACTTCATGGAGCTTTGGCTTTATTAATGTGACAGAGTGGTCTCACCTAGATTTTCAATAGGAGTGGTCTACGGAGGAATTGCGTGGTTAAAAGTGGTTAAAATTTTGGAATTTTTTTTTTTTAAATTTGTAGAGGTAGTGTTTGAATCATGTTTTTGATGGTAGAAATAGATTCACCAACATCAAAAATTTTTAGGGCATTTAAAATTATGAATTTTGACAGTTTTTACTTGGATTTACAAAAATCCCTACCTGATTTTTTCAAAATATGACCAGAATTTCCATAACTTTCTGGGCAAAAAAACATAATTATTAGACTACAACTTTTCAACACTGTTCAATAAAAATTGGTGAAATTTTAAAAGTGAGCATGCTTGCATCATCTCGATGACATTACTCACTGCAAAATGAGAGCATTTTCAGAGGTCATGCAGGATAGCAATGGTCCTTCCCTCTGCTTGGTTTGAAAAATCTTTTGTTTTAATAAGATTAATAATATGGATTCGACCAACAATAGAGTGGCTTGTATTGTAATGTGACTTAGTACCTTGCTTGTTAATGGGTATTAAATGAGCGGGGTTGTATATGTCTATTGTTAGATAATTGGCCTACCCCAAAATGAGAGCATTTTCCAGAGGTCATGCACGACATAAATGGTCTTTCCCTCCGCTTGGTTTGAAAAATCTTTTATTTTAATAAGATCAATAATATGGATTCGACCAACAATAGAGTGACTTGTATTGTAATGTGACTTAGTACCTTGCTTGTTAATGGGTATTAAATGAGCTGGGTTGTTTATGTCTATTGTTAGATAATTGGCCTACCACAAAATGAAAGCATTTTCCATAGGTCATGCACCGCAGAAATGGTCCTTCCCTCTGCTTGCTTTGAAAAATCTTTTGTTTTAATAAGATCAATAAGATGGATTCTAATGTGACTTAGTACCTTGCTTGTTAATGGGTATTAAATGAGCAAGGTTGTATATGTCTATTGTTAGATAATTTGCCTACCAAAATCTAACTCTGGACATATACTACCCTCGCTCATTTAATGCTCATTGGCAGGGTACTTATTTTCAATGTTCCATAGGAGTTTGGGTAGTTGCACTAGTGATGTATGCTGACAAGGATGTTGTATATGATATACCACAATTATCAATATTTGCAGAGCTATAGCTTCATTAATGCATGGGGCAATATATGCGAACTCTTGGATTTAGCCCATTACGAAATCCAATAAATGACTGTCCCATACATTAATGGAATTATAGCTCCACAAATATTGATTACCCTCCATTAAAACTATTAATAATGGACGTTGTACATGGAAAAAAGGGCTATCCACTTACTCCAATTGTAATTTTATAAGATTTGTGACTCAGAAAAGTGATGCATATTTGGTTTTGCTCTTGATTTTCTTCCTTTTTATCATGAATGTGAGAAGGTGAAGGTGTTTTCTAATAGAAAGTGAAGAGAAGGTGAAAGTGGTTTTCAATAGCAATTTTAATAATGTCATGATTCTTATTTACTATTTGTGTCACTTGTCATGTGAGAAGAAACAATAGAAAATCCATGACTGAAGAGAAACTTCAGTGTTGTTCCAAGTCAAGTCTCAAGGTTAATGATAGTTACCTTTCATTTGTTTCACCATTACAAAACAACTTTGTTAAATGTTTGCAATAGAAATGCTTGAATATTGTATTCTTTTAAATAAAATGTTTTAAAATATTATATTAACATGTAAGAAAAAATTGAAAATTTTAATTCCTCTCGTACATCTAAATTTGGAACTTAAATAAATTTACACTTAAAAATTTAAGATGAAATTTGATAGAAGGAGACACTTTGCTTTGATGAATGTCTTGTATTTTTCTTAATGGAACTATGGTTTTCTCAAAACTTTACTCTTTTATGATGAAACTTTGTTCTATAGAATAATTTGTTCTTGTGGTAAATTTTATATTGAGGAAATTGAATCAGAATGAAAGAACATCATGTCTATATTAGACATGAACATGTTGACTTTTCGGCTTTTGCTCAACAATCCATCAAAATCAAGTACCATATAAACCTTAAAAACACTTCAGAAATGTTTTAGAACCTTTAGAGATCATCAAAAACCCTAACAATTTGAACATCAACAATAACTTTAAGATCAAACACTTGGAATCCCCTCCTTAAAAAATCTTAAATTCTACCATATTCTTACCCCTTACCTTCTCCTATAGATTATCTTTCCCTGGAACTCCTGCATGATTTAGAACAAACACTTTAATATTAAAATACTAGTATTAAGATTAATTAAAAATACAAATTAATATATATTATTAACTTAAAATTAATTAATTATAATATTAATTAGTGACTTTGTATAATAGCATCAATATAGTATTATTATCATTATAATACTATTATGATGTAATTTTAATATCATAATATTTTTAACGTAATATCAATATATCATTATTATCTTATAATCTCATAATAACTCATTATTATTACATTAATAATAATATATTAACTATGTAATAAAAATATTATCATTATATATTTTAACTTAATATATTAATAAAAAAATTAATTTATTAGAATATTATATTATTTATTTTTCTTCATATTATTACGGTTTTCTCTTTAGAGCTGATATTTCTCCACTTTATTTTATTTATATATATATAAATAATTGTTCTCTTAACATTATTTTTTCGAATTTTCTGTTTTAATAATGAATTTATTATGAACTTAAAATATAAACATTCATATAAAATAATTGTGATAAATTTGAAATTCTAAATTAAATATTAAATTTATTTATATATTCAAAAATATATCATTTTTTAATTTACAATTTAAAAAATAATATATATGTATATTATGATGTATAAAATATTTTTAGAAAAAAATTACATTGAAAATTTTAATCTAAACCAATAAATATACTTCATCTTTATATTATTAATATTTTTTTTTTTTTTTTTAAATATATAATTTTTTAATTTATAGCTAGAAAGATAATACACATAAATTTGTTAGTGATATTTTTGTTTTCATGAAAATCTGTACAAAGATGAGAGTGTGAAAAAAATATGCGTAAAAAGTTGATAGCGTGAAAAATAACAACATTGCAAATCCGTTTGTCCATAGATTACTAAATTCAACATGCGTGCGCTTAGGTAAAAGCAACCTCACCCGCAGGCGGACATAATTTCAACTATTCAAAGTTAAATGACGTCGCGTTATTAAAAAAAAATTAAACCAATTGAGTTTTAGCATAATCAGAGGCTTTTTATGGTTTTAATTTTCTTTTTTTCTTATTGCAATTTCGGACGGTTAATGGTTTCGAATAATACAAATGTATAACGAGGTTTTTAAACATTGAATTCAATTTAGTGTAGTCGATTTAATTTAGTTAACTAATAATAAAATTAATATTTTTTTAATTAAAAATTAGAGTTATTTTTATATTTAGATTTTTTTTTCAATTTGATTAATTTTTATTTAAACAAGTATAAAATAAGATGTTATAAGGAAAAAAAAATTAAAGATGAAAATTCCATATAAAAAATTTTATGTACACTTTCTTATAAGTAAATTTTGTAAATTTTTATGCCCAATTCTTTATGAACAAATATGTATTATTATTTTTTTGTGATTAAGAATAGATGCAATATTATATTTGCCTCTAGAATTTTTATTTATTTTTTAAATAGTTATCAGTAAGGATAGTTTATTTTTTATTTTTCATTTTTTAAATAGTTATAAGTGAGGATATTTAATAATTTGTTGTATAACTAATTTGAATTGATTTAATTTTTTATTTCAGACTTTTGGGATTTATATCATTATTAAATAGAATTGCCAGAATGACAATAGATGGTTCGAACTCCAAATCAACTATGTGATTATTCGGAAAATTTTATTTGATATTGATTTAATCTATTGTCTTTATAACAAGTAAATAAAGCTTAGTTAACTAATTACTTTTTTAATAATTTAACTATAACAAGTAAATAAATCTTACTTAACTAATTACTTTTTTAATAATTTAAATTATTTTCACATTTAGAAAACTATTATTAATAAACTTGATTATTTTTTAATAAACTTGATTAATTTTTACACAAACAAATTAGTTTAAAACCAAAATGGTGTAAGGAAAAAAAGCAGATCATATCAAGATGTTAAGAAATTAAGAAGAGATTGTATTTTATTTTATTGGGATTAAGAAATGATTGTCTTTTATTTGTTAGGTGTTAGGATTAAGGAAGATGTAATACTATATTTGTTTATAAAGTATAAAATAATTATTTTAAATAATAGCCACTAAAGTCTTTTTAATTTTTTCAAACCTTGGATATAAATTTATATATATATATTTATATGAAAAATGTAATTATTGTCGTTGAGTTCTGTTTCCAATAAAATTTGAAAAAAAAATAGTAAAATTTATGTCATTTTTAAAGTAGCATGTTTATGTAGGTTATAAAATTATTTATATATATATCTATATATATATATATATATATATATATATATAAATGTAATTAAGGTTTTTCTTTTTTTTTGTTTTTAATTAATGTGTGGTTTACAAACACTAATGGTTGTTATGTCCACTTTGTGACTTCTTATTAGCAAGGTGTTTTAATCATGGAACTCAATCAATTGAGCTAACCCTTGAGGCTAACAAATTTTGGACTATTTCTCAATTTGTGTTTGTCATCCTTATCCAGGGTCATGTTTAGAGTATCATTCCAATTTTATCTATGTCTCTATGAAGAGAAAAAATGTAATTAGAGTTGCCCAAAGTCATGAAATATTGAATAAAGTTAATTTGCTTTTCTAATCAACCTTAAATTTGTTAATGTAATTAGTGTTGTTTTTTTTTCTCTGTAAAGACTAAATCTATTAAAGAAAATGAAAATAAAATTACAAGGAGGTCAAAACCTCGGAAGAGAAGATCTGCATGCTTTCAGCCTAACAAAACTGTCCCATGAATGGGTGGACCAGTTACAAGTGTATAGAGAACCAGACGTAGGGACCTGAAAACAGTGATAAACCTAAAAAGAGGGTCAACCCCTATGAAGCTGTTACAACCAACAACAAAAGACAAAGATTCTATCCAAATCAGCTTTACAGCCCCAAACTGCTAGATCGCAAGGGCAGAGAACCAAACAACTAGGCCACATAGACAAAACCAATTCCACAAAACCCGAATCCTTTGAACTTGACAGAGTGAACCAAAAAGAAGTCAGTGAGGACATGCAAGAGAACCAGGTGGTGTCACATGACCACGTCCTGGTCCAGCGGCTCCTCAACCACAGGACACTCATTTCCATACCAAATATCATCGCCCTTCGCCTCGTCATCGACCCCGCTACCACCTGGAGGATCCAACGTCGAAAGAGTGCCGCTAGAACTTCCTTCAACTGCAACCGAGACAGAGGCCCAAAGGGGGCTGCCACCTGGTGGCAAAGTGACGCCCGGAGCCTCCTCTTCAGCATGCATTTCACCACGCCTGTTGGCCTTACCTTCATCTTCCAGCTTCTGCTCGATGCCATGGCTGCCCGCGATTCTGTGACCATCCTGTGATGACTCTGCCACGGTGCGCGCTGTAGCTTGAGGCTGAGCCTCCTCCTCAGAGAAAATAATGGTAATATTTGCAGTGATAATGGGCTTGTTAAGACTGCTCTGGAACTTAAAATGAGTATTCTAGAAAGCATTATGCGGGAAAGGTCTGCTGGAAGGGCTAGACAGAGGCGTATTGGCTTGAGAGGAGGGCTGAGAGACAGGAGGCATCGACATATCAGCAGAGTGAGCGGGCTGAGAACGTCCGCGAGCACCACAGATCCCGCCATGATGGCTCCGCATTCTGTGCCGGACCATTGCCAAATTGCGAGTGGAACAATTAACAGAACATGTGAAAATAGAGGGGAGACAAGACAGGCGAAGGAGAAACCGAGTGAGAATCAGAGAACAGGGCTGAGCAGGGGATAAGGAAAGCTGAATTGCAACCTATAGAACCACGAGGAGCCAGACTCTAATGGCTGAGATAGTTCTTCCGCCAAGAAACTCCAAATGGAACGGGCAAAGGCAGGAGGGAACGGGCAAAGGCAGGAGGCCAAAGAGCGAACAGTGGAGAGAAAGCCCGAATGCACCATGAATAAAACCACAGGGGCCTTGTGTCGTTCGAGGTGAGCCATTAATTCCACATGCAGGCGGACTTGCATTCGCATGATGTGAACCAGCTTGAGCCTAACGCAAACTTGGAGAAGAGCGTTGAGCATTAGCTGGCAAGACCACGCACCGGCTTCATTAAATGAATCCATTAATTGACACTTGATTCACTCGCATCCGGGTGTAATTAGGGTTATTTAAAGCTACATGAAATATTGAATAAACTCTAATTTTATTTTTTACATCTATGTTAAATTTCCTATACTTATTTAATGTGTTGCAATCGAGGTGGTTACAACTAGCTTGCATGTGGAGAGAACGTCATTATATAGCCTTGATTCTTACTTACGGTTTCTCTCACTTGTCAAATGACAAAGGTAGAAATAATATTTCTTCAAAAAGTGGACATGGCTATAATTCTAGCCCAAAAAATAATAGTTTAAGGGAGAAACACGATGGAGTTAATTTGGTCTCTAAGAGGAAGAATTAATGACTATTTACTGCTTCTGTCACTTATCAAGTGTGTAATATTCCTAATTAGCTATGGCTAATTGGAATATTCGATTTTGTTCGATTTTTTCCTTCTATAGTTAGTTGTAAATAAAAAGTGAGGAAGGGGGAACATAACTCACTTTAGAATAAAAAGTCACTTCCTAGGTAGCACAACGTTGTGACTTCAGGGGGAGCCAAGTGGGCCAAAGGGGGACGCAGAAATGAGACCCACGCAGACACATGGAGGGACTGCGCAGGAGGGAAGGAACACATGGCGAGAAGGGGATCACGCAGGAGAAGGTGTGCCTAGGGATTGTGAGAGGCAGAGGCTATAAAATAGAGAGGACCCCCCTCATTTGGGATCATTCAGTTATGTGCATTTGGAGCTAGTTGTTTGACTTCTGGGCATGCTGGCTGTTTAGCTAGTCTATAGCACTATTTAGTGCATTGAGTGTCTCCGTTCGGAGATCTCACCCTTAGCTCCGGGGGACTTCGATTGCCTGCTTGGGCAAGGTATTTCCTTTGGTGTTTCAGTAGTAGTTTTATCAGCATTCCAGTAGTAGTTTTAGCAGTGTTTTGGAGGATTGCGCAGCACTGGGAGAGGGACGTAATTCATTCTGGAAACTGTTGGGGATTAGGGTTTGCAGGAGGATTTATGCTGTGTGAGTGAGCAGGGGACCAGCCCTTGCCTATCGGGGGATTTTTGGCACAGTTTTTAGGTGGAGTTTCATGTAGGATTTAGAGGGGTTTCAGAGACAGTGTAGAGCCTTGGAGGAACTCCGCAAATCCCCAGGAGGGTTATTTTCGAGGGTCGGCCATTCCAGGAAGGCTTCCTGGGTTTTTCTTGGTTTCTTGAGTAGAGCCTGAATCCAGAGTTTCAGCTTTTTCCAAGGAGTGGAGCAACCCCAAATCACCATTTGTTTCTTAGCAGTAGCAGCATCCACGCAGAGAGGCCATTCTTGTCATTCTGAGAGTATTTCTTCACTTGCCTTGTACAAGTCAAGGTGCCATCTGTCTGATCACCTCTTGTACTCATTTTATTGCTCAGTATAATAAAATGGCTTAGCACTTTCTCGTTGCATTTATTGTATTTGCTTATATTTCCGGTTTACATTATTATATGCTGTTTCATTGTCATTTTATCACTTATGGGTTATTTTATCATTTTCATATATTTGGTTGGAGTTTTTGTTGGGGTTTGTGGTATATTCTAGGTTAGGAATATTACAGTGGTATCAAATCATAGATCTGGCTCAGCCTGTGGAGCTGGAAATCTATGACACCGACAGTATTTGGTAGGCAACAGGTTCAGGATGAGGACTGATCACAACAACCTCAAGTTCTTTTTGGAGCAGAAGCAGCTATAGGAGAGGCAGCAGAAGTGGATCAGTAAGATCCAAGCATATGACTTTGACATTAAGTATGTCAAAGGTAAGAACAACGTGGTAGCAGATGCTCTTTCACGTAGACCAGCCACGTTGTCTCTTATGAGCTTGGATACAGATTGAAGGGCTCGACTCTTAGTAGAGTACTCCAAGGACAAGTTTGCGTGTGAGGTTCTGGATGGGAAAGTGGCAGATGACAGGTACAGGGTGGTCGATGAGATCATCTACTACAAGGACCAGATATTCTTGATTGAGGGGTCTCAGCTCAAGAAGAAGATACTCCAGGCATCACATGATTCCCCATTGGCACGACATCAGGGTTTTACCAAAACCTACCGGGCCATTAGGGAGAGGTTCTCATGGAAGGGCCTTAAGGAGGACGCACTCCAACACATCCGGGACTGTGATGTTTTCCAGAGGAACAAGGGAGATATGAGCCATCCCGCAGGATTATTGCAGCCTCTTCCCATTCCGGAGGGGAAATGGGAGAGTATTTCGATGGATTTCATCACAGGGTTTCCCATGGTCCAGGGCAAGGTTTGTATCTTTGTCGTCGTTGATCGACTAACGAAGTACGCACATTTCTTTGCCATATCCACACACTATACAATAGCACAGGTGGCTGATCTATTCTTCAGGGAGATATTAGGCTACATGGTCTTCCTAAGACAATTGTCAGTGACAAGGACAGCTGTTTCATGGGCGGGTTTTGGTAGGAGATTTTCCGATTGGTGGGGATGGAGTTGACACCGAGTACCAGCTATCACCCCTAGATGGACGGATAGACGGAGATAGTTAACAAGTGGCTGGAGGGCTACTTGCATAACTATGTCAGTGGGCAGCAGCGTGCATGGCTGAAGTGGCTGCATCTGGGGGAGTACTGCTACAATAATTCACATCACATGTCCACTGGTATGTCACCATTCTATGCCTTATATGGGTATGATCCTTTATCTTTTGTCGACGTGATGTTTGGTGATAGCAGGGCTCCTAGAGCCAAGATTTGGATCCAAGAGAGTTAGGATATCCTCCGAGCTCTCAAGGATAACATGGCTACAACGCAGAGCCAGCAGAAGCTATATGCTGACAGGGGTCGAGTGGAGAGGCAGTTCGAGGTAGGGGACATAGTCTACCTATGATTACAGCCATATTGACACTCATCACTGAAGCAAAAGGGGGCTGAGAAGTTCAAGTCCCGCTCTTATGGACCATACAGGGTGATACGTAGGATTGGTCAGGTTGCATATGAGTTGGAGTTGCCCCAAGGCGGCAAGATTCATAACATTTTTCATGTATCATGCCTGAAGAAGGCATTGGGGCAGCAGGTGACCGTGACGGATGAGCTACCACCCATGGATGATGAGGGGCGTTTGGTGTTGCAGCCAGAGGCTATCATTGACACTAGGGAGAGGCAGTTGTGGAGCATGACGGTCTGGGAATTCTTGGTGAGGTGGAAAAATTTGTCGGATGAGGATGCCACTTGGGAGAGTGATGAGATCTTACAGCATCCATCACTTCAGTTGCTTGAGGACAAGCAACATTTTGCCGGGGGAGACTGTAATATTCCTAATTAACTATGGCTAATTGGAATATTCAATTTTGTTTGATTTTTTCCTTCTATAGGTAGTTGTAAATAAAAAGTGAGGAAGGGGGAACATAACTCACTTTAGAATAAAAAGTCACTTCCTAGGTAGCACAACGTTGTGACTTAAGGGGGAAGCAAGGGGGCCAAAGGGGGACGCAGAAATGGGGCCCACGCAGACACATGGAGGGACTGCGCAGGAGGGAAGGAACACATGGTGAGAAGGGGATCACGCAGGAGAAGGTGAGCCTAGGGATTGTGAGAGGCAGAGGCTATAAAATAGAGAGGACCCCCTCATTTGGGATCATTCAGTTATGTGCATTTGGAGCTAGTCATTCGACTTCTGAGCACGCTGGCTATTTAGCTAGTCTACGGCACTGTTTAGTGCATCGAGTGTCTCGATTCAGAGATCTCACCCTTAACCCCGGGGGACTTCGAGTGCCTGCTCGGGCAAGGTATTTCCTTTGGTGTTTCAACAGTAGTTTCATCAGCATTCCAGCAGTAGTTTTAGAAATATTTTGGAGGACTGTGCAACATGGGGAAAGGGACACAGTTCATTCTGGCAGTTGCTGGGGATTAGGGTTTGCAGGAGGATTTATGCTGTGTGAGTGAGCAGGGGACCAGCCCTTGCCTATCGGGGAATTTTTGGCACAGTTTTCAGGTGGAGTTTCAGGCAGGATTTAGAGAGGTTTTAGAGACGGCGCAGAGCCTTGGAGGAACTACGCAGATCCCTAGGAGGGTTATTTTCGGGGGTCGGCCATTCCAGGAAAGTTTCCTGGGTTTTTCTAGGTTTCTTGAGTAGACCCTGAATCTAGAGTTTCAACTTTTTCCGAGGAGGGGAGCAGCCCCAAATCATCATTTGTTTCCTTGCAGCAGCAGCAGCACAGCAGCAGCATTCACGCAAAGAGGCCATTCTTGTCATTCTGAGAGTATTTCTTCACTTGCCTTGTGCAAGTCAAGGTGCCATCCATCTTATCACCTCTTGTACTCATTTTATTGCTCAGTATAATAAAATGGCTTAGCACTTTCTCGCTGCATTTCTTGTATCTACTTATATTTCCGGTTTACATTATTATATGCTATTTCACTGTCATTTTATCACTTCTGGGTTATTATATCATTTGCATATATTTGGTTGGAGTTTTTGCTGGGGTTTGTAGTATATTCCGGGTTAGGAATATTACAAAGTGAAAAAGATAGAAATAATTTTCCTTCAAAAAGTGGACATGGCTATAATTCTAGCCCAAAAAATAATAGTTTAAGGGATAAAAACGATGGAGGTAATTTGGTATCGAAGTGGAAGAATTAATGACTAATGAGAAATAAACAAAGAAAAACAAAAAATAGTTGGCTATCTAAAGCATTGGACCAAAAATAATTGAATTTGACCTAATTTGTTATTAGTTTTATATGTTCACATAGATAGGAAAATTCATTAGTGAGATCAACTCTAACCCATCAATTTAATGCCTTAGAAATAAATATTACTTTCACTATTCTAATTTCCCAAGTAAATGAGAAATTAGCTTTATTTTCCACTTAGAAATTTGAAATCTGATTTAACATAACCAATAGCATATTAGAATTCAAGCATCAACAATGGGGAAGTGAGATGAGCATAATGAGTACAACCAATTGCATATCCATCCCAACACATAAATTTGTATTGCAACAACTCTACTTTAGTGGCAAATTTTATTGAAGTTGTTATACTTCTTCATTTCTATAGAAATATGTAATATCTTCTCAAATTATCTTAATATTACCTTTTGTTGGAAAATGATTTACATTATATTATTAAAAATGGAATACATAAAGTACAAATAGAGATGCATGGAGGGACACGACCCATAGGCAACATAAAAAGTGGCAAAAGGGAGACCATCTACCCTGAGGAGGGGAAACTAGATAGTCTTCCTAAGAAGAGAAAATTTGGTGCCATTATTACAGTTAAGAGAGGCAAAAAGTAAAAAACAAAAGAGCTAAAGATAACATTTGCTCGAGAACTTGTAGATACTACCACTCTATCAACTTTGAGAGGAACAAAAATAAAAACATACCATGACAAGATATGGACCTGTTCATGTTGAGCTAGCACCTTGTGGGTTGGAGGAAGCATGGACCGACTGCTTATGTGCATGTTATCCATTGATTGGAACAACTTCACCAGCAATGTTGGGGCTAGAAGGGCCTTCTTTTGGTGTTTCTTACACAATGAAACAACCAAAGGGACTGGGATGAGGGGGAGAAGACTTTCACCAACTAGTTTGATGTCCATAGATTGGAATGAGGTTTCCATTGACCCATGAACCTAATAATTTCACCCAACACTAGTGTAGATGGTGGAGGCTGAGGCGGAGTCGAGAGGGACCAAAATTAAAGCAAAGGGACTAGTACAAGAAGAGGAGGGTATTTCTAGTGAGAATTCGAGACCAAGGTTGAGCGAGAGACGGCGAAAGGAGGAACATATGTTGCTGGTATGGATTTTGGCTTCAATTTTCCTCCTGTAAACATTGTTGCATTCCCATTCTTGAGCCATGAGGTGTCAAGCAAAGAGATTGCAGAATGCCCAAAGCTCATTTCCCCCCCCTTTGACCTTCCTCAACTTCCAAACTTGTAACCTGACATCGAATGTGTTCAGGGATGTCATTCTCAAAAAGAGCCACGTTGTCTTCCATTGTTGGAGTGGCAAGCGATCGACCTCATCCCCATCCATGACCACCACGAAAAACTTGTCCTCTTTCTCGAATCATGGGTTCAAGTTGGAAAGCAGTGAAATTTGTTGGAGGCATCGGGATAGCAGGACCCAATAGAGAAGAGTAAGTGATCATATAGGGTTGGGTGTGGAGAGAAATGACTGAAGAGGTAGGAGGAACATTCTAAAACATAGGTATGGTGAGCAACATATATGCATATAAGGTGGTTTTTCGGAGTGTGTTAAACTAGAGTGTATGAGGACTTGATAGAGTAGAAGAATTAATGATTGACAGATGCATGGATATATGCGTCGAGGAGAGAGACTACCAAGGTTTGGGAATATTTATCCTTGGCTTGAGAAAGTGGTTGGGCAGATGGGAGCACCTGGATCCAATGGAGAAGGTCCTTAGTAGTAATGTGCTTGGAGTGAGGGGAATAGGCTTTGATGGTTGGAAAGGATAAGGGTGAGTCCTCGCATTGCTCACAATCTTCTACTCCCTTATTTGCTAAGAAGTTTGCTAGTGAGTTGGATTTTCATTTGGTGTAGGAGAATATTATGGCCTCCTGTTGGGAAAGGAGGGATACCATTTTTTGTATGCAGTGGTCTAGGTGCGAGCTAGCTGATCATTTGGATGTTTTCATTTCGTTGAGGACTCGTTGAGTTGCTAGAATGATTATTCTTAAGTCACCTTTATTTATTAAAGTAAATAAGTGGTGGCATTATCCTACAGGGAAAATTTTAAGGATGAAATTTTATCTTAATGTTTAGAAACCTTGGTGAATCTTACTAGTTCCTAATATGCAAATTCTAAAATGTTTGGTCATAATTTTGTAGATATATTTATATTTCCAGTGATTTTATATTATTCTATATAATTTTTTGCGATTGTTAAGGTAAAATAATTTTGTATTGTAAAATTTGGGTGAAACATTTTTAGAAAAAAATGGAAATTGGTGAACCTTTTTTTTGGAAAAAGAATAGAAAATTAGCCCACCTAGGAATAATAGCCCCTAAAATTTTCCCTGTTATCCTATGCTTATACCACACTTATACCTTTAATTAGTGCCTCCAACTATTTCTATCATGGCCTATGCATCCCCTGTAGATTCAAAGAATCTCCCCTATGTGATCATGAATGATCCTTTCCGATGCCTACTTCCCCAGGGTTGCCTTAGGAGGCTCCAACGAAGTTGAGATTGAAATGATTGGAAGGTGGCAACTTCTAGGTATCAGGATAAGGGTATTTTGTGTTTCCTAAAGGGGGGGTTTCTTGGATCATTGGGAGCTTAAGGTTCCACTAGGCAAGAATTTACTTTTCTGATTGCGGGGCTTGGAAGTCTTTAGCATTCCATCTAGCGAGGGGCATGGCTTCCTCAAGGTACTTGTGGAAAAGCTGCCATGTACTCTTAGGAGGTTTCTCTTATTGTTAAAGGTTCTTTGATTCCTTTCTTTCCATATTTCCTAGGCTAAGAGGCTTAGAGAGATAGATCATAGGTTGTTGGGGATGGGATTAAGGAAATAGATTTTTGGCTAGTTCTTGGTAGTTTGGGAGATGATGCCTTCCCCCCGAGCATATCTTTAGAAGTATTGCTCAAGCTTTCTCCATATGTTGTTAGCATACGTGCATGAGATAAATAGGTGATTTATGGTCTCTTGTTGAGATTTGCATAGACAACATAAGGAGGGGCCTTGAAAACCTTTATTGGCTAAATTATCCCATGTGAGAGTTATATGCTTGATGAGAAGCCAAGTGAAAGTTTAAACTTTGGGGCAGGTGCTCATGTGTTAGAGCTCCTTCTAAAAGGGATAAATATCAGGGGATCCTTCGTGAGTTAAGAGTTGATAAGCCCCCTTTGTTGGGTTGTGTTATATTCTTTCCACGACTAGCAACCCTAGTTAACCAGGGGATTAGAGGGAGGGGCAGTTCCCTTTGTCCCAGGGGTTTGAAAGGGGTAGGTAGACCCCCTCTACGGGGTCTAAGGCAGTGCCCCGGGGAAATTTTTTTTGGACCTTATATTAGGTTGGGCAGACCTACCTATGGTTTTGTGCATGGTTTTCGCACATGGTTTTGGACGCGATGGTTTTTCGGTCCATGGTATTGGATGCTTCAACATGTATATATATGTATTGTAACATTGAAAGGAACATAATTAAAAATCAAGTTGGTAATCCCGGTTTTGGGATATAGGGGAAAATCTATGTGTATATGTGTTTTATGTGTTATGCTCTCACATTGTTTATTTTTTGTGTTTTAGAATTTGTATGCAGGTAATTTCTATACAAGGTTAAAACCTACACCCTTGACCGACAAGCTTCCTACATTGTTGTAGCCACATCAGAGGATATATGGTCCCTCTTTCTACCTATTGAATATTTGATGGAGAGCCTACTAAAGAGATGTTTTATTAGGTTCTAAATCATCCTCTTCCCATAAGATATTTTGAATCCAAGTGCAGACTTCATTGCTCCCATTGTTAGTATAGAATTGACAAACACGGTTTCAACCTGTGCTTTGGACTGAGGCTTGACTTAGTGGAGTGGAGATGATGTTTCTTAAGCTTGGTATTTGTTTCCAGGAGTCATTCCAAAATTTGGTTGTTTTTCCATCATGGATTTCCCAAAAGCAGTGCATTTGAACCAAAGATCTGTTAAGGCTAGCCATATTCCAGATGAGAGATCTCGAAGGTTGAGAGGAGAGGCAAATGAGATACTACTTTGAAGTATCCTTTACATATTTGATGTGCCACAAATGGACCCATGGTTCTGTCTTGTATTTTATCCATTTCCACCAGACTTTGCCACCTACAACGTTATTGGCACTTCTGGATCACGTAAGCCTAGCCCTCTATTTGCTTTTGGGAGGAAGAGCATTTCCCATTTCATGAGGGGGAATTTTTTCTTTAAATCTACTCCTCCCCAAAACAACGAAAATTGGATATTTATGATACTTTTTAGGACCCATATGGGGGTTTCCAAGACATAAAAAAAATGTAGGCATGGTTTGCAGGACAAATTTTAAGAGGAATAATCGACTTGCTATGTTTAAGGATCTTTATGTCCAACAACTCAACTTGGAGTTAAGCTTGTTAATGAGTTCTTGCCAAGAAGAGTGATTGATGGCAGAATCAATGAGGGGGGATCCCAGGTATTTAGAAGCGAGAGAAGTTGACAAAAACTCAAGCATGCATTTGATGTTCCTCTAGGTGATGGTAAGGGTATTGAAGAAGAAAATTTTGGATTTTGCCATATTTATGGAGGTATAGGGGGCTTCATAGAAGAGTTATAGTATGGTTTTTACTTCCTTGGTATCATGAGCAAAGGAGTGGTTCACGAGGAGGGTATCATCCATCGATTGTTGGTGAGAGAGGGTGATGCTTCCATGAATGGTGAGATCTTTGATAGAGCCTTTTTGAAGAGAAACTTTTATGGGTCTACCAAGACCTTCTTCCATGAGAATGAAAAGGAATGGGGAGAGAGGATTCCCTTTCCTTATGCCTCTTGAAGGTTGGAAGGTGTCCATGGGGAAGCCATTGACAAGGATGGAGAAGAAGGCAGCGGAGATCAAGGACATAATCAATTGAATCTAATGGGTACATAAACTGAAAGCCCGAAGGGTGCTTTCAATATAGTCCTAGTCGAGCTTGTCAAAGGCCTTAGACATTTCTACCTTTATCAACATTCTAAGCTTCTTTAGGGTTTTAAGGGAATGGATAACCTCATGAGGAAGGATTATGTTGTCTAGGATTTGTATACCTTCCACATAGCCATATTTCTTAGGAGAGATGAGGAAGGGAAGAATGGGATTCAATTAGTTAGCTATGAATTTAGTTATGATTTTGTAAATAACATTACAAAGAGTGATGGGGTGATATTTACCTAGAGAAGAAACATTGTCCTCATTTTGAACTAGAGCTAGGAAGGTGGCATTGAAGGCCAGTAAGATGGTTCTATTGCTTCATGATTCCTCAACAATGGCATGGATTTCACTCTAAAGGAAGTCCCAACATTGTTTGAAGAAAGTGATAATGAACCCATTAGGTCCAGGGGCTTTTCCATATGCCATAAGATTGAGAGCCTCTATAATATATATTTTTGAGATGAGCCTAATAGGATTTTTATTTTGTTCCTTAGTGACTAATTCTGGGATATTTGTTGTGATTTGGTCTATGGCCTCCCAACACTATGGTTGAGGTTCTTACAAAATATCAAAGAAGAAGTTGACCAATTCCTTTTCTATGTCCTCCTGTTTTTCTACTATTTCACCAAATTTAGTTCAGAGAGAGGTGGTTCGATCGAATTCCCTGTGCTAGAAGATTGATCTATGGAAAAATGAGGTGTTATGTTCTCCCTCTTTGATCTAGTTGATCCAATATTTTTTCTTCCAATAGATTTCTTCACGCTTGTAGTATTCCTTGAGCTATTTGGTGAGGTCTTCTTCCTTACCATCACCTACGTAGTGTGACCATTTAGCATGATATCCTATTAGAGAGTGGTCATGGTCTTTTCAAGGTGCTGGATTTCTTGGAAGATATCTCGAAATTCCTCCTTGTTCCATTTTTTGAGGAGGATCTTGATTTTCTTGAAATTTTGTTGGAAGACATACATCTTGGGTCCTCTAAAGTGGTTCATTCCCTTCCACTAGATTTTTATTTTATTGATCATATTAAGATCTGAGTGCAAATTTTTTTCAAATCAGAAAGCACGCTTAAGGGGCTTACCAAATAATCTCCACGACAGAGAGATGGGAAAATGGTCCAATCCTGAAGAGGGGAAAATATTCACTGTGAGGTCATGACCTCTAGTGATTAAATGTTTTGAAACTAAGAAGTGATCCAAACATGAGGATATCTGGGCTAATCCCCTTCTTTTGTTATTCCAAGTGAAGAGGACATTGGTCATATTCATGTCCACCATGATTTCTTCTTCTATGAAGTTCCTTAGGTCTTCGAATTTTGATTCTAGATGCCTTCTGTCACAATTTTTTTCTTTTAGAGAGGTGATAATGTTGAAGTTGTCATTTATGATCCATTTATTGGGTTCTAGTTGATCCTTCAGGGAGTGGAGGTGGCATATCATGTCTTGCTTCTTAGAAGGAGCTTGATGTCAATATACGTTGGAAACGAAGTAGTGTAGATATGTGCTTAACAAGTGAAAATAAGCAGTGAGGACAAAGCGATTTATGGGAAGAAATTCGATACTTTTGTCACCGTTTGTCACCGTCCCTGTTACCCCTCGCCCGCACACTGGAGGACTCATTCCGGGACCTGTGAGAAGTGACATGACCTGAAACCACTTGCATCATATTCCTCTAAGTATGAGCTTCATATGCCCTGAAGACATCTCCTGCAAAATACCCATGAAAACAGCTCTTTTTGCATTAGCGCGGGTCCATAGTTCACTGCCTGCGCCAATGAGGGAAATCCTCTAAAAAGGGCACGCCATTGGCGCTCTGTCTCAGAGTCGCACTCGCGCCAACCGAATTGAGTAAAGTTTTTAACCAACAAGCTCCCGAAGGTTCTCTTCAACCCATTCACCAACTGAATCTATGTTGAGCTAGGATGGTTTGGCTTCGAATCTCCATAGAAGGGAAAGTGGTTTGCCACCTTTCATGGAAGTTTCCAAGTGATAAATCCAATCCCATGAATAATGTGGTTGATCCTATCTCTTCCTTCTCTATCTATAAAAGCTTGCTTCTATGCCTTGAGCAAGCTAGTTACAATAGTTCTAGTTCCAGCATAGTGATAGAGAGTTTGAAGCTGCAAGAGCCTTCTTTGCACCCATAAGGCCAAATCTAAGTAAGGAGATTCTTGTCACCCAAAGAGAGAGAGGCTTGTTCCTCATCCCAACAAGCTTTGCAAGACTTGTGTAGCTGACTACCCAACCAAAGGAGGATTTGACGTCAGAACAATGGTTGTATTCTTTTTTGTTATTTATTAATAATAGATGACTATCATTATGGTTCCACTCTCATTGTCTTATGTTTGATGTTGAGTTATATCTTTTCTGACTGATATATAATTGCGTCTACTAGATTTTATGCTTGTTTTCGTGTTGTTCTTTGCATGTGCAGGTGTCCAATCACGGAGATCATGGGGATCGTGATTGGCCAAGGCAAAGGAACGAGGGCGACATCTCTTCTACGAACACTAGCGTTGGAATCCAAGTAGGTTCTCACCATCCACTTTGTATTTGCAATTAGGGACTTGCGTGATAGCATTGTGTGATTGTTGCTAGACCTGGTCTGGGCTAGTAGGGATCGTCTCTGTCCGCAGAGAGGATTACCTCCACAACAAATTGGCAACTCCGCTGGGGAGTCTTGTCTCTTTGGTTTCGTGTTTGGTTGCTTAGATAGCTTTCTGGGTTGGATTTCTTGTTGTTTCTTGCTTCCTGGTTTGCCTAGATACTGTTTTCAAGCCCTGGGTTGCTTGCTTTTGTTTTTGACTTAGCAAACTCGATTAGCGCACTTTTTAGCCTGACAGTCGCGCCAATTGGCGCAAGTTGCTCAAAAACAACCCGCGCCAATCCCATAAAAGCGCGAGTTGCAGCCTGACAGTCGCGCTAGGCCTGTCAACCTTTCCAGTTCGCTTGTCTTCAAGCCCTCTGAGCTTGGATTTGTATTTTGCCGTGTCTTTTTCAATTACTGGAGTGTGTTTGACCCTTGTTTGACTGGTTTTAGACCTTCATCCTTCGGGTGTTTGCCTTTTTCTACCGATTTCACATTTTAGCCCTAGGGCATCTAGTGGCCTTGTGCGTCGAGCCTTCCGTAGGAGTCTTGGGTTCTTTGATCGTCCAGTCGACTTTGTGATTACTTTTTGCACTTGCTCAGTAGTTGTCAAAGCCTTTTGTTGGTATTCAAGTGATTTGCTCCTTTTCCGCTTGGATTTCGCTTGACTTCGTTTAGGCTTGGATTACATAGCCCGTAGAGGTCTTTGTGTTTTCTTCTTGGTTTGAAGGACTGTTTTGGTGTTTTGGGGATTCCATTGTGTGCTCATTGAGTGAAATTGATCTTTTGCTCGGTGTTACTATCTCTCAAAATTTGTTTAGTGCACTTTTCCATTGAAAAGAAAACGAATAATCTCTTTTGCGTTGCATTAGTTAATTGAAATTAGAAGCTTTTCATTGATTAAGCGATTTAAAACAAAGAAAAGTTTCGTTTATTTGTCATTAGCTGCATTAGAGTGGTTCTTGATTGTTTGTGGTCATTTTGTTTGAAAAATTCTTAACTCTCTCGTAGTTAGTATTCATCGAACGAAATGATATTCTTTGGCATATAGTTTGCATTTAGGGAATTGTGAGAGATTACATACGGTAGGACCTGGAAATTGAAACTTAATCAAAGATCAACCATAAAATGAACTGAATGAACTTAAAAACGCATTGGAACATAACACTCACTGTTTAGAGGTCTAGGCTAGAGACGTGCTCCGGTGTCGTTAAACCTAGTCACTGTTGTTTCACATTACGGTTGGGTGATTCCTCCTTTTTTGACTCGATAGTGGTCTAGCACGGACTTGAGCTCCCACGTACCGTCGCGTATATAGGGGAGACCCCACTAGGTTATCATCCTTTATCCACAAGAAGCCATGTCTGCCGCCTTACAAGCCGTAACGCACCGAACACAGCATTCGGGAAGATTGACTGCCGTACGGGAAGTCTTTGGTTTTCATATGACTGCCAAGGTGTATATGCAGTTTTATGAATTTGTTTGGTAAACCCTTCGCCTAGTCTCTCTAGAGTAGTCACTTTTGATCCTTTTCAGACTCCTTAAAAGAAAAGGCTCACTTGAGCAATTTGTCACTTTGGGCTCACAAAACATTCGAAGGCGAGTAGAGTCACCTTTTTGTCCTTTTCTCGACTCTTAAAACATGAAAAGGTCAAGTTGTGTCCTTGCGTCTTAAAAATTATTTGGCCGCGATTAACATTAACTGGTTATATCTTATGTGCGTTAGTTTGAGTAGGGTCCTTTATCGTTAGATTCCCTTAGGTTTTGTTTGAAGTTTGTCATCCTGGCTGAACCATCGACTCCCATTCCAAGTGATCAAGGGTCTCCGTCTTCCGTTGCTCCTGAGGTACCGATTGTAAGTGATACTCTTCCTGTTATCCCGAGTATCCAACCGATCAACTCTCGCGCTCCGGACGACGAAGGTTACGAAATTCATTGGAACCCCATCTGGGAGCCTGAAGAGGACGATATTCCTTTTACCCCCCCTGGTGTTTCGTCTCCAATGTCTACCTCTCACATGGATGAGACATCTCCTAGAGTGAGTGAGACACCTGTTTTGTCGAATATCGACACTCCCATCCCAGCTACTTCTCCGCTCCCCCCACGCTACCAGTCGTTGAGGGATAGGGTAAGTGCCAGGATCCCTGCTTCGACTATGTGGGACCCCCATATCACTCCCACCACGGGATCTTTTGTTTCACAAGTCCACACTACACCTGTCACTTCAGTTCCGACAAATCCAACTGTTTGTGTAGCACATTCAACTCCGGTTGTTAGTGCTGTTACAGCGTCTTCAGCTCTGGATACTGGTGCTGGTCCCCCTCACGGTCAAGTGAGTAGTGGCCAGCCGGCACACTCACCCAAAGTTGTTCACCCTGCACAAAGTGCTCCACCCTCTTCTGGTCCTGTCCCAGGAGGGGGGCCATATGATGCCTATGGACAAGCTGTTCAGGATCCGAATGCGCAAGGTCCATTCTATTATTACGATTCTACTGGTCAATACCTTCAGCCTTCTCGACCCTTGCCTACTCAACCTATTGTTGAGGTTTCGGTACCGTTATCCGTTGCTTGGAATGCCACCACTTTCCATGGGGGACAAGCAATGCCTGCACAACTTCAGGGACCGCCTAACCAAGGCCAGCCATCTTATGTGCAAACCCCCCAAGGGCAGCAATATTATGGCCAGTCTTACCCGGGACAACCTGGGGGCCTACAAGGACAACCCTATCAGGGACAACCTTTGGCCACTGGTGGTCCATCTTTTACTTATCTGACTCAACATTCTAGTTACCCGGGGCAACCTGGTACCCAGCAAGGTTACCCGTCTGGACAACCAGGACAACCTGGTATCCAACAAGGTTATCCCTCTGGACAAGCAGGACAAACTTATATTCAACAAGGTCAACCGGCAGTCCAACAGGGGTACCCTTCTGGGCAAGGGGGGCAGCCTTCCGTACAGCAGGGCCAACCCACTGTCTAGCCAGTTCATCCCTCTGGGCAAGTAGGTCAGCCTTCCGTATCGCAGGGCCAACCCACTGCCCAGCCTAGTCCCTTATGGACAAGCTGGCCAACCTCAAGGTCAACCAACCGTCCAGCTCGCTCAACCATCTGTTCCGCAAGGACAACCCTTCGTTGCACAAGGAAAACCTAGTACCCAGCAAGCTCATCCTTCTGGGCAAACAGGTCCATCCCAAACCCAACCAGGACAACCTTACGGCTAGATGGTCCAAGCTCAACGTGTTCAAGGACATCCTTCTGGGCCCCAGACTCAAATTGGTTATCAAATGCAAGGCGGGCCATGACCCCAACCTTCTTACCAAGCACAACCTTCTTACCAGGCTCAGTATGGAGCTCAACCGACGTATGGCTACCAGCAACCCCAGGGGAAAACTCAATTTACCCCTTATCAAAATTATCAACAAATGTAGGTCACTCCTTACCAGAATTATCAGAAACAATACGTTGCACCTGCAAGTCAAGTTTCTAGTTCATGGGGTGCTGGGGGGTAGACCCAGGGTCAACTGTCTACTTATGGACAAAATCCTTATGGACAAAATCCTTATGGACAGAACCCCTATGGGTAAAATCCCTATGGGCAGAACCCTTATGGGCCAGGCCCATCCAAACAAAGTCCATGGGGGCAACCACCACCTGGTTGGAACCCTGGTACTACCTCTCTTCCACAGCCACAAATGTCCTTCAATCCTCAGTTGCCTTTCTTAGCGATGTTGGAACTCCCAGATGTGTCCAAGTTGACGAATGATCCCATTCTTCATAACCCATATTGGCCACCAGTTCCAACTAAGATACCCGGTGATTGCCCGAAATTCGATGGCAAAGCTGGTGAGGACCCTCAAGCCCATGTCATGACCTATCACCTTTGGTGCTCATCCAACTCATGGCTTGATAGCTCCATCCGGCTCTGCCTCTTCCAAAGGACTCTCACCGGCTTGGCCGCTAAGTGGTATATTGAGTTGAATCGCGGAACATTTCAATATTTCAATTCGCTGGCTATGGCATTCCTAACTCATTTTCAGTTACCCATTCGGTATGAGACAGGGACACATCTCCTTACGTCTCTCAAACAGGACACGGCCACGCATATATCCGATCATATACATGAATGGAGACAGCGTCGTCGCTTGATCAAATTTTGGATTCCTGATCAGCTCCTGACCGATTGGTTCACAACTTCCTTTGTCCCTACAATTGCACGAGACATCGCCATGGGAGCTTGTGTAACTGAAGAGCAGGCTATCGCGCGTGCTCAGTACCTTGACTTGGTATATTCTCAGTCAGGTAATTTATATGACTATTTGCCAGACGCCCCGAGACCCGAAACATCCAAAGCTCCGCCAAAACCATCTGTTGACGGTGTTATTGGCTCTGTAAACGCGTCTTCAAAGAAATCATCCGCGAACCCTGGGAAGAAAAAACAGAATGCTTCTAACGGAAACACTTCTCAGGGTCAATCTAATTCTGGAAGTACCTCCAAGGTAAACGCCGTTCAGTCCACCATGGCGGATAAATCCTCGAAAGGGAAAAAGAAAGGGAAAGCCAAGAATAAATCCGAACAGCCCAAACAGGACTCCCCTAAACCTCCACCCGAGGAAGGAGCCAAACATAAACCTAAGTATCCTTGTCTTATCTGTGATGAGGATCACTACACTAAAGACTACCCTAGGCGGTCTGATGTTAGTCGATTATTGAAAGGTGCTCCTTGGACTCCTGCTGTGCTTAAAGAACCTTTCCCTTCACAATAAAATCAAATGGTGGCAGATCCATCACAACCCTCTTCTTCATTCGGCTCTCAAGTCTTTATGGCTAGGACGATTCCCATCCATGTCACTACTCGAGCAAAAGAATATCCGTCTCATGCCGAGAAAGAGCCGGAGGTCCCCTCCAACGCTCCTCCGTCCAGTTCTGGTCCACTCCACATCGAAAGACCTAGCACTGAGACGACTATCCGACCCCCTCCAAAAGGTGTACTCCGGAAGTCTTCTTACAACCCTAATGCTCGTGCTGCTCAGCACTACAGCATTTTTGAGGACTTAGCTCAAGCTCCGTCTGCTATGTCCGCTCTCGAAGTCCTCCAGAGCTGCCCCTCCCAGAGGAAGTCCTTGCTATCGGCCATCGGTGGCATAGACCCGGCTGAATCGGATCTGATTTCTTTTGATCTCGAGGGCTATACGCCGAGACTGCCTCACCAAATCGCTTTCCTTATACAGGTCATCATCAATGGTAAAACGATTCATTGTACAGTCATTGATGAAGGTGCCTCAACTTGCATCATGTCTGTTGCCTGTTGGAAAGCTATTGGTTCTCCAACATTGAGCCAGTCTCCTACGACGTTAGAAGCCTTTGATGGAAGACAGTCCCGTCCTTACGGTATCCTCCAACGCTTGCCCGACTCCTTGGAAGGAAAGATGGTAAAAGTGGAGGTCGAAGTTGTTGACGCTAATGTTACCTACAACCTCCTCCTCGGACGTAGCTGGACATACACCATGCAAGCCGTGGCTTCCTCCCTTTTCCGTGTCATTCATTTCCCTCATCAAGGGAAGATTGTCACGGTGGACCAGCTCTCCTTCTTCGCCTCTTCTTCCGAAGGTAATGTGCCATTTGTGGAGCATACCTCCAAATCATTTGAGAGTGTGGGAGCCAGAATCTTTAAGGATCCCGCCCTAATGGGTGTTTTTCCCCTTCCACCTCCGAATCTCGCCCCTATTAACATGATTTCCGTGCGTTCTGATCCGTGGGTCCTTCCTCCTGCTAATCAGGTAGAATCCTAGGGCGATATGATGCCGTTGAGTCCTGTTGAGCTCAACTACGTCGAAATCGTTGCTGCATCGGCTCCCCCTCCCGAACCTGCTCTTCCGAGCGGTGTTCTCGATTCGTATGTTCATTTCCCTTGGCTTGGAGATGATGCTACTTCGGATCCATTAAAGGAAATATTTCCTTCCGATGAAGCCATCATAGAGACCATGTCTCTTGAGGAGCCCCCTTGGTCAGATCATCACCACCGTTCCTCGTTTCTCCCTGCCCATCAGGAAATGATCGCATGTCTCGAACGGTTTGCTTCGTGTATCCCATCCCCGCCCCTTCAAACACCTATTCAAATTTACCAAGTATCTTCTGAGGGCAATATGGGAAACATTACGCAAACCCAACCCATCGACATCTCTGTAAAATCAAGGATTGTCGAGCATATTTACATTGGAGTCACTTGCACTCCAGAGGGAATTCAACTCTACACTGACCTATTTCGCGAATTTCGTGATGTCTTTGCTTGGTCCTACGAAGAGATGCTCGACATCGACCCTAGTATAGTGGTGCACGAGATACCTACGTATCCAAGTGCTAAGCCTGTTTGTCAGCGCCTACACCCTATGCACCCCCGAAAGGCCACAACCATCAAAGCAGAAGTCAAAAAGCTTCTCAAGGCTGGTTTCATTTACCCCATTCCACTGACGGATTGGGTTTCTAATATAGTCCCTATGAACAAAAAGCAGGGCACCATTCGAGTCTGTGTTGATTACTGTGATATCAATCGCGCCTGTCCTAAGGATAACTTCCCTACACCCTTCATCGATCAACTTATTGATGAGTGTGCAGGAAGCGAAATTTACTCGTTTATGGACGGTTTTTCTGGATATAACCAGATCAATATTGTGCCCGCTGATCAACATAAGACGGCTTTTATCTGTCCTTGGGGCACATTTGCCTATAAGAAGCTCCCTTTCGGTTTAAAGAATGCCGACGCCACCTTCCAACGTGCAATGTCCTATGCCTTTCATGACATTCGTCACATTGCACAGCCATACCTGGATGATCTTCCAGCTCATTCAGTCAAGCGTCAGGACCATCCTTCCCATCTTCGTGAGATTTTTCTCCGCTGTCGACACTATCGTATTAGGCTCAATCCTCATAAATGTGTCTTCTGCATTGAATCAGGCCGACTACTCGGGTTTATCGTCTCCCGAGAAGGCATCCGTCTGGATCCCCTCAAAGTCAAGGCCATTCTGAATCTTCCTCCCCCTGCTTCTTTGCAGCAGTTGCAGAGCTTGCAGGGCAAAGCAAATTTCCTCAGACGATTCGTTCCGAATTATGCCGAGGTGGCTAAGGGTTTTACACGATTATTGAAGCGAGACACACCCTTTCATTGGGATGCTACCGCTCAGGAGTCTTTCGAGTGTCTCAAGGGTCTCCTTGTTTCCGCTCCATTATTGAGACCTCCGAATTACCATCATGATTATACTTTGTATCTGGCCGCCGCCGATACCACTATCGGCATGGTTCTTGTGCAAGACAATGATGACGGCAATGAGCACGTTATCTATTACCTCAGCTGCAACCTCCTAGATACGGAAACTCGCTACGCTTACGTCGAGAAGTTGGCATTGGCCGCTGTGTGTGCCGTCCAACGTTTCCAGCATTATATCCTGTTGCGCACCACGACCGTGATTTCTGACTGCAACCCGATGACGTACATTTTGTCACGTCAGTTGCTGGGGGGCAAATACTCAAAATGGATCGTTATCCTCCAAGAGTTTGACTTGGAATTTACTGCTGCCAAGTCTAAGAAGTCTCTGGTCTTTGCTGAATTACTCTGTTCTTTGCCATCTCCTTCTGCACCCTCTCTTTCAGAGGATCATATCCCGGACGAAACTCTTTTTCTGATCAGCACCCTCAATCCCTGGTACGGGGATATTATCGTTTATTTACAAACGTCCTCTTTCTGCCCCGCTGTATCCAAAGATGCTCGGCGGTGGATCCACCATCAATCTCAACCCTATCGTATCATAGGGGACACCCTGTACCGCCTCGGCGTTGACTCCGTTCTCCGCCGATGTCTTACCCTCGAGGAAGCTGAGAGAGTCCTGAATGACTGCCACTCTGGCGCCTGTGGTGGCCACATGTCCGGATATGCCACAGC
The DNA here is from genome assembly GCA_031772625.1 of Pinus tabuliformis. Classification (NCBI taxonomy): domain Eukaryota; kingdom Viridiplantae; phylum Streptophyta; class Pinopsida; order Pinales; family Pinaceae; genus Pinus; species Pinus tabuliformis. Next base: position 481,254,032 of record CM062806.1, on the reverse strand, counting down.
TCAAAAAATCCTTCGCGCTGGTTACTTCTGGCCCTCCATTTTTAAGGATTTCATTCTTGCTGTTCGCTCATGTCATGCATGCTAGATATACCAGCGGAAGATGCGTGCGCCACCGGCCCCGCTGAACCCTGTAGTGACCGTAGGCCCTTTTGCAAAATGGGGCATTGATTATACAACCTATAAGCCTCGCTCGGCCGGGGGGCATGGGTTTGTTATCATTGCCGTCGATTACTTTACAAAATGGGTCGAGGCGATGCCCACATTAACTGAAGACGGTCATACAGCGACACAGTTTTTGTTCAATCATGTTATTACGCGGTTCGGAGTTCCATAGGCCATCGTCACAGATCATGGAAAGCATTTCCGTAATCACATGATGACCGAGCTGACAACCCAACTAGGCTTACGGCACGATAGTTCAACCCCGTACTATCCTCAGTCTAACGGCCAGGTTGAAGCCGTTAACAAGATTTTGGTCACGATGCTTCAACGTACTGTCGACATGCATAAGTCTAATTGGCATCTGATGTTGTTTCCCGCCTTGTGGGCCTATCGAAACTCTGTGAAGACGCCACCGGTTTCACTCCATTTCAACTAGTTTACGGACTGGAGGCTACCCTTCCTATAGAATGTGAAATTCCTTCGTTGAAAATAGCCGTCGAGTTGCTTCCCAACACTACTCCAGTAGAGGAACGACTTCTTTATCTAGAACGGTTAGACGAGACCCATCGCTTAGCCTCTCTAGCCATCGAAACTCAAAAGAAGAGAGTCAAAACTCATTTTGACCATTCCATTCGTCTTCGTTCCTTTGTTGAAGGAGACCTTGTCCTGCTATACGACCAAGCAAATGACAAGCTGGGGGCAGGCAAACTCAAGCCCATGTGGCTAGGCCCTTACATTGTAAAGAGAGTATTGCAAAAAGGGGCGTACGAGCTAGTTGACTACAAAGGTAATCCTCTTGATAAGCCCCGCAATGGTCTGTACTTGAAAAAGTACTATGCATGATTCATGCGCTTCGATTTGTACATGCGTATGTGTGTGTGTGAGTTTTCATGTTTTTCGGTTTGGTGTGAAAGCATGATTTCCCCTTATTGTGTCCTTTTGCTTCTTGTGCAGATGTCGGGTGCACCTTACATTGGTTTCGCTGATGGTGCCTGCTGCAGCACTCGTAATTTATCCTTTGCGGCGTGGGTGATCTACGATCCTCACGGTGAGTTGATGATCTTCAAGGTGTCTGTTTAGGCTGTACTACAAACAATGTTGCTGAATATAGCACTGTTATTGAATTATTAGCCGAGGCAATTAATCTCGGTATTCGTACATTGCTTGTTAACCTAGACTCTCAACTTGTCGTCCATCAGCTCAATGGGCGATATTACGTCAGAGACCGTCACATTTTAAGGTTGTACTTACGTGTTAAATTGTTAGAAAGGAATTTTGACTTTATCACATATCAGCATATTCCACGACGATTAAACACATTATCTGATGCATTGGCCAATCATGTATTAGATAGACATTTGCGTAATTTATAATCAAAACATCATACAAGCAAGCACATAAAAGCACAATAATAAACCGCATATGTATATATATGTGTGTCATAATGTTTGCACTGCGTGCGTTACAAAACCCAAAAAATAATACATGTTCATCCTGATACATCCTCGGACAACATGTCCCTCAAACAATATGCATGAAAGAAGCCTAGGAGTCTATTCGTGGTGGTGCTCATGATAGCACGCCACTGCGCACACCAAGCGTCTCAACAGATGATGGATGCGGGTCGGCACCCCCACTATGTGCCTCTGGTATGCAAAGGGCATGTCCGCCAATCTAGCGTAGCCTGGAATCCCTTGGGTAAGTCCCTCGAGATTCTGCACCAGCTCTTCCCCCACGGCACCCCTTGCCTGAGGATCAGCTGCAGGTTGATCCCTTCGCGCTGTGGGAGACAAGCCGGCTGGTAGCTCTGGGCCCACATCTGCATATACATACAACTGTCATCAAAACATGCATGTATTGACAAAAAAATGAAAATACATAAAAACATCAAAAAGAGAAGATCATACCTAACTCCTCTTCCCACTCCTCTCCCTCTGGCAGTGGGAGGTCTGGGTCCCCCATGAAGTTTGTTCCCGCGTATGGCCAATCCTCTACCACGATCAGCTGACGGTGAAGCCATATGAAGAACTCGGGCCGCCAAGACATCTGTTGGCTCCCTCCTCCTCTGGGCATCAATGCTGCCTAGCGAACCATCGTAGGTTCTCGCGGCAATGGGTCCGCCACTACAGCTCCCTGGTACTAGAAGAGGGGTAATACCTGAACTGTTTCACTCCCCCGCGCTTACACTTTGTAAGCTGCCTTTAGATATTTATAGTCATCGCTGTAGCCCAGTCAAAAATGGTAGGGTTGAGGCATTCTGTCGCTAGTAACAGATGATTCTTGCTCGCCTCATGGGGCGCCTGTACCCCAGCTGCACGTGATAGTGAATAGTATCACCCTAAGAACCAAGTCATGGATGGTGGTGATATCCACCTTGGCACTGTTTTTCCCAAATTGTGCCTCTTGACACACGCGAGCCTTCACTTCACCTATCTTCTCTCTGGAAGGCCTGCTTTTGGTCAAAATGGGGCTCGCCCCTCTCCGTGACAACCCAGTAATGAAGTACACATCAGATACATCCAGCTCTAAGGTCTGATCCCGTAAGCGAAATACTTGGTCATCAACATCCCAAGCATCCACTATGAACTGTAATAGCTCTGGTTGAGCTCGCAGATAAGAGGTGAGGAAGAACTTTTTGAGACCATAGTCTCTCAAAGCATTCATACATCCCTCATCCGCTATGGCCAAGGCATCTACGGCATCATGCTCCCGTTCTTTCCATTCCACCACCAATTTTGCTTGTTTCCTGCACCCACAAGGATGAATAAATCATTAATGAAGCCCTGGTAGGCTTACAAACCGGACAAATTTAAAAAATGATGGGAAAAATCAAGTAAAAAGTTAGGTCGTGCGGTTGGCGCGACACCTTTGGGAAAATCACCCCATTGGCGCAGACCCGTGCTGGATACCTGCGCCAATGGGGCGCAACCCTAAATTTTAAAATCCTCCTTGCGGAGGCTCAATCAGGGAACAAAATGCATAAAAAAGTGTGAAAATGGAGCTAAGGGAAGCGCCTCTTACCTGGAACTGGCAGAATCTCAAATGGTTGCATGGATTGGCGGTAATCACTGCTCGAAGTTCACTCCCCAAATGGACCACTACTACTATGCAAGAGGTAAAAAGTAAAAGTAATTCTATTTTTTACATTTTCACCATATTTATAGACTTTTTGACTTGTAATTAGGTTTAAAGAGTTGTTTTTTGAATATTTTAATATATTTTTGGTCGAAAATGGATTTTACGCTTGCTTTTGGTGCTATGACAGGTCCTTTTTGCAACTTCGATGGTGAAACGAGTTGTATTTTATACTTTTTTCGGACTCGGTAAATACACGAAAAAGTCATTGTGGAGTCATCTTTCAGCTCTTTTCTGACTCGCTAAAAACGAAAAGATTACCGGGTTATCCCTCTTGACTCGTTAAACTTAAATAAGAGGCGATCGTCTTTAAACCCTTTTCTGACCGTGTAAAAAACGAAAAGATTGTCGGACCCTTGTCGTTTTAGGTTCGTTAATGGTTGCAAAACGACGTGATGTTGATCGCTTTTTTACTTTTTCAGATCGATATCACTACTCATGAAAAGTACTCCTCGATCGTAATGGTCGGGCGGTTCTTTCGAGCATTGTTTTATACTTTTTCGGGCTTGGGAGACACAACTTTATGAAAAAGGACCCCCCTGGAGTTTTCTTTTCTGTCGTCTTTTAAGACTCTCTAAATAGGAAAAGACGCCGAGTTCTTCCTTCTTCAGACTCGTTAAAACTTAATGACATCGGATTCCGTCGTAATGACGCTCACAAGCATATGCTTTCCCCGTCAAGCTTGCTAAAAATAATCGGGGTACTCGCCAGAAATGGTGGGGAAAATGGACCCATAATTGTTGTCGTGTCGGCAGTATGTCGCTCTTGAACATGGCACTAGTCTGCATTCGTGTCTGTGTGGGAGCATCTCATCTTGTTTTACACTAGCCTCCATGGGTTTGGGTGATCCTATTTGACCTCTCATCTACTCATTGCCTTGTCACCATGACCTCTGCTCATTTAATGTCAAACACTGCCAAGTCCACTATCGTGTCGCCGATATGTTCAAGAGAAGTTGACCTTTGCAGAATTACAACCTCCCTCTGATACCTCACATAATTCTGAATCACCACAACATCTTTCCTCTGTCTCGTGTCAATGATGTGGGAAACACTATGGCCCACCTTTGATCAAGGTCACTTCCTGTCGACTTCAGCTCATTATCCAAGAAGCTGATATAGAGACTCCCTTCGGTGCCTTGGAGCCTGCATACCTCAATGGCAGGTTCTTCGTGTTTGACGAGAGGTTTTCATCATTGGTCTCCGATCGAATGATTCTACGGGTGTTCGACACCAGCTCATTAATTCACACGCCGTAGATTGTACCTGTAGTACCTTGAGGGCCATTGTCATTATTGGTGGTACCTCTCACGTCTGTTAACAGTTTTCATCATTGACTGGTAATCGGACGATGTTCATGCATGTTCGACTTCAAATCTTGTATTCACATGCTTGGACTTGTACTCTGTTCGGGTCGAGATGGAGCGCAAGACCTTGGATTTTGTTTGTTGGAATCCAGGCTGCGATTTGTGGCTTATTATGATCATTACATGACTCATTCACTGGATGGCTGCAACCATGCTTGAGTCTCTTTATCAATCCTCACTGGATGGCTGCGCCCATACCTTGGATCTAGTTTATTGTGTACTCTGTTATGGATGGCTGCGCCCATACCACATTTATCATGTATTTGAGATATCAGTTGTACTTCTTCACGCAGGTTCTCCAGCGGCCGTGTTTTCAGTCACGCATGTTCTTGTAAAGCATTTCACCCCTCTCTCTCAGGCCTCATGCTTTAGGGGGCATCTGTTACACAGCAATTTGTCACCGTCCCTGTTACCCCTCGCCCGCACACTGGAGGACTCATTCCGGGACCTGTGAGAAGTGACATGACCTGAAACCACTTGCATCATATTCCTCTAGGTATGAGCTTCATATGCCCTGAAGACATCTCCTGCAAAATACCCATGAAAACAACTCTTTTTGCATTAGCGCGGGTCCATAGTTCACTGCCCGCGCCAATGAGGGAAATCCTCTAAAAAGGGCGCGCCATTGGCGCTCTGTCTCAGAGTCGCACTCGCGCCAACTGAATTGAGTAAAGTTTTTAACCAACAAGCTCTCGAAGGTTCTCTTCAACCCATTCACCAACTGAATCTATGTTGAGCTAGGATGGTTTGGCTTCGAATCTCCATAGAAGGGAAAGTGGTTTGCCACCTTTCATGGAAATTTCCAAGTGATAAAGCCAATCCCATGAATAATGTGGTTGATCCTATCTCTTTCTTCTCTATCTATAAAAGCTTGCCTCTATGCCTTGAGCAAGCTAGTTACAATAGTTCTAGTTCCAGCATAGTGATAGAGAGTTTGAAGCTGCAAGAGCCTTCTTTGCACCCATAAGGCCAAATCTAAGTAAGGAGATTCTTGTCACCCAAAGAGAGAGAGGCTTGTTCCTCATCCCAACAAGCTTTGCAAGACTTGTGTAGCTGACTACCCAGCCAAAGGAGGATTTGATGTCAGAACAATGGCTGTATTCTTCTTTGTTATTTATTAATAATAGATGACTATCATTATGGTTCCACTCTCATTGTCTTATGTTTGATGTTGAGTTATATCTTTTCTGACTGATATATAATTGCATCTACTAGATTTTATGCTTGTTTTCGTGTTGTTCTTTGCATGTGCAGGTGTCCAATCACGGAGATCGTGGGGATCGTGACCGGCCAAGGCAAAGGAACGAGGGTGACATCTCTTCTACGAACACTAGCGTTGGAATCCAAGTAGGTTCTCACCATCCACTTTGTATTTGCAATTAGGGACTTGCGTGATAGCATTGTGTGATTGTTGCTAGACCCGGTCTGGGCTAGTAGGGATCGTCTCTGTCCGCAGAGAGGATTTACCTCCACAACACTTATTTGAGAGGGGTCCTAGGAAATTCCCAAGTCCCTAGAGGCTCCTTTTATGTCCACTGCCATATTATGTGCCTTCTTCCATAATTTTTCCATTATGGATTCAAAGTCTTTGCCAGATAATTTTTTTTCTTGGATTAGCAATGTTTTTGAGAGATCCCAATGGATATTATGATGGAGAATGTGCTTCTTAGAGGGGTTATTTAGACCTCGTATGTTCCAAGAAATGATATTAATGGAAGTAAATTGGTTTGATAGGAGTAGATCTCTGAGATCTACTTGTATTTCATTGATTCAACTAGCTTTCATCATATGGTATCCAGTCTCTGAAGGGTTGAATTTCGACCCATTTACTTGAAATATTTGCTACTCTTCTTTCCATATTTGGTGGTGATAGCTTGAACACCTAGCTACATTTTGGATTTTTCTTTCTGGAGGGAAACAACCAGTAGGTGAATCTATTTGGGTGGGATGGTACTCTTAGGATTCTTGCGGAAGGTGTCTTCTAAGGCCATTAGATCTAGCCCCCCTTTTGGAAAATGTAATGTGGTAGCTATTAATTCTAGTTTTCCTTAACCTTAATATTTGATTGTGAACTTGGTTAATATTCTTATTTTTCTTTAATTAGATATTCTGATCAAATAAATATCAAGAATGAAAGAACAACAACAAAGGACATAGAAATTAGGATCTTAGCTAAGGTAAAACCCCTCCAAGGTGAAAACCAAAAAAACTCTCATCTTCTTATAGAATCTGCTTCAAATGAGACACAAAGACCCAAGTCCTAGACTAACTCCTCCTCTAAGTACCAAGTCAACACTTCTAGCAAGTCCTTCTCTTGATCTTGCTCTAACCAACTTCACATTGTAACTTCAACTTGCCAGATCCAATACTGTAACCCTTCTGCAACTTCGACCTTGCAGCAATTGTTTAGAAACCCTAAGACAACTCTTCCTGTAATCCTTCTTGAGAAAAACGAGCCTTCTCAAGATCAAATAGGTCAAACAAAATAGTCACTCTTCCTGCAATGTTGTGTTGGAACAAGGGTCACTACTAAGAGGGGGGGGTGAATTAGTATTGATAAGAATTACACAACTTAATTTTTTTTTTCCAATATACTAAACAAATTCATAACCTAACATATAAGAAATAGATTTGAACATGCAACTTCAACAAGAATCAACACATGCAAGACATAACATATGAAGTAAACATGCACAATGAGACACAAATCATCACATAACATAAGAACATAGGATATTTTGTGGAAAACCCCCTCTGGGTCAATATATTTTATTATATGTCAAACAAATCATGACATAGAGTATATAGATGGAAACTATCTATAAGGAACTATGATCTTTATCTCATGACTCTATGGACCACCATCTGCTGGAAGCCTCCATGACTAACGAGCATTTCCGAACACCCATTGGGCTATGCAGAAATATGTTCTCGATACCTTTTTTGTCGAAGCCCCCACTCCACTCTATTGTATGGTTCACATTTAATGCATTTTTTAAATGGAACCCTTGAGATTCTTAACATGAACATCACAACAACAATATCTTCATAGCACATAATCAACACTCTCAATACAAAACAACATTTTTTGTTCAAACAAAGTATCAATCACTAAATCAACAAAAACTCTACAAATACATTAGCTGCAAATCAACTTAATACATAGCTCTCTCTCACATCCACACACCATCCTCAACTCACACTGCCTTAATACATTTGTTGCAAATAATCTAGATGCAAAACCTCAATGATGCAATATTAATAGCCATATGAAACATGAAACATTGATGTAGCCATATATCTGAATTCTCAACCCCTGCAAATACAAATAAGTCAAAAATGCAACCAAGGATATACATCCTCATCAACTCTTTTGCCACTTCTATAATATGAACATGGTCTGAACATTTCTCAACCATCAAGCTCTAGTTCAATACATTCTAGCTCTGAATTATCTATGCTGCAACTTCAACAAACTCTGTCACCAACTACAAATTGAACTTTACCTCTCAATCACAAAATGATAGCTACTTCATGCATATTCCCATGTCCTAATATCTACCATTTGTCTCTAAAAATTATTTTATTGTAGGAGATTGAACTCTTGTCTCTACAAAAAATCCTGCTCTCCAAAATATGCACTTAGTAACCCCAAAATGATGGAGTTTCTCATCTATTTAAATAATTTGCTCCATCTTCTCCACTACTCACTTGATCAATGTATTCACACTTCAAACACTTATTTTTGTTGTTGATTAAGTCAATAAAATTTTCTACAAAAAACCACAAGTAATTACCTTGGTGTTGATCATGCAAAATTACTAATATGCGCAAGGAATCCAGAGAAATTTCTAGTTCAAGCCATAACCACACCCACATAACTGCTAGATTTCAATTGCATCCGCACACACAATATTGCCAAATTTTGGTTGGAGCCTTCCAACCACATGCTTGAGCCTGTCTCCACGCGGTTGGGGAAGAGGATAAGGGAAATCAAGCCATTCACTCCAGAACTCTACCCAGTTGTTTGGACTTCCTTCCACACACATTCCATACATTTATGACTCCATGGAATCGTGTGTAAAACTTACAACAAAGTGCCATAACCTTATGAGAACAAGAACAAGATTATGAGTGGAGGAATAAGAACCACCATGTTCATCAACCTTGTAGTTCATCTTCAGGAGAATACATCATGACTCTCTAGAGAATTCCTGAGACTGAGGTAACCCACCAACATAAGGTACTACCATCTCAGCAATAATCAAGATCAAGAGGCCTAGATGACCAAAATTTTGCAAGGAAAATGGGAGACTAGAGCATCAAACATCTCCTTCATGAGAGCCACCATAAGCAAGTTGACATCAATGCCAGCCAACAACACTGCATCACAACATCAGTGCCAACACCCTGATGTTGCACCTGCAACTTGAACCTACATTTCTGGTCATTCTAGGAAGTTGTAGAAGCCATAGATTTTGCACGTGTGAGAGAGATAAAGCCAAAAAAAAATATTCACTTCCTCCTTGTATTTCTCTTTCCTTCTAGACCCACACTCTTCCTTTTCTTCTTATCCCAACTACAAATCGAACTTCTTGTGAGATTGAACTTCTTGGTGAGTGAGTACCAAATGAGGTCGAACTTCTCCTTTATATAGCCTTTTCAACATCGGTCAAATTCCCTCCTTTAGGCCAACTTAAAGTTGTCAGGGCCGACTTGTACTTTTGCAGTTTCCAGGACTTTCTAGACTGAAAATAAATTATTTTTCTAATTACATTTTTACCAAAATGGTCTTATAAACAAGATGTTGACTCCTATGATTCATGACAATAAATCCTAAGACCTAACAAACCCTAGAAGCATGAAGAAATTGATTTTCCCTGGAATACCATCAATAATGAGCATGAAACCCGTGCTTTATAATAATAAATTTTTATTTTATTTTGTTTGTTACATAGGATACATATTGAAATGAGTACAACAACAATTATGAAGATTGAAACTAGCTACATTTTAAACGCTTCATCTTGACTAGGGAGGTATTCATAAATGTACAACCAATACAACATAATTCTAAAGCTAAAGAGTTCTCATAGGAAGAGTCAGATTGATAAACCAACTATAAGCATCATCATTATTATCAACATTGTTTCTGAGGCCTAACTAGAAAAGCTTTATTTCATTCAAGAGCATTATGTTGGGAGGCTTTACGTGTGATACCTCACTACCTCTACAAGGCACATACCCCATCAAGATGTTCATAAGGTATGTACTTTTGATACTATTCTTATCTTACATCTCCAACCCTGAGTCCTCAAAGATTATTGGTCTTCTCAACCACTCTTCTCTTAGATACATGTCCCATCCTCAAAGGGTGTCAGTACCTTTCCTTTCTTGGATTTTCTATCCTTAAGGAAACCACATATGCTTATTCAATCCTCCATCATTCTATCTTCATCACCTAAAGAAGAGAATGCACATGTGATGTTATTTTTTCTATAATGATCCTCATTCATCAAGATCTTCTAATGTCAAGGATATGAAGACTTTCATGATTCTAAAAAGTATATTAAAGTAGTGTTATACAATTTGAAAAAATAACATAGCACTAGAACTCTACAACTCGACAAAAAGAATTAAAGGAAATCTCAACAACATATGCATTATAGTTTGTACGACAAATAATATATCAATGTTTAAAAATCTCAAATTTCTTATAGTTGTACTCAAATTAATTAAACGATTATATATTTAAAAGCTAATTCACTTTTCTACATTTCATCATTTTACAACATATTCAAATTCATTATGAAGGTAGTAGTCATTCCATGTTAATATATCATTATTTTTAGATGTTTCCATGGCCACTAACACATCATGAGGGATTATTATTATCTTGATCCCTATATATATTTTTAATTTATTTAACAATATAATAAATAATATTTTTTAAAATTAAATTATGATTATTTTGAAAAATATTTTTTATTTAACCAAAATGTGAATTTTGTATTTATATGCAAGTTTGCACCTGGATTGCAACAAATACATTAGGTAGTACGTAGAAATATCTTCAAAAACATTCCTAAGCCCTCTTTTCTAGTAAAACTACATTTTTTGCCAAAGGGACTCCAAACTCAACAACAAAAAGCAGGGTCTTGTGGGTATATACCTTACAAAATTGAACCACCAAAAAAAAAATTACATGTCATATTATTACTTATTGATAATGAAATCCTTCATAATTGTGTAATGCCAATCCATTTATCCCTCAGGAATAGGAGAGGGACTTATTTGACCATTGATTTTTAAATATTTAAATCTTAATTTACTCCCTTCATTAACACATAAGTCCACGACTTTATTGAGATCACAGAGAACATGGAAATATCTTGTTGAAGAGAACCCTTCCACTACTTTCCTAATTCTTTTCATAAGACATTCTAATGTCTTGTCCCCCAGAGAGGAGCTCTTCACTAAATGTTGAATAAGAAAGAGGGAGCCTCCAAAATAGTGAGAGAAGATACCTAATTTTTTTGGCTAATTGAATCCATTGGTAGAAGGCATAATATTTAGCTTTAGGATAACCTGTGATCCTTACCTTCCATGGTAAGTCGTATCCTACCTATTGTCAAACAATAAGAGAGACTATGATCCTTTCCTTCCATGGTAAGTCGTTTCTTGTCAATTATCACTCATTGGACTTGGCAGAGTATAGCCCAACTGGAATCCTACCCACAAGCTGGGTTTTTTGGGATTGCCACCCATCTATCCAATGGGTCAGAGGACTTGAGATAGACTGTGGTCCTTATCATTTTTGGTAAGTGGTATCCTACTCAAGTGATGGGATACAGGTGTTTTACCACTATCTCTTGAGGGTCAAGTTGGGAAGATCAACAAATAATAGGATGATCTGTGATTCTTACCTCTCACAGTAAGTGGTATCCTGCCTGTTGTCCTTGTATATAGGGTGGCAGGTGTAGCTCCCTTGTAATGATTCTTCATCTTTGGATTCGAGAGTGTAAAGCAGATGAGCAAAGATGAGATATGACTTCATTCAGTGATCAAGATGACAAGATTTTTGAGGTGAGACTCGTGATGCATTTAGAAATGTCTCCCTGGCTAAGAGGGACTATAAATTTGGCAACATAGGCACAAATTCCCTCCATTGGATAGCCTTCCTCTTTCAGAAAGTCCCCTACTAACCCTTAGAAGAATTTAGTTTGGTCAAGGAAAAATATTATTTGTAATCATGGAACCACATGTACACACAAGTACAATTTCGCCTAAAGGTCAAATTGAGTCTCCTCCAATGCATATAAATACACATCATGTCACATCATTTTGGAGCATCATCAACTCATCACATCTTCTCTCTCTTGATTCATTTGTTTTGTACAATTCTGAAACAAGGAGGTCCAAATTAACACATGTGAAGGGAAAGAAGCATTTTCTATTTTCTGAGTTGACTTTTTATTGTGACAGTTTAACAAACTGACTTGATGTTTTGACTTGTTTGACTTGGAAAATTTTGATTTTGGGAGGTTGAATTGATTATTGAAGAAGTGAAACTTTTCTGGTCAGTTTGACTTAGGTTGACTGCAGACCTTAACCTCAGTTGACCACAAAAAATTATGAAGTTTGATTGCAGGGTTTCTCTCTCCTTTAACTAAACTTTTGTTGACTATTTTGACTAGGCTTTGACCAACAAAGAAGGCCACATCCATTGAATTTTTACCCAGTTTATTTGGAGATGATTTTTCACTAAACATTGACAAGTTAGGGAATCTTTCACTATTGTTGACCTTGATGAGAAATTGCATACTTTGACTTTGGATCGGATTTGACTTTTCAGATCACCTCTCATTGGATATTGGCTATTTGATTGGATAATCAAAGCTATTTACCTTTGACTCATTGTTGATGATTTGGAATATTGTATCTCACTACTGAACATTTGATGACAATTTAATAGAAGAATAATTTTGAAAGGGTTTCTCCCCTAGTGGGGGTTTTCCCTAGTCTTTGACCAAATCTTGTGTCTCTTGTTATTGCTCTTCGTTGTCTTCTATTGTTCATTAATAAATTGTTTTATCAGTAGTTGCTTACTATAATTAGAAGATTGAATTTATTGGAAAAGTGTTTGCTAATTAAAGAATAATTTTTGTAAGTGATTGTGCTAAGCATAAAACACTGGAAAATCAACATATCAAAACAAAACTCAAAATTTGGAGTTGATATTATGTTCAAAAAATTTTTTTGTGGTGGTCTTCAAATGTCTTGAGGAAATGCACTGAATCCTTAACCAACGCCCATGGTTTTGGGGACACGTTAGTATTTCAGTGAAGTAGTGGTCCCCAAGATTTAATCCTCCCATTATGTTGATAATGTCTACTCTAGCTTGGGTAAGGTTTCCCAAATTTCCCATTCACTTTAGCCACCTGAAGCTCTTTGAAATGGTGGGTGACTCATCAAAATAGATGGGGAAAGGTTATCATAAGGAAATTTCACCTATGTATGCATATGTGTTGAAGTTGATATTCATAAAGGTTTTACCAATAAAATAGAGCTTCATTGGATGGGAAATGTGTTTTCTTAGCCCTTTTAGACTATGAAAACACAAATTTTCGATGCGGGAATTACCAATAGGTTTGTCACCTTCATAATGCATGTCCCTTTCCAAAAGGAGTTGCCTCTTTTTTTTTTTCCTAAGAATTCGAGTCATGGTTGGGTAGATACTAAAGAAGCAAATGGATGTAAAGAATCAGTTGGTCAAAGAAGAGACAAGCTGTAACACCCATAAATAGTTTCAAGGACACCATCTCATTCTATAACAGGGGTGAACTAGCCAAAGAAAGAGCAGGACAATGATTCAACCATTGTTGTGGCCACAATAAGTGGATAGAAAAGAACCCACAAATCAAACATGTTTGACAGTGACAAGGAAATGACAAACAAGGATGATTCCATGGCATTGTAATTATTTAATGGAAATGCAACCATTGATTCATCTGTAGTAGGGACGGTTGATATAGCAACTTGGATCGATGTTCGATGAAGTAAATGGAAAAGGAAAAACTTCGGTATTCTCTTGGGAATTAATTATAGGATTGTAGGATTTATGGTTGGTTATACAGAGATTTCTTCGTTGGGATGAGCATTTTTCTATAGGGTCTCTTAGAGCTATGTAATTGGGGATATTTGAATGTGATTTGAATCTCTTGGTTTTGTGGTAATGTAAACTTCACCCTAAGGAGAATTGTATGAAAAGCCATGTGTTCTTGTTTTTTTGTTAGAATATAATTGTTACAATTTAAAAAAATAAAATAAAAAATTAGTGCACCTATTTACAAGCATGTATATTTTAAATTATTTAACAATATAATAAGTAAATATTCTTTTATCAAAATAAACTACGTTTATTTTGAAAAATAAATTTATTTTTTGTTGAGTAAAATATATTTCAACCATATTTGAAATATGAGGGATATATCATATATGTCATTTTTTTGTATTTAATATAGAACAACCATTTAATATTTAAAAATGATTTATTTATATATTTTCATATCCTAAAGGAACCCACCAGTCACATAGCTATTAGTAAACCTCTAGGATCTATGGCATGTCCTCTACGTAAACTGATTCACAACTGAAATTAAACTTTGGTTCTCTCAGTTTTCACAAATTTCACATTACTTTGATTACCGATTGAGCTACCTAATAAAACATTAAAAAATATTTATTAATAACAAAAAATGAATATTAGTTATAATAAAATATTTTAATATTACTTTTAAATAAAATAGTTTAAAATATTTTATATTATACTGTAAGAAAATACTTTAAAAAACGTAAATATAAATAAAAAATATAAATATATTATTATTAAAACAATGTTATTACATATTGTACGGAGAAAATTTTAATTCCTTGACATCGAAATTTAGAAATAAAATAAATTTACAGTCCAAAATTTAAGATAAAATTTGATATTTGGAAATTTTTTGCTCCGATGAGTGTCATATTTTTCTTAATGAAACTGTGGTTTTCTCAAAATTGTAATCTTCTATAATGAAAAAAATGAACATTTGTTCTAGCCAATAACAAAGGAAGAACTCCTAGGAGTTATGAAGGCCTTTAAGAAGGATAAATGTCCTGGCCCAGATGGCTGGACAATAGAATTCTTCATTCACTTCTTTGACACCATCAAACTAGATTTGTTAAGGATGGTTGAAGCAGCAAGAATCTCAGGTAGCATTCATCAGATTACTTCTTCCACGCAGATAGCTCTTATCCCAAAGAAATTGGAAGCGGACACCTTTAAATATTTTAGGCCGATATCCTTATGCAACATAACTTTCAAGATCATCACGAAAATCATTGCTGAAAGGATAAAAGCGACCTTAGCCAGCTCTTTATCTAAGGATCAACATGCTTTTTTAAAGGGAAGGAATATATTGGATGCAGTAGCCAACACTCAAGAAAGCCTGTTTTCCATGGTCTCCAATAAATCTGAAGCTGCCATTCTGAAAATTGATTTACAAAAATCTTTTGACTGCTTAGACTGGGGATTCATCCGATGTTTATTAGCTAATATTGGCCTAAAATCAAATGCCATAAATTGGATCATGGCATGTGTAGAGAACGTGAACTATGCTGTCATCATAAATGGGATCCCTTCCCCTTTTTTCCCAGCAGAAAGGGGGCTGCGTCAAGGATGCCCTCTCTCTCCACTGCTGTTCATCCTAGCAATGAACTCTTTAAGCCTTCATATTAATAAGGTTGTTTCTGAGAACAGATGCAGGGTCGTGAAGATTTGCAGGAACAACTATATCTCGCACAATTTATTTGTCGACGATGTGCTTATTTTTGCAATGTTGTGTAGAATCTCGTGGATATGTCTAAATGACATTTTAAATAGGTTTCAAAGTGCCACTGGTTTACAAATAAACAAGTCAAAATCCACTCTCTTCCACAATGACGCCAATATGGAAACAGTGGAATGGATTTCTGCTTTGTTTGGAGTAGGAACGAAGTCAATCAAGGACGGATTAAAATATTTGGGCTTTCAGCTAAAGGCAAAGGGTTATTCTAAAGATGATTGGCAATGGCTAATTGATAGATACTATAAGAAATATCTGCCTGGGAATACAAAGGTCTATCACTGGCAGGAAGAATCGTTCTATCTCAAGCAGTACTAACGCAACTTGCTGTATATTGGGCACACATTTTCTTTCTCCTGGCAAGTATCATTCAGAAAATAAACAAGGTTACTGCAAATTTTATTTGGGGCGGCAAATCGGTTCAAGGAAAATATCATCTCACTAGATTGGAAAAGATCTCTAGGCCAAAGTCTTCAGGTGGATGGGGATTATTGGATTTGAGGGTCTTCGGGAAAGCACTTCTGTGCAAATCTCTATGGAGGGGAATATATGGGGAAGGGCCATGGAGCACTACCATTAAAATGAAATATATGAGAGGCAAAGACATGGAATATTGGTTCCGACAAGGAAGGATTGGAGCCAAGCATGGGTCTGCGATATGGCTCAGCTTCCGCAAAGTCGAGCAATACTTCCTAATGAACCTGAAATGGTGCCTACAATCTGGCAGTAGAATCCTCATTGGAAAAGACCCCATCATGAGTGGCCGTGAGAATATCTCCTTTCCCGAAAGGATCCTGTTCTTCCTCCATAGTAAAGGCTATTTCACGTGGGACAAGCTTATAGCAGGATGGCAAGGCCCTCTCCCTTCTTGGAAAACGGCCGATGATCTTGGTATGTCGGAGTCTATGGCAAGTCAATGGAACACAGTCAGAAATGTCTTGAGAAGTTGTGGTTTTCACAGGTCCAGGCTGCATGATTATCTAATCTGGAGGACTCCATCTGCAAATATACAGGTTTGCATCAAGGATATATATACCGATCTAATTGGTTTAAAGTACTTGCACTCTAATCCCATTTTCCCTTCAGCTTTTTGGAAAACAGGCTGCTCTCCAAAATTAATTTACTTCTCGTGGCTGGTGTTTAACAATAAAAATCTGTCCTGGGAAAATTTAAAGAAAAGAAAATGGCATGGGCCAAGCAGGTGCCTAATGTGCGAATCAGAAGAGGAAACCAATTTTCATATGTTCTTCCAATGCAAATCTACACAGCAAATATGGCATGAATTGGCATTTTTATATGGCTTCCCTCTTGTCTCTCATGCTTCTACGCACGCAGCTTTTGAATGGTGGAGCGGGCAGAGAGATTCATGGAGATCCTTCATTATTATCATCCTATGGTGTGCATGGAATTGGAGGAACAGAATTATCTTCAAAAATGTAAAAGAGCCTCTCAAGGATATATTACAACGCATCATAACCATCTACGACTCTGTTCCAAAAAAGCAACCCAAATCGAAAGCAGTCAACAGAAATGGACAAGAAGATCTTCTCTCCAGGACCCCAAGGGCTTTTTTTGATGGCGCCGCACAACAAAACTCTTGTGGCTGCGGGGTTCTCATTATAATGGATGAGAATCTTCAATATAGTCTTTCTTGGAATGCAAGAAAGGGCACTAACAACATGGTTGAGGCGAAGGCCCTTGCGGGTCTTCTCGCCTTCTGTATTTTTTTTGATATACAAACCATTTCTATTTTTGGGGACTCCAAAACCATGGTCGATCATGTCAATGGAAAAAGCCGTATCAGAAGCCCACACCTTACAGCTTGGATGGACAGGATCATGTTTTTTTGGGGCCTTATGAGTGAATGCACCATTCAGCACATCTTCAGAGCTCAGAATCAGCTTGTAGACAACCTGTCAAAGGAGGGTCTTCATCTAGAAACAGGGACCTAGTCCATGAAGGTAATTTCTAGCAAGGAATCCTTTCTCATTCAGGATTTCTCTCTCCTGGGCTTTTAATCTCTTTCCTCTTCCCACAGGTTTGCTTCTCATCCTTTTTGTTTTTTCCTAGCATATGTATGGAATATAAATGTTTCTTATCTATCTCTGATCTTCATCTCAGATTCTGCATGAGGTGTCTCATCAACTTGTATCTGTTTATAAAAGCTTCTACATCTTTCTCGGAGGATCTCATCCTCCAGTTTTTGTATCCTATGGTCCTAGACATTCCAACATCAAATAGCTTGATATGTACTATCTGAACCTTTATATAGTCTCAATATAATACATCATGCTTTTTCTTTCTGAAAAAAAATGATAATGAAACTCTGGTGTTTTCAAAACCAACTAAGGTTGGAAACTCGAGCAGCTGACGGAAGCACGAATGTCATGGAGCTGTGGCTTTATTAATTTATTATTTTTTTCTTTAAAACGGGCTAAGTTATTATCACTAAATTGTCAGACTACTTAAAATTATTTGTGGCGGTTTATAACGGGTAGGTTTTCACTCTTGTTACATGGATTTGTCTTAGTCACTCTTGTTACATGGCTTTGTGTTTTCGATAGGTTTTTTTTATATTTCAAAAGATGAAAGTCTAGTCAAACAAAAACAAAATCTAAATCAAATAAAAATAATTTTAAAACAAATTTTAAATTTAATAAATTCCAAACCATTTATTAGAGTGAAAGAACAATTTTGAGTATATTTTCAATATTGTTCTGCCCAATTAATAATGTGAAAGAGTGGCTCTAAGTACATTCTCAATATTGCTTAGTAAATTTGATGAAATTTAAAGCTTGCATCATGTTAGGGTCTTATAAATATAAGAGTCATGTATTTTTAATAAGTTTTCATCCCACTGGGATATTGTAAAAACTTATTTTTAATTTTAAGTTTGTTTAGCTCAAAAGAAATAAAAAAAATAAATAGAAAAGGAAAAAGCAAGAAAGAAAATCAGTAAAATAGGAAAATAAAATAAATAAAAGGGATAAAAAATATGTGTGAAATAAAATAATTAAATAAATTAAAAAAATAAAAAATAAGACCCCTATAGCATGCCATTCACAATGTCGCTTTCAAATTTATAATAAAGTTTGATTTATATGTATTATTCATAAACTTTTGCTATATGTTTTTATTACTGCATGATATGATTCTTTGTCATTTTGTAAATAATCATCATGCATGGATTAATGGTGGTGATCACTCCCGCCCAGATCAACGGCGAGAAGGGGATTTCAGATCCTTCCCCCTCCCCCCGCACTATCGACGATTAACAGAGGAGGGGGGAGGAGGG
Organism: Pinus tabuliformis; assembly: GCA_031772625.1. Taxonomy (NCBI): domain Eukaryota; kingdom Viridiplantae; phylum Streptophyta; class Pinopsida; order Pinales; family Pinaceae; genus Pinus; species Pinus tabuliformis. The sequence continues at coordinate 481,235,188 of CM062806.1, read as the reverse complement.
GGATCCCAAAAAGTATTTTGTATGCTCACTGGTCATGTCGACTTCACAGTGTTTTCGGGGGGTCCCCTCCCAAAACCACATACCACTCCTTTCCCCCCCAAAATCCACCATCTCCTCATTACTTTTGCCTGTCACTTCTGCATGTCACCTCCACCTATCCACCCATGCCACTTTTCCTCTCGCCCTCCATGTCACACTGTCCACCTCATCCCTTTTCCACATCACCCCTCCACATATGACCAATGAACATTGAAATTACCTACCAATTGAACGTTATGCATTAATTCTTCACTCTAGTTGTCCATTTTCCAAATTAAATGCTCCCGCATCTGAAACTGTAACTATTCCATTATGATCCCCTGCCATTTCGATTATAAAACCACACCAGGAGCCTACATTCGTTTCCTTCCATGTTCTTTTAGTTTGTGCAGGTCGTTATTGAGCCAATATAAAGTGATCAATCAATGTATGTCAACAATTTCTCTGCACAAATTTATCCAATTAAGCATTCTAGTACTCTTTTCCCTTCCTATTTTTCTGTATTGAAAATTTTAAGGCAGAAAGGAAAGGGAAAGATGATTGAAGAAGATCCCATGATTCCCCCAATCTCAAACCTTGATAAAACTCCTCTGATCGACACCTAGTTCAAAATTGTTGAGACTGATTGTGAGTTTGAACTATACAAACTTGACAAATAGGAAAAACAAAAATACCTCGACCAAAGCGATGATTTGAGTATCTAGGAGTCCTTTCTCTCTCAATTCGTCTTCCCTCAAACTCAGTTCTTCCCTGAATATTCCACCTGGTGTCACGTCAAATACCTTCCTAGTAAGAAAACAATGAGTGCCCAAAATGATGAAATTATATTTTCCATTTCTCCTAAGAGAATTTTCCAAGACTTGCAAATAAATCCCTAAGCCTCCCTACATCCATTTTTCACTGGTTCATTAAGAGAATGATATAAAAAGTTGACTTCCCCTTAGAGGGCCCGTATATTTGAATGTTTTCTCCCTGACAATGTTGAATTAACCGGAACAAATCCCCCATACCATGTTTCCATTTTCCTAGAGATGTCAAAACAAGTAATTTCCCTGGTGACTCGTGTACTAGGCTATTATACAAACTAGTGGGTTGATGAAGTAGTTTTAGGATTCTTGTCAATATTATTAGTGGGATAGAAGCATTTAGTTTAATTTAACTATGTTCAATTCTTGTCTGATGCCATCCATGATCAATTTATGAAATTCAAAGCTAAAGGTGTGTTTAAGTATTAGTCAGTGTTAGTATATCTCATGTTATATTATGAGGCAGATAGATTTAGGTTTCAATTGCAGAAGATCGACAGGGTAACCCATTATTAGTTATCCATTGGAATTCACTAGTAAAAAAGAATTCAGAGTATACCTATATAGATTTTGTGGACCAGTTTCTTCACACTTCTTTGTGTTTATTATGTAGTGACATTATACCAAGGATATCTCTAGAAATCAAGAAATTCCTACACCTCTCAAAACAATCAAAGGTTGGAGACTGGTATTTATACAAGAACTACACAAAGATCATGATTTATGGATGTGAGCTCCCTCCTTATAGACTACCAATTTTGGTGTTAGTGAGGATATTTGCTTTGGAGTATGCCAGACAGGTATTGAATATGGATGAACTACATTTTTTGTCCAACAAGAAGAAATCACAGTTCAAGCAAGAAGCACAAGTAGGCCCTTACATTGTAAAAACGAGAGCAACAACAAAGGAGGTGGAAGCAGTTTTAAATCAGATGAAGTTCAAACCTAGTTTTGCATGGTCATATGACCCCTTGGAAGTAATCTCTAAGCTGAGAGTTGAACAAAAAAGTACCCCATGTCCTTATACACCAAGGCCATAGATAGAACAGTGTATAAACTAAGAGGAATGGGCAGAAAACACATTGCAAGAGGCCGAAGAGTAGCTGGTTAGTCAATCTTCATTACAAACTCCCATTCCTAAAGAAAAAGAAAGCAAGAGGCCAAGGGAAAGCATGTCTCCCACCAACTCAGAAACACAGGCTACAAATTTTCTTGTTTTCAAGAGAAGGAAGAAACACCCGTAAATCACAACCAAAATTGATAGCAGAGCTAGTCCTTAGGTGATCACAATTCAAGAAGACTCTTCAAAATAAAGGGATGCACATGAGAAGACTACTTTGGTTTTGATAGGCACTCCTATCACCTCTCTCCCTTATGTAGAAGATACAACTGAGTCTCCTATCTCTTCTACTTCTCAGGATCCACCACAACCAAGTATTTTCACAAGGTACAGGGAGATTAAGTTAAAGAATGAAGCTCTCAAAGCTTCAACATACTCAAAATTATGGAAACAAACTGCCACCACTCAACACAGGTTATTTTTTTCTTTTGATTCAGAGAAGGGGAAGTTTCAAATGGACTTTTTGGAACCCAAGGTTTTAGCCCCTAGAGGTGTTGAAGATTATAAGGCCTCCATATTCTCAGTTGATACTAAATAGGTTCATGCAATTGATTAGATCGATTTGCATAAGCAAGAAGGTGAGATGATTTATTCAACTCTAACCAGCTCTGCCATGGCAACTTCAAAATTGCAAGCTTCATTGAACAACATGCACTCACAGCTTAAGATTGAGAGGATGTCCTCTATGGCCAAAGACACTAGAATTAAAACATTGGAAGAATTAGTTATTAAACTAGGATATGATCCTAGTGATGTCAAGGCAGCAGAGGAGGTGATCAGAAGCAAGAATGTAGACATTCAAGCTCTTAGAAAACAACTCAAACTCCCAACTACAGAACACCCTCAGACTAAAGAAGTCACTAGTTTGGAGATGGAGAAAGAGAAGTTGTTTACATTAGTAGTGGAACAGAATGCTCAAATACAAAAAATGGAGCAAGACATGGAAGCACTACTAAAATAAAAAGAGCAATGGGAGGCAATAGGAATAGCAGCAGGTACATAAGCAGGAACATCAACAACAGGGACTGTAACCTAGCTTACAACATAGGTATCAGTTTCAGATTCCTCAGAAAAGCTAACTCAAGCTTTAGGGGAATTGTCATTAACAAACAAGGAGGTGGAGAAATTGTCAACAACCCTCACCAAGATGGAGGAAAATAAGATAAAGGCAGACAATGCATACTTGGAAGAAGTACAAAAGAACTTCAAACTTATTCAACAAATTCAGAAGTATGAAGACCAATCCATCATTATTCAAATGTTGGTAGAGGAAAAACACAGCATTTGGCACAACATCAATGCCAATGTTACAGACTTGTGGCCTTCCATCCAAATCATTTTTGAATAGGAAGAGTTGGTGCAGAGAGTCAAAGCAGCACTAGAGCAAACTAAAGCAGATATTGAGCATAGGCTAGAAGAAGCACAAAAGATCATCAGGATACTGAACTCTAAAACCAGAGAAGAACTTGAAGAGCTCAATATTCAGGACAGAACAAAGATAGTGATGGAAGTCAAAAGAGTTTTGACTAAGAAGAATTTAATGGTGCAATTGGAGAACAAGTGTAAAGAATTGGAGCTACAGGTTAAGAGATTCAACATAAAGTTTTCTTTATTGCAGGAAAAAGGACTTCCCAGTCTCAGAACTCTAATGGAAAATTGATTCCATTAGAAAATTACCAAGAATAGTTATGCAACATAGTTGTAGATGCGTCTAAGTTTGCAAAGGAAAAAGGAGATATCAGTGGAGAAGCCTTTATAGAAGGCCTGTAGTTTGATTTAAACATACAACATGAAATTCATCATTTATTTTTTAATAAACCAATGTTTCAAACTTACACTGAAGTAGATGAAAGGTTTAGAAACATGGTAAATTTTTTTATCCCAGGTGAAGAACGTTGGGACCAATTACTAGAGTTGGTCAAATAAGGATGAACTGAAGACCTACAACTTTGGCACAAAAATAGAAATTAGAAGCTAGAAAAAGTCACAGTTAGAAACAAATTTCCTTCAAGATTTCAAGTGACAGTTGAATTTTTCCAAACATTTTATTTTCTAGTTTTGTTTCAGAAAATTATGTAATTTTGGTTAGATATTATTTTTTAATGAATTCCATTTTGGAATCCGAAATTAATTTAGCAAGAAGTCTATAAGTATATTGTAATAAGACTTAACAAGGGTTGGAACTTGTATGAAGAAAGGAGTTGTGTATTGATGTAAGTTGTACATTGTACTGGAAGTGATCAATTTATAGAAATACAAAGATTTTTTTCCAGGATTCTCGTGTCAAACAATTGGCAATATACTTTCTTCTATAAAATTGTTTCTTTCCTCAGTTTTCCATATGTTTTCCCTCTTTATTGTTGCAAGAAGATTAAGGGCCGAATTTGCTTAAGTGTACTCTGCTCCAGCTTATAAACAATATTAATTTTTCATTCTAATGTTAAGTATATAATTCATCTTAGTATGTTATATATTTAATTGAATTTAAATCATATTCATCCTTTCACTCCACAGAGACCTTATTCGGATCCAAAAGTTTGCATATCCTGCCCTATTACAACTACTCTTTCATTTTGTGATTGATTGCCCAAAACTTAAAAGTTCATGACTCCATGCCTAATGGACTTTACCTGCATTTTTCAATCAAACCTTTGAAAAACCAACCTCAAATATCAATAACTAGCCTACTATCTTAAAACATAAATCTAAATCAGAAAGATAGATCCCTCTCTAAAACTGGAAGGGCTAAATCCTAGCTTCACAAGTGGTCTTTTGGTTACCTCTGGATTTCACTCCACAACTTAGGGAAATTACGAAGTGATAACACATCATCTTCATGACGTACAGAGGTCGAGGACGAGAGAAATGGTCCTTCCTTCTGCCTGGCTTGAAAAATCCTTTGTTTTAATAATATTGATTCCAAAAAGAGTGTAGTGACTCGAATGGCCATGTGCTTTCATACTTTGTTGTCTCATAATTTTTTGGCTTGGATGCATACGATAACCGTCGCGCTGAAAGTTTTGATTTGAACATCGAGGTTTTCCGGCTTGGATGCATACGATAACCGTTGCGCTGAAAGTTTTGATTTGAACATCGAGGTTTTCCGCAATTTTTCCATCAGAGTGTGCGCTAGTGATGTACGCTGACAAGGAAGTTGTATATGACGTATAGCATCTCCATTGCAGGGATCCAAGGTTTCTGTTTGATATAACGAGGACTTAAAAACGATGTTTGGCCCATCTTGTACATAAATTGAGGATTAATTGGACTTTGTACATGGAAAAAGGAGATTCACTAATTTCTATTATATTTTATAAGATTTGTGACTTAGAAAAGTGATCCATATATGGATTTGTTAGTTTTCTTTAGTATTTTTTTACCATGAATGTTAATATCATGACAATAATAATCATGATAGTGTAGAAAAGAAAACGAATATGTGAGATGTAATTTTCTATAGATTCCTTCAAAACGCATGGTTCGTTAGTCCCTTAATTCAAAATGTGTGGGCATGGGTAAAAGTAACCATGTTCTCAAGCGTACATGATTGTAAATATTCAAAGGTAATGGTGTGGCATTGTTAAAAAATAAAGCAAGTTGAGTAGTACTTTAACAATAACACTTTTTCTCTCCTTTTTTTAATTGTATTTGGAATATTTTCCAAAATTAATATTGTCGAGAAAGAAATAGAAATTCCAGTATGGTTTTGGGAAAACCAAGTTGAAATTTTTCAAAATCTTGGTTAGAGTTGTCAAGTTTCATAATTTGGGTGTCTCAGGGTCTTCATGGTGTCGAATCCATTTTGGCCATCAAAAATGATTTAAACACTCCCACAATCAAATTTCTTGAAAAAAATTGGTCAAATTCAAGCCATAAATTGGCCCCATGTAAGAAATTGTGATCCCCTTAGACAACACCTTTGGAATTTGGCTAAAATTGGAAAAATTATAATTTTAAATTGTTAAGTCTTTACATTAGAAATATGTAGATACTTTTTCAAAATATTGAATTTATTTAAATATTTAATAATTTTATGTGTAGTTAATTTTTTGATAATGGTTGGAGTGTCTACCTAAAATATCAAATAAGAAAAACATCTATACAATTTATATTTTAAAAATTCAAACAATAAAATTTAATTTAAAGATTCAAACAATAAATTTAATTAACTATTCTTTTTTTTTGGTAGGTAAGCACCTACCAGGGATTTGAACGAGTGACCTATACTAGAGAATGCCTTAATAGTGCACCCATTCACCATCAATCGAAAGCCCATGGACAAAATTTAATTAACTATTCATTTTTTCATGATAAAGAATATTTTCATTAGAAAATCACTATTAATAAACTTAAATAATTAATTTTTACATTTAATTTAAAACCAAAAAAGATCACATGAAATTGAAAATCCCAAAAAAAAATCCCAACCCAACTTCTTATAATCACATTTTGTGCTTAATTTTTTTGTGATTAAGTACTTCACTTTAGCAAATTTTGTGCTTTACTTTTTTGGGATTAAGAGAATCAAATGCATATTTTGTAATGTGAATATATATATATATATATATATATATATATATTAAGTTTAATCTTTTTATTATGATTGGTCAAGAAAATTTAGATCTTATTGAGTAATCATGTTGTCGCCAGATCATGTAGAGAAAGAAGTACTTTGCTCCAACCTGTCACCAAACGCCGCCACACTTATTTTCGCTATATTGTCACGTCTTCTTCGAAATCAGGGAAATTTAAATTTTGACTTTATTTAAAGCACTTGATTATTTGTTTATCTTAATTAAAAATGAATATAGTCTAAGCTAATTGTTCTTTACACAGAAAATATGATAACAATAATCCAAAGAATAATGTATTGATATGTATGTATAGTTGTTTCAAGGATCAAAAGTGGAGTAGCCTACCCCACATTGTTGAAAATAGCCCAAGGAAAGGACAAGGAAACAAACTGCACGTTGTAAATTAAAATGTCAACCCTATATTATCTCAATTTTAATTTAATTAAGCAATTTTTTAATTATATAAATTTGTCATTGTCTTAAAAGTAGATTAAAAATTGACGTTGGGTAATTCGTTTCATTAGTTTCAATCCCAGTTCTTCACCCCTGTGAGCATCACCCGATGCAATGAGTACTAAGCGAACTATTCGAATCATGAGAAATTAGTCAGTTACGACTACCTTTCATGGAAATGGTCATACAGGAATGACTTAACACAGTTGAATACCAAAATGATATCTAATATAATGCACTGCGTAAACCCCCTATACTTAAATAAAATATTTTTATATTAAAATATTAGTTATATTGTTTTAATGATACATTTAGTGTAAGATCTTGGTTATATTGTCAATTTGGTGTCAGATTCAAGTGTCCTTTTTCTTCTTCTTTGTCGTAACTTTTTTAGCTGCTTTGTTATATTGTTTGTGATATTATTGATTATTATTATAAATTATTTTTAGCTTATTGTTAGTAATGATTTTGTAACATATTATATTTAGTAAAAAAATTGACTCATATTTATTAATTAGTTTGTTATAAATGTGTATATTTATGTAAGAATATTATTTTTATATGTTGAATTATAAAAGTTTCTTAATAAATAAAAGATTTAGGGATTTATAATTGAATAGCTCATATAGCACAATACTTGCTAAGGTTTTACAAATGGGCTAGCAAGTTAAGTAGGTTTGAGAATCAAGTGAACTTCAAAGTTAAGTGCACTTGAGCCAAAGGAGTGTCGAGATGGATGACTTGTTAGAAAGTCCTAATTATCAAGTGCAAGTCCCAAAAGTGATGATCAATGCTACATTATTCATTTTGCTAGTTTGAATCTCACTTCTTCACCCTTGTGAGCATCCCTTCATCCAATTTGTGCTAAGAGGACTATTCAAAATCATGAGAAATTAATCATTTGCAACAAATATCCATGGAAATGAGTCTTAAGTTAATGATAATGCCAAAAATAATATCTCATATCATTCTGAGTTAATATTCCTTTTTTTTCTAGTATTGATTTCAAACTAGTGAACAATCTTTAACCTAGTCGTTTGTTATCAGAAACCATCTTTTAATATGTGCTCTTGTAACAGGGCCACACAATGAATACTTCTTTATCTACATCTATGGTATAATCCACTGCGATTTCAAACTAGTGAACAATCTTTAACCTAGTCGTTTGTTATCATAAACCATCTTTTAATATGTGCTCTTGTAACCGGGCCACACAATGAATACTTGTTTATCTACATCTATGGTATAATCCATTGCACATGATATTTTCTGGAAAAATGGACCAATTCCTATTATATCTTTATTGTTTTTTACTTTAATTTAACTATATTTAAACTAAGCCCTTGTTTAAATCTGAGAATTCGTCCATACCTTTCAAAGTTCAATAATTAATCTAAGCAGCGGGGAACACTAGCTATGCAGCCTTATTACATTTGGCATACTATAAAATACTCTTTTTAAATAGTAACCAACGAGGATTTTTTACTTTTCTTTTCAAGTCTTGCAAATAAATTACTATTACTGAGTATTTTTATTTGTAACAAAATTTGAAAATAATTCTATTGTATGAGTTAGGTTATTCTTAAAGGTGGGTTCATTTTAAGGTAAGTAGGGTTGTTTAGAGCCATATAAAATATTGAATAAAAGATAAGGTAGGTTGTTTAAAGCCATAAAAAATATTGAATAAAAGCTAATTCAACTTTTTGTATTTATGTTAATTAAATTAATTAATGTAATTAGAGTGGTTTAAAGCTATATAAAATATTCAGTAGAAGTTAATTTTGATTTTTGTTTCTCAGTAGTTTTTAAGTGCGATTTTTTTGGAAATTTTAATGGTTTATTATCCGATCTAATTTGTTTAGAATATCGTAGAGATTCATTAAAATCACAAGTTTGACAGGTGAGCTCTTAACAATCGAAGTTCCCGTGGGATTTTTAAGGATGTTGAATCCATATACGTAGTCAAAAAACCAGTTTAAACAACATAAATCAATATTTGGCCACAAAATTATTTTATTGAATTTTGGTCAGAAATCCCCAGAAACTCTAAAAAGTCAACCTTAAAGACTACTCACTTTGGCATCTCTGTTACATTTTTTTAATTAATTAATGTTGTTCAAAACTATAAAAAATATTGAATAAACTCGAATTTTATTTTTTTGCAGCCCATGCTTATTTAATGTGTTACAATCAAGGTGGCTACAACTAGCTTGAAGGTGTTACAAATAGCTTGAAGGTGGAGAGAAAGTGGTTTCCAATAAGAATTATTGCAGTCTCCATTCTTATTTACGCGTTCTCTCACTTGTCAAATAATGGAGAAAGAATAGAGAATCTCCAGCAAAGGAGAAACTCCAACTTTGTTCCAAATCCCAAGGTTAATGATAGCTCAAAAATCCCTAAGTAAAGTGAACCTCCAACTTTATTACAAGTCTCAATGTTTGTGATAGCTCTCTTAATTTTGTTTCACCCTTACAAAACATTTATGGAACAATGAATTATAGAGATAAAAATAATCTTCTTTCAAAATTGGACATGCATATAATTCTAACCTAGGTTAAGAAAATGATAATAATTTAAAGAAGAAACATGATTTCTTAATGCAACGACAACATGGTATCCCATTTTTTTCTCTTTTAGAAAATCTAAACACAAAAAAAAACTCAAGAGAATACCTCTATTCATTCTCACTCTGAAATTTTTCATGAAGCACAAACCTTTTACTTCGCTTTTGTTTCATTTGAAAATTTTGAACTGAACCTTCAAGGAGAAATGTATACACACTTCCAAACTCTTTGCAATTTCCAATATGGTTAGGGTTGGGATTTATTTTCAAAGTCAAAGGAACGAGAGAAAGGTTTTGAGGGGCCGACCCCGACTAATGCTCTGCCACCCCAACCTTCTTTGGATAGGAGGAACTTATGTTAATTATACTTACTCCGCAACAAATAATTCTGTGCATTTTGCGAAGATTTTGAAATTCTTCCTATCACAATTCCGTTCATCCCTTTTAACTCAAAATCATGATCACTCAGGTGTGGAAGATTATCTCTATTCGCGACTAGTAAGGAATTCAACTACCATTATGGAATCACTATTCTGGAAACTTATTTAGAGGCAGAACTTAAAATCCCAAAGAGATAAAACATAGAGATTAGCAATAAACATTTGGACAACAGTAAAACATAAATGAAATCATCAAAGGAACAAATGAAAATGATTCCTTATTTTTTTCTCTCTAGTGTTTATGACCGCGAAGCCTCCGAGTATACATATATATATACAACATTAAAGAAGAAATATCTTTTAACTGAACACGGACATGCTTCCACTAACAAATGTTTTAAAATGGACAACAAAGCCTTGTTGTAGAAGTGAATATTAGCAAACAAAATATTTGTCCTGTGAAAAGGGCACGTTTACTAATATTAAAAAGAACAAACTTACGTAATTGTCCCTCCAAGGACACATAAGTAAAATTAACTATGATATATTTACAGAATTTGGTGTCAGAATAAATGTGGAGTGATGCTCTTGCATCAAACTCCCTCAAAGCAAAAGGTTTCATGGACTCTTGTCCATAATATCTGGAACTATGCTTCCACGCTTTAGGAACTCTGCTTCATCCATCCAGATTATTTCTTTCGCTGGAAGGCCCTTCCATTTAACCAAGTGGTTCTTTTAATGAGCTTTTGATTAAGGATCATTTCGATCTGTAGCTTTTGAGTTGTAGTTAATTGTTTTTCCCATTGAATTGTCTTTTCTTGATTTTCTGCTTCTTCTCCAGGTTCCTGATAAGGGCATAGGTATGCAACATTAAATATAGGGGAAATTGCTATATATGGAGGAAATTCGATATTGTAACCATTTGTTGAAAACTTCCTCAGGATTTTGCAGGGACCAATCTTTTTCAACTTCAGTTTATTGTACTCACTCTTTGGCAACCTTTCCTTCCTTAAATGAGCTAAAACCAGAATCCTAACTTCAACATTCACCTCTCTTCACTTGATATCATCCCTCTATTTCTATTTAAGGCTGCTTTATTATAGTTTTCTATTTAACTTGCTCATGGATCAATTGCATTGTTGTAGCAAACTCCTCTGCATCCACACTTCGATTTTCTCCTTTTCCCAAATTCCCAAGTTCATAAATACCTCTCGGGTGCATACTATACACAATCTGAAAAGGAGTTTTGTATGTGATCCTATTAGGAAAATCATTATAGGAAAATTTAGGATGTGGAATAACTTTATCCCATTGTTTATAATGCTCACATCCGAGACACCTCAGTAAATTTCCCAAACTTCTATTAACCACTTCAGTCTACCTAACCATTTGGGAATGATAGGCTAAACTATAGGTTAAGTTTGTCCCAGTCTCTTCCTTAAAGTTCTCCAGAAATGTCCAACAAATTTGCTGTCTCGATTTCAGACAATTCTCCTAGGTAGTCCATGTAGTCTCACCACTTCCCAGGAAAAAATTCCCAGAAACATAAATTTGGAATATGGCAAGCAACATTTTTCTTGGAACAAACTATGAAATACGCCATTTTAGAAAACCTGTCCACTACCACGAAAGCTGAATCATGGCTTCTTTGAGTATTACAAAACCCATAAAAAAATTCCATATTAATGGCTTCCCAAGGCCTGCTTGGTATGGGCAGTGGATGATATAGTCCTGCATTATGCTATCTCCTTTTAGCATGTTGACAAATTATGCATGTATCCATGAACCTTTTGACATATTCCCTCATACTCGACCATTAATAAAAATAGATTAATTGTGCATAGGTCTTGTCATGGCCAAAATGACCTGTAAGCCATCCACTATGGTTTTTTTTTAGCAAATTATCTCTCATCGATCCTCTTCAAATACATAGTTTTCTATCCTTTAACAAAAATCCCTCTTGAACCAAACATTCTAGCCATGGGCATCGATATTTGATCATAGGGTTTTCAAAGCTTCAGAAATTTCCTTAAAAATTGAATCGTCCTTATACAACTCTTGGAGATGCTCATATCCCAGCCTGTTAACATGGAATTCTTGAAGAATTAAACATCTTTTTCTCAAACCATCAACAACTTTATTAACGCTCCCATTAATATGCTTTAAAACAAAAGAAAATTTTTACATGTACTCAACCCATTTTGCATGTCTTTGGTTCAATTTGTCTTCTTCGTTAATAAATTATAATGTCTGGTTGTCTATGTACAAAATAAACTCCTTGGGCATAAGGTAATGCCTCCACTTCTTAAGGGACTAAATTATTGCATAATACTCTTTTTCATAAGTAGAATACTTATGTTTATCATCATTGATTTCAACAACTCCAATGGCAATCCCGGTGGCATGACATTGTATTTGAAAAGGCTTCTTGAAATGAGGAAAATCTAAAATAGTTTTCTCAATGATTTACTTCTTCATCAATTGGAATGCTTTTTCTGCTATTGTTGTCCACTTAAAAGCTTGTTGTTCCTTTTTAATTGTCTCTACCATTGGTGCAAAAATGTGGCTAAAATTTTAAATAATTTTTTTGTAAAAGTTGGCCAATCCATGGAATCATATCACCTCATGTATGTTGGTTGGGGAAGGGAAATATTTAATAGTTTTTACCTTCTCAAGGCCTATTTTTAGCCCTTTGGTGGAAATTACAAATTCCAAATAAACTAATTATGTTTTAAGAAAAGAAAACTTCTTCATATTTATCAAAAGTTTCTCCTACTACAATTTTTTCAATACCATTTTTAAAAATTTAAGATGATCTTCCTTAGTTTTGTGGTACACTAGGATATCATCCAAATAAATAATCACAAACTTGCCAATAAATTCTTTGAGAACATCATTCATGAGCCACATTAAAGTGATGGGTGTGTTGGTCAAGCTAAAAGGCATAACCAGCCATTCTTACAAGTCGTCATTGGTTTTGAGCATTGTCTTCCACTCACCCCCCTCTCTCATTCAAATTTGATAATACCCGCTCTTTAAATTTGTTTTGGAAAAATATTTTTCACCACTAAGACAATCCAATATATCATCCATGCATGGTAAAGGGAACCTATACCTAATGGTTATTTTGTTAATGGATCTAGAATCGATTCACATCCTCTAGCCTCCGCCTTGTTTTGGACTCAAGATAGCTAACACAACACAAGGGCTCAGAATCTCTCTGATCAGCCGTTTGTCCAACAACTCATGGACTTAGTTTCTAATTTCTTCATTTTCTCTAAGGGTAATTCTATAAGCAACCTTGTTAGGTAGAATAGCTCCTGGCATTATCTATATGATGGTTGATACTCCTCACGGGTGGTAATGGATTTGGTAACTCATCAATAATAACATCAATAAATTCATCTAATAATGACTAAGTTTCAACAAGAAACTCATTTAGATTTGTGTGTGTAAAGAAAACTTGAGGCTTACCAATTACAACGAACTACACCTCCTCTTCTTGTTTAACTTTTTGTAGTAGCTCTTTCCCAGACATCATTAACACGCTCGGGCCTACATCATCTTTTGCTCCTTTCTCTTCGAATGGTAGCAACATGTGCTTGCAATTTTCCTTCTCAAAAGAGTAGGTGTTCTTTCTCCCATCATGAATAACACCTCTATCATACTACCACGACCTACCTAATAAGACTTGGAAAATGTCCATAAGCATGATGTCATACAACATTTCGTCCTTGTAGTTTCCAATATAGAATTCCACCTTGCTCTATTCATTGACCAAAATTAGATCTCCCTCTTTTGTCACCTGATATGGAGTAGGATGTGACATCCTTTGCAACTCCAATTTCTCCACCATTTCTACAGAAACCTAGTTTTCATTGTTTCCACTATCAATAATTACCTTGCAACACTTTCCCTTGGATTTGTAGACTGTTCTAAATAAATTCCTTCATTATGTTGGGTCTTGTTTCTCTTTCTGTCCTTTAAAATCCTCTTCAGCATTAGGGACTCATCCAAATTAGGGGCTTCCATTTTTATTTTTGTTGTTATTGCCTCATCCATAGCTTCTGCAACATGCACTCCTCTTCGGCTTGCTGATTTATTTTCAAGATAATTCCGTGATAGATGGCTTGTCTTTCCACATGTGTAGCATCTAACTTCCCATTTTTCGACTTCTTGTACTCCCTTCTTCCTCTCTTGGAGTCTGGGCTCTTCCCTTGTTGAGAGCCCCTTTCCCTCTATCTAGATGGCTTGCTCTGTTGTGTTGGCTCTACTTCCTAGCTAACTTTTCTTCTGCCCTCAATGTTGTCTAATAAGAATCCTCCATAGTCTTCAAGGGTAAGAGGTTGATTTCATCTTGAGTTTAAAGTCTTAGACCATTTATGTACATGGCCACCTTCTGCACATCTTCTTCAATGTGACTTACTCTTATATTCAACTTGTAAAGTTCCTCTGTATATTCTTTCATATTATTTCATCATCATGAATTTCTGCCTAGATTACCTATTTGGGTGAAGAAATTCAACTGGTAATCCTTCAACATAAATTTTCCCTTGAATTTAGCCACCATCCTATCCTAGCCACCTTCATGAGCATGTGGTTGTGGTGTGGCATGGATAGAATTTTCTGCCAGAAAAGTTGAACAATTTGGAAGCATGGCTGACTCATCTGGAGTAGCATGTAGAGTGATTGTATCTCCCTCCTCCTCCCAAGGGATAGGGCTTGACAATCTGACGTCCATGACTTCTGATGAGTATCCATGGTGATTGAGAAGTTATGTATTTTGTAGGTTTTTTGGTGTATTTGGTCTTATCATATTTGGGAGCATGCCTTAGTTTATTTTGGATGTTTTTAATTGTCAATTATCGATGGTAAACAAACTTGGCTGGGGTGAGACCATTAGTTTTTTGCTACTGTATGTAAAATCTTTTCACACTTAATAGAAATTCTAATTCACAGGAAACAAAATTAAGTTATTAAATTTTAACTATATTTAATAAACAAATTAAATTAAATAATCGATTATTTCGTAGAAGATTTCAGGATGGAACTGTGTATAGGATTAATATCTTGTCCAACGTTTCGAGTGGACCCTCCACCCACATCAGGGACTAGAGAATATTGAATGATAACATGCGAGTTTTGATTAGCCTTAAATAAAAAATAAATAAATTATTTGTTCGGGAAAAATAATGAAATTATTCAAAAATAGTCATTAAGGGTCAAGTAAAAAAGGGGGGGAATAAGTATGAAAATTAAATAGTAAAAGATTGATTTTTAATATAATAATTTAATAATAAAATATTTTTTAATTTAAAGATTTACATAATTAAGTTTAAAAATTATATTGATTTTAAAAAATTAACAAAAATAACAATAAATTAATTAAATTTCAAATTAATAATGAAAACAATATTGTTAGATCTAAGACTTTTGTAATCCATAATATAGATAGATGTCTTTCGCATTAATCATGCTATTAGGATTTGGTCGACTTTCGAACCAACTAATGTGGTCCATCCTCAGGATAAGGTGAAGGATCGATTGATCTTAAGGAATAATAACATGGATGCATTATTTCTAGATCCTAATATTGTGATTAATCCGAGAGAATAATATCAATAGTCAATTAATTAAATAATAAAAGATATGAAAATATAAAAGAAATGAATTATTAAAAACAATTAACAAGTCACTATTGTCAATAGCCTTTGATCTCTTAATTTCGCGCGCGTATCTCTGCAACGGAAATCCTTCGCGTTTGCCCTTGGGCTCGGCTCTGCCCTACCCGATCTAGGCGTGGAGCCCTACTCTTCGGAGAGATCTTCGGCATGCAGGGCGTTTAGGATCGAAGAGGTTCAGGCTTCGAGCTTCTATCGCGTTTTGACAGCTCTGGGGGTCGATCTGAGTTGGTGCATGGGGTCCCTGCTTTGATCCTCGCCCCTCAATCCCTGTCCATGGCGAATGGAGGTGATCCCCTTCCGCCTTCAGATCTAGATGCATTCTGTGCCCTTTTTGCTGCAGCTGATAAGAGGCCGATCTCGCTCTCGCAACAAAAGTTCGTAAAAAAGCTGGATAACATCCCTACGGTGTCTATACCAGTAGATGATGCGTGTAGATCAGTGCTAAACCTAGTCGAAAGGGGCCTCATCGGCCAGTTCACAGGGCTATGGCCATCCCCGAAGGCAGTAGATGAATGGGTCAATCGAAACTGGATCCCACTGGTTAAGGAAGGAATAAAAATCCATTTTGTGGGAAAGGGGTTATTCGTCTTCGTGTTTGACAGCGGGGAAGACCGAAGCTTGATTTTCAGAAATGGACCTTATTTCATGGGTCCTCGAGGGTTATACTTGAAAAAATGGTCTCCAGATTTTGATCCTACTTAAGATGTGCCCACAGTCGTCCTTGTTTGGGTGCGCCTCCCGCACCTCCCTCTTCACTGCTGCAGTCAGAGCTCGCTGAAATCCATTGGAAATGCCCTAGGCAGGTATATTGATCAGGCCCCGAGGAAGGATCAGTTCTCCTGCGCACGCATCTGTGTGGAAGTCGATCTGGAGGTCAGGCTTCCTGAAGCCATCAAACTTTCAGTGGCAGATTGGTTGCATATTCAAGAACTAGATTACGAACAACTACCCTTTAAATGTTGACATTGTCATGAATATGGGCATTTTGCAAGATACTGCAAAAAAAAAATGAGGAAACAACAGAAAAAGAAAAAGGAGAGCAGTGGAAGCAAGCAAAGAGAACAACAAGCAACAGGCAGAACAACAAAAACAAAGCAAAAGAGACAGGGAACAAATCAGGGCAAGAAGATGCAAGCAATCAAAACAGTGGAAGCAGGGAAGCTAACAGCATTGTAGGAGACAAAAACCCCTTCGAATCTCTTACACCACTGGCAGATCCTCCAGAGGCCGAGCAGGAAGATCCACCATAGATGAATAATATAGACATTCAAGAGCCAGGTAACATCCCAAATCCGAACTCTAGCAATACCCCTTCTCCTTCTTATGTTGACATCATAAAACAAAAGAAGAAGAACCTAGAAAACACGGGCTCATCTGATGAGGAAACATTTGAAAGGCCATCAAAGAAAGTGGGAAGAAGAACAAACAAGGAAACCAGGGAAGAAGAATGAGAACGACAGAAAACCCTAGGCAGTCAAACTACCATTGAAATGACCATCGGGAGAAATACAAGACCAAGGGCGTCCAAGGGAGGAGGCCCCACCCCATCAAGTGGTAAATGATGCAGCTGGTCTCTTGGAACTGTAGGGGACTGGGTAATCCCAATAAGGCAGAGGCTATCAAAGACTTATTGAAGATGGAAACTGCGGACATCCTCATGCATCAAGATACTAAAATAGAAGGGGAAGCCCTTCTAAACACTAACATCATGAAATGGAAATATGATTCGGGAAAGGCTGTCAGTGCAAGGGGCTCGGCCGGAGGAATAGGCACACTTTGGTCAAAAAACTCCTTCTCATTAGAGCGATTTTCTGAGACCCAACATTGGATCTTCACAGAACTGCGCCACACTGTAAGCAATCTCTCCCTTGCTCTGTTCAACTTGTATGTTCCTGTTCATTATGAAGAAAAGAGAGAGTGCTGGAGGACACTCTTGGATTATATAGGGCAGAACAACCCCAATAATATAGTCATAGGCGGTGATCTGAATATAATACTAGATCCCAAAGAAAAAAGAGGAGGGATTTACTCTAGGGACACTTTCATCAACACAGTGGGAAATCTAATTCTGCAGTGGGACTTAGTTGACTTCAAACCTGTGAAAGGAAAATACACTTGGACTAACAACAGAACAGGAGAAAATCAAATCTTTGCTAGGTTGGACATATTTCTCATCAGTAGCTCATTAATGATGGACAACATAATAGTTTTTTCCAAGATCCTCCTAAAGCTCACATTGGACCATAAGCCAATCCTTTTATGCATAAAAGAAGAAGAAGATCTTGGCCCCCTCCCATTTCGTTTCAGCCCTCTCTGGGCAGGTAAAGAAGGGTTCTTTGAAACAGTCCAAACAACATGGAGGATAGATGTTCTCGGATCCCCAAGCTTTGTGTGGGAACAAAAAATAAAAAACACAAAAAAAGCTCTTAAAGATTGGATAAAGAGAACTATGCAAACCCCCACTAGGCAGAGAAAGGAAGCAGTTCTTTAGCTAGAAAGAATACAATTCGAAATGGAGGAGAAAGATCCCTCTCCCACAGACTTAGCCAATGAAAAATCTGCCCAAAGGAATGCATACTGCTCTTTTAGAAATGAAGAAGAATATTGGCACTTAAAGTCTCGAAGCCTGTGGCTCAAATCTGGGGATAGAAATACCACATACTTCCATAGACAGTGTAGGGCTCGCCTCTCACGCAATCATATAGCAGAAATCACCAGCACTAGTGGTCAGGTGTACAAAGGATTTTCTCAAATCAAAAAAGCAGTTGTAAACCATTTTCAGAATCTTCGAAGTGCGGAAAAAATGGGAATGAGGAGGATGCAGAAGAATTTCTCACAACCATTCCAAACCTTGTCAGCATGGAAGATAATGATTCTCTGTTGAGCCCAGTCACGGAAGAAGACATAATTAATATAGTCTGGTCCATGGAAACAGACAAAGCTCCAGGACCTGACGGATTCTCAGTTCATTTTTATAGAATTTGCTGGGAGATAATCAAAACTGATCTCTTCAGAATGATAAGAGGAATCCTGAGGAAGGCAAAAGTGGGTGGAGGAATAAACTCCACCTTTCTTGCTTTAATCCCCAAGGAAACAAACCCAGGCTCCTTCGACAGATACAGGCCGATCTCACTCTGCAACTCATCCTACAAGATCGTGGCCAAACTGCTGGCTAACATAATGAAGCCCCTCCTCCAAAAGCTTATCTCTCCGGCTCAAGGTGGATTTGTGAAAGGCAGACAAATCTTGGACAATGTCATTCAGATCCAAGAAGCCCTCCATTCCAGTCAAACACGGAAAGAACAAGGTATGATCATCAAATTGGATATGTGTAATGCTTTTGATCGAGTTAATCGTTCTTTCTTGTTCAGGGTTCTTGCAGCCTTTGGATTCAACCAGGATTTCATAAACCTAATCAAAGCTTGCATTGAAAACATCTGGATCGCCCCAATGGTGAATGGTAGACCATTAGAGTTTTTTCTAGCCACCAGGGGATTGAGGTAGGGATGCCCTCTTTCTCCCTTTCTTTACATTCTGATGGCTGATTCACTAAGCAGGAAGCTGACTCAGGAGAAACAAATCGGCTCCATACCTAGGATAAGAATTGTGCAAGGTATAGCCCCAGTGAATCACGCGCTCTTTGCTGATGATTCACTCCTTCTTGGGGGTGCTTCCACGAGAATCGCTAACTCATTCAAAACCATTCTTCAAAAGTATTGCAGCATCTCCGGAGCGTTAGTCAGCGAGAGGAAAAGTGTTGTTTATGGATGGAATACAGATTAGCAAACAATTGAAAGGATTGCCAGCTAATTGGGGTTCAAAGGCTATGCAGCGTGGGATAAAATAAAGTATCTTGGTTTACCTCTGACGATGGGATCCAACCGCAATCACTTGTGGGAGGAGGTGATTTCTAATTTCAAAAAAAATATTGTAGCGTGGGGTGGCATCTGGCTCACCACAGGCGGAAAGCTCGCTCTAATACGTTCTGTGCTTTCAGCCTTGCCTACATTCCAAGCCTCTTTGCCGATGGCTCCAAGAAAAATCGCAGATCAAATCTCCTGTCTAATGCGGAATTTTCTGTGGAACGGTGGGAAGGGAAACAACAACCGCTTTCATCTTATTAACTGGGAAACAGTGAAGCATCCCATTGCAAAAGGTGGACTCCAAATTCGTGACCCCCAGCAAGAAAATCTAGCTTTGGGTTGTAAACTTCTGTGGCAGTTAATAACCGAGCCCACGCACCCTATCATTCAGCTCTTAAATCTCAAGGACCTCCAAAATCAGCCGATCACCTCCTTCAATCCAGCGCTTTCTCCTAGAGGAACGCAGGCTTGGAGGCTCTGCTGTAAATGGATCGAATTCTTCAGAACCCATCTGTATAAAATTCCAGGGAACAACAAAAATATATTGTTGTGGAGAGATCGAATCATGGGTCATCCTCCACTTTCAACCATTAATGAAATTGCTGATTTAAGAGATTGGTTAAGTTCAAAAGGAATCCATAAAATCGAGGATATAGTGGAGTGGGATAACAAAGGCAATTGGCAGAGCTGGTCATTGCCTAACATTCCAGCGCACTTAAAAGATCAGTTAAAAACTTTCACAGATGCAATTACAGACTTTACTCCAGTGCATAAGGATGAGGAAGATTCATGGGGATGGGGGAAAACAGGGGTGTACACAGCCAAACAAGGATACCTACAGATGCAAGGTAAAAAGGATTCTCCGCACCCGGAAACAGTGTGGAAGCAGATCTGGGAAAACTTCAGCATTCCCAAGATCAACTTCTTCTGTTGGACTTTATTCCACAACAAAATCTTGACTGGAGATAATCTGTGCAGAAGAAACATTGCTGGCCCTCATCGATGCGCACTCTGCAAAAATGCATTGGAAACCTCAGTTCACATGTTCATCGAATGCGAGTATGCACAGAAGGCCTGGACCAGCTTCTTGACAGGGCTGAATGTGAGACCCCCAGCACATTGTACGATCACAGACATGTTCTCGTCTTGGAAAGCTCGATACCCCTACAACATCATTGATAAATATCTTTGGCATAAGGTGTGGATTGCAGCTCCAAAATATGTCTGCTGGAAGTTGTGGCTATCCCGGAACGAAACTGTCTTCAACCAAAAATAAATCACTGCAGAAACCGTAGCGGAGTAGGCCAAGAAACTCCTAATAGAAACTCTGAGATAATCCAATGTCAAAGATAGCTCCCTTCGAAATGAAGAAAGGGCCTGGCTGGATGGCTTCTCCCCCACGCCGAGACCTTCAGCATTCACTCGCCCAATTCGTAAGGAAAATTGGCAGATTAGAGACACCTCGGATAGTTTCCAGAAGTGGTGGAAATCACAAGAAAAATGCACTATCTTCTTTAACGGAGCCTCGAAAGGCAATCCAGGCAGGTCAGGAGCAGGGGGGGTCATCTACCTCCTGAATGGGAGAAACGAGGACTTCAGCTGGGGACTTGGGCTCAAAACCAACAATCAGGCAGAAGTTCTCAGTCTTTTAAAAGCTTGTCAACTGGCCAGTAAAGGAAACCCAAAGGAAATCATAGTTTTTGGAGACTCAGAATTGCTGATAAAATCTCTAATAAATAAGAAAGGGCTCAAGGATCCAGCACTAAACAAGCAGCTTACAAGAGTGATCAGACTCATGAAGGACTTTTCCTCAGTACAACTCTTCCATATCCTCAGAGAATTAAACACAGAAGCAGACAGACTGGCAAACACAGGATGTAATCTCGAAAAGAGCATGATCAGCATAAATGCAGGAGCACCGAATATGGCAACTATTCCCTAAAAGGGTAAGGAGGTCTTGCAAAAGGAGAGAAATGTATTGTTTGTAACAGCGAATTGTAATGCGTGATCTGGCTTCGACCTCCCATAAATAAAAATACTCGTTTCAGTTAAAAAAATAAAAAAACAATTAACAAGTCAAAAAGCTATCACACGCTACCCCCCTGCGATCTGCAAGCTAGGGTTCTGGGAGCCATTCAGCGCCGCCCTGGCTGCTGCGCCCCTGCGCACAGCCTCGCCCTCCCCTCTTGTAGCTAGATGGAGATTCCTGAGGGCTCTGCCCCCCCTGCTGATCCGCCTCCCGAAGTCTCTACCTTCAGATCTTTGATTGCATCCGGGACAAAATGCCCTCCTTCTGCATTCCAGCAGAAATTTATCAAAAGAATGGATACAATTCCTTCAGTTGCCCTGCCAGAGGAGGATACCTGTGAAGCGGCATCGAACATGGCAGAAAGAGGTCTCATAGGCCAGTTTACAGGCTTATGGCCTTCCCCCAAATCCGTGGAGGAATGGACACAAAGAAACTGGAAACCTCTGATAAAAGACGGAGTTAAGAGCTACTTTGTGGGCAAAGGGTACTTTTTTTGTGTTTGAAAACACGGAAGAGAGAAGCTTAATATTCAGAAATGGCCCCTACTTCATGGGGCCCCAGGGCCTATATTTAAACAAATGGACTCCAGATTTCGATCCCTCCCAAGACATCCCATCTGCCGTGCCGGTGTGAGTGAGACTCCCTCATCTGCCTCTTCACTGCTGGAATCAAAAATCGCTCCAGATTATCGGGAATGCGCTAGGAAAATACATAGATCAGGCTGTAAGAAAAGACCAATAATCATGCGCCCGAATCTGTGTTGAAGTGGACCTCGAGGAAGGATTGCCTGAAGCGATAAAGCTCACGGTGGCAGGTTGGACGCACGTCCAAGAGCTCGACTATGAACAACTCCCCTTTAAATGCAGACACTGCCACGGTCACGGACACTTCGCAAAGCACTGTAAGAAGAGAGTAGAGGAGCAATCTGAAAAACATATCGGGGACCAATGGACCCTAGTCCAGAGAACAGACCATGCAAAAAAAGATGCAGGAAAAAGTGCAGCAACAGGAGCTAGGAACATTCCCATTCCAACTCAGGAAACGGTAGAAATCTCAAAAGGAACGGAGGGTGTACAGAATGATCCACTAAACAAAGCTCAGGAAAACGAGGATCATGTAGAAGCCCCTCCTCCAAGCAAAGAGGGAGGGGTCGCCATCCAGATTGAAGCCTCCCAAGGCAGCTACCCTAACCCCACCTATGTAGAAGTCACAAAGAAAAAGGCAGTCGAAAGCTCAGAGTCCTCAGAGGAAGAATTCTTTGAGCGTCCATTAAAAAGAGTTGGAAGGAAATCCCGCAAGGAAAAAAGAGAAGAAGAAGAACAAAGGCTCAAAACACAAGGAAGCCAGTCCACAATAGAAATGACGATCGGAAGAAATAGCAGGCCTAGGTCATCCAAGGGTGGCTCCACCCCGCTCGCAGGTAAATAATGAAGCTAGTCTCTTGGAATTGCAGAGGTCTGGGGAACCTCGCAAAAATAGAAGCAGTAAAGGACCTATGAAAGTCGGAACCTGCAGACATCCTCTTGCTCCAAGAGACAAAGATACCAGGACAAGCTCTGCTAGAAATCAGCAAGTCAAAATGGAAGAAAAGCTCAGGCATAGCGGTCAGCGCTCGGGGCTCTTCGGGAGGACTCGCAACTCTCTGGACCGAAGATAAATATCAACTGATCAAAACTCACGAGACCCTACATTGGATATTCACAAAAATAATCCACCTCACAAGTAAGTTGGCTATCTCTCTTGTCAATCTTTATGTTCCTATCAATTATTCTAAAAAAAGAGACTGCTGGAACTCTCTGGCAGCGTTTCTAGAGCAGGAAACCCCCAACAATATCATTCTTGCTGGAGATCTCAACATCGTTTTGAAAGCCAAAGAGAAAAGGGGAGGCACCAATTCCATGGATCCCATGGTTGCCGTAGTGGAAGAGCTCGCTCAACAATGAGATCTGCAAGATTTGAACCCAATTCAAGGACTTTTCACCTGGTCAAACAATCGAACTGGGACAGAACACATTTTTTCCCATTTGGATCACTTTCTAGTGCAAACCTCTTTCCTCATGAATAAGAAGATCATAACAACAAAAATTTTGCCCAAGCTGTCCTCTAACCACAAGCCAATACAGCTTTGTCTAGAAGATGAAGAGGACTTGGGTCCCATTCCATTTCGCTTTTCCCCTCAATGGATCGAAAGGGAGGGCTTCTTTGAGACGATGAAAGCAGCTTGGGCCACCTCCATTCAGGTTCTCCAAGCTTCGTTTGGGAGCAAAAGCTGAAACTCACCAAAAAAGCTCTGAAGGTCTGGATCAAGAAACCAGCCCCCAACCCCACCTCCCAAAGAGTTGTTGCAGTCCTGGCACTGCACACCCTTAAAAACAACATGGAAAGCAAAAACATTAATGAAGAACTACTGGACATGGAAACAAAAGCTCAGAGAGCAGCCTTCCAATCCTTCAGAAAAGAGGAAGAGTACTGGAGATTAAAGTCTAGAAGCTTGTGGCTAAAAGCTGGGGATCGCAATACCTCTTTCTTCCACCGGCAGTACCGAGCCAGATTGTCAAGGAACTATATAGCAGAAATAAAGACATCGGAGGGCCAAACCTGCAAGGGATTCCAACAAGTCAAAGAAGCAGTTGAAATACACTTCCAAAATCTTTTCAGCTTGGATGCCCAAGGTGAAGAAGCAGATGAAGCAGAATTTCTCACTCACATCCCTTCCCTCATCTCTCCGGAGGACAACTCTGATCTTTGCAAACTGGTTTCGGAGGAAGAGATAATCAAAGTTATTTGGTCCATGGAATCCGACAAGGCCCCCGGACCTGACGGATTCACCATTCATTTCTACAAAGCATGCTGGGACATCATTAAATATGATCTACAAAAGATGATACGGGGATTCTTGAAAAAAGCTAAAGTAGGTGGCAGCACCAACTCAACCTATTTAGCTTTGATTCCCAAAGACTCCAACCCGGAAACTTTCGCTAGATTCAGGCCAATATCGTTATGTAATGCCTCCTACAAGATCTTGGCAAAACTGTTGGCTAACAGATTAAAGCCCTTGCTCCCTCGGATTATTTCTAGTTCCCAAGGAGGTTTCGTGGAAGGTAGGCACATTCTGGACAATGTCATTCAAGTGCAGGAGACCATACATTCAAGCAAGCAGAGAAAAGAGAAAGGTATGCTCATAAAGTTAGACATGGCGAATGCGTTTGACAGAGTCAACAGAACATTTCTCAGCAAAGTTTTGCTCTCCTTTGGCTTTTCTCCTCAGTTTGTTAATCTCATAAAAGCCTGCACGGATAACCCATGGATAGCCCCCCTCATTAATGGCAGGCCAGTCAACTTCTTCCAAGCTAAGAGAGGCATCAGGCAGGGATGCCCGCTCTCCCCCTTTCTATACATCTTAATGGCTGAATATTTAAGTTGAAATCTTGAAGCTGAAAGAATGTCAGGATCCCTTTCGGGCCTCAAACCCACCAGCAGAGTAAACCCTCTGAATCATGCACTCTTTGCAGATGACTCGATTCTTTTGGGAGGTGCCTCAACCAGAATAGCTAAGGCCTTCGACACGGTCATCAGAAACTACTGCAAAGTCTCAGGAGCTTTGGTAAATGAAAGAAAAAGCGAAGTATTCAGCTGGAACACTGATCAACAGGAGCTCAACAATATAGCTAATATTCTTGGATTCAAAGGGCACTCCCAATGGGACAGGATCAGATATCTTGGGCTTCCCATAATCTCAGGAGTGAACAAGAGGTCGCTTTGGAGCAACATAATAAGCAAATTCAAAACCAAAATATCGAAATGGGGAGGATTCTGGTTAACTAAAGGAGGCAAGGTCATTTTAATAAAATCTCAGTTGTCTGCCTTAATAATTTACCAAGCAGCATTCTTGCTCGCCCCCAGAAATGTTATGGATCAAATCTCCTCTCTCCTCAGAGACTTCCTCTGGCAAGGAGGCAGGGGCAATGATAAGAAACAACACCTGGTAAACTGGGATACTGTCAAAAAACCCATCGATGAAGGAGGATTGCAAATACGTGACCCCTCCCTGGTCAACCTTGCCCTCGGTAGCAAAATCTTGTGGAAGATGATTAAAGAACCAAAGCATCCTGTTAGTGCCATTTTGAGATCAAAATACACTAACAAAGCTGATTTCAGAAACCTCCAGCTGGGATATACTGCCAACAGCACGCTGTTGTGGAAACTCTGTTACAAGAGCAGCAATTTCTTCAACCGAAATGCATACAGGATACCAGGGAATGGTAAGCACACTCGCCTCTGGCATGATCGTATAATGGGGCGAAATCCACTAATTGACAACGAGGAGATCTCCGATTTAAGAGACTGGCTCGTATAAGTCGGCAAGCTAAGCGTTTTTGACATTTCGGCTTGGGATCAAAGAGATGAATGGGCCGGTTGGGTGATCCACGATCCCCCTGCCCACCTGCAAACACAATTAAATAGTCTGCTCAATCTGATGGAAGACGCAACACCGATTCACCGCTCCATGCAAGATCGATGGGGCTGGGGTCATTCTGGGGAATATACAACAGTAGAAGGTTACAAAGTGTTCCAGACAATAGGAAACAACAAGCATAGTGCTGCGTTTTGGAAAAACGTATGGGAGCCTCTAGCACTCCCAAAAGTCAAGTTTTTCTTTGAACGTTGATTCATAACAAGATTCTTACCGGTGACAATCTGGCAAAAAGAAAGTTTGTTGGCCCTCACAGGTGCGCTCTTTGCAGGTGCAATGCTAAGACTGCTCAACATCTATTCATTGATTGTTTGTTCGCCAAGGAAGTCTGGGATCTCATGCTCCAAGAATTCCACATGAACTCTCCCACTCAGATCTCTGTCTCAGATCTTTTTGCAGATTGGAGTCACCTTTACCCATATCAAATTCCTCATAAATCTTTCTGGCACAAAGTCTGGAATGCCCTGCCCAAGTTCGTTTGCTGGCAGATTTGGTTGGCTCGCAACTAGAAGATTTTTAATGACCTGAATCACACTCCCTTGCAAGTAGCAACAAAAGCCAGAACTTTCCTCCTAGAAGCGGACCAACTGCAGTATCACAAAGAGGACACAACGCTTCAGCCGGTTGAGAAGAGGTGGCTCGGATCTCTTGAACCTCAAAGCAGAAAGAACCTCCTCTCTCCTCAAATAGAGCATCCAATCTGGAAAAAGAGAGACTCTGATGAAACATTTCAGCACTGGTGGAGAGCTCAAAAAACTCACACAATCTTCTTCGATGGGGCGTCCAAAGGAAACCCTGGTCCCTTTGGTGCCGGAGGGATCATCTATTCCCCAGATGGTGTTTCCCGTGACTCTTTCTACTGGGGCCTTGGCCTGAAGACCAATAATCAAGCGGAGCTTCTCAGTCTCCTCAAAGCATGTCAAATTGCTAGAGAGAAAGGGATCAAAGATATACAGGTATTTGGAGACTCGGAGATTCTCATAAATAAGCTGAACACGAAAGAGCAATTCAGAAACGCAGGCCTCAACAGAACGTTGGAAAGACTGAAAAGAGTCCTCTTTGCCTTTGCTTCCTACAAATTTTATCATATCCTCAGAAGCTCAAATAGTGGAGTGGATTCGATGGCCAACAAAGGGAGCGCAATGGATAAAGGGCTGCTCTTCATAAACGAGGACAGATTTGTAGAAATCCCATGCTAATGTCAAGATTGAAAATCAGTTTCTGCTGAACAAGTATGATGTAATTAGGGATGCTCAGGCAAAGCCCCACTCTCTCTTTTCCACATAAATAAAAAAAAACATACCCGTTAAAGTTAAAAAAAAAAACAATTAACAAGGATATATATGTGTGTATGTGTGGACCAAGACAAAAGGAAAATAAATTCGATTTAGTCAATAAAATAATAATAAAGAAACATACGATTAAAATGATTAACAGTCAAATAAATTTAAAATATGATAAAACTAATAAACTTTCACATTAATAACGAAAAGAATATTAATAATTTAAATAAACAAGGAATTAAAAAGGGAAATTTTGAAAATAAACATAAAGAATTAAACAACTAAAAGAAGTGGATTATTTTAATTTTTATTTTTGTATATAGGAGGAAATAAATAATTATTAAGGATAAATAACAACAAAATAAATAATTAAATAAAATATTTTATGGAAATGTGAGGGAAAAAAAACCCTAAAGGGATTAGACCAGAATAAATAAAAGTAGATTAAACTAAATAAAATAAATAATATTAACAAATCAATAAAATCAATTAGAAAGATGACAGATAATAGACTTCCAAGATTAACTTAATTTGAATTCATCTTCTCTAATGCAATAATCAGGGTGATTCTCAATTTCAAGAGCTTCCCTGACAATGCAAGTTTTATAAAAAGGAACATGGGCCAAGATTTTGGATTGATCAAATCAAACAAGGGGTTTTGAATTAAAAGAATATTCAATAATGATTGACCTAGATAAACGAAGATGGTTAGTATCAACTATGTGGTCGTTCAAGCATCTTTGAAGGGATGACTAATTTGACCAATATAGGGAAGAGAGACTTGACCTTGGGGAGGAGAGGTGGGAATAGATTGGGATTTAAGACGAGAAACATCATGAAATGATTTATGAATTTAAGAAACTAGTTTAAACAACATAAATCAAAATTTGGCCGCAAAATTGTTTTATTGGATTCCGGAGAAATCCCAAAAAATTCTAACAAGGCAACCTAAAAGACTACTCCCTTTTGCATCTGTGTTATTTTTTTTAAGTAATTAGTGTTGTTCAAAAATATAGAAAATATTGAATAAACTCAAATTTTATTTTTTGCAACTATATTTAATCGTTCATGCTTATTTAATGTGTTACAATCAAGGTGGTTACAACTAGCTTGAAGTTGTTTCAATCACGGTGGTTACAAATAGCTTGAAGGTAGAGAGAAAATGGTTCCAATAGAAATTATAACAGTCTCCATTCTTAATTACTCGTTCTCTCACTTTTCAAGTGATGAAGAAAGAATAGAGAATCTCCAACAAAGGAGAAACTCCAACTTTGTTCCAAATCCCAAGGTTAATGATAGCTCAAGAATCCCTAGGTAAAGAGAACCTCCAACTTTATTAAAGTCTCAATGTTTATGATAACTCTCTTAATTTTGTTTCACCCTTACAAAACATTTATGGAAAAATGAATTATAGAGATAGAAATAATATTCCTTCAAAATTGGACATTGTTATAGACATTTTTGTGCCTTACAACTATAAGCATGAAATGTCCATATTCTAAGGGATCCAAAGTCCCTAAACATGTTGTTCCTACCCCTAGAGGAACATGGCTAACAAACCACAACAATTCACAGAAGTTCTCCACCAGAAACTTCTCAAAAACAAGTCAATTCAGGATCAATTCAGAGGCTCCACTAGCTGTCTGCGCTGAAATGCAAAGTTTGCACTGGCTACCTGCACTGCAACGCAGGTAGAAGCACTACCAGGGTGCGCTGAGCGGGAATTGACAAATGGCAAGTTCATTCAACAAGGTGTCAAGACCCTGGAAGTTTCCATAATCTTCCTCAATGACACTTGCCTCAGTGAATTCGACTAGTGATGAGTAAGAGGTTCTCAATCTCCAAGTGGAAGCAAGAACCTCCAAGTGGAAGCAAGAACTGAAAGAGGGAGAGGACACTAGTCAGATCTCAAACTGACTCATCCTCTCTCCAAACATCTATATATGGATCTCTCCTCCATGAGATCTAGGGGCTGGAATTTTGTTATTGCAAAGAATTTCTGTTGGTTTGAGATTGGAATCATTGGGTGCTTAATGCTTTGAGGGAAGGTGAAGATAGGAATTTCATTTGCTGGGAAGGAGATGCTGGATTGGAGCCCTCTGGGTTGTATCTCTTCCTGAACCTTGTTATTCATCAATAAAGCTATCTTGGTTTCTCCTATATGCTGATGTGTCTTTGATGTATGATTGCATTAGTATGTTTAGTTTATTTCTAATCCTGAACTAGTTATGAACATGAATCTATGTCTTTGTGTAGTGTTCTCTTCTTGTGATCTTGCAGAAACCTCTTGAAGCTGGGCGAGCGAGAAGGAAAGTAGCTGGGAACTCTCAAAGAGAAGAGAAACTGGATCGAGGGACAAACGGAAGACACTGGTTAGTCCATCCATCTCTCTTCATTCTTAATTCATAAAGGAAGAATACTAGAATAGCTGTCTCTGTTTGTTGCTAAGGCACTGTCACACCTTAGGTGGATAGGATCGTCCTGCATAGGCATTTTTCCCCACAACAAATTGGCGACTCCGCTGGGGAGATCTGTTTAGTCATTTTATTTGTGTCTCTATCATTGTTTGTTTCATAGACTCAACATCAACAATCGAACTGCATCTGCTATTCTCAGATGCAAAGTAGACAGCTGCTGCTTTGATCCAATCACTGGATTTGTCTATGATCTGAACAATGGATTCACAAATGATTTGATGATCCTTTGTGATAGATCTTAGCCCTTCCTCAAAGCATCCCTTTGATTGTACCTTGCTTGTTGCTTTGATTTGGGCTGAAACCATAGATTAATCAGCAAACTGTGACCCAGAACCTAGTGAGAAACTCTCATTTCTCCTTCAGCGCAGACCCTGTGAAGAGGTTCTGCATTTCAACGCAGGTCCCGTGAAGGCTACCTGTGCTGAATGT
Source organism: Pinus tabuliformis (assembly GCA_031772625.1). Taxonomy (NCBI): domain Eukaryota; kingdom Viridiplantae; phylum Streptophyta; class Pinopsida; order Pinales; family Pinaceae; genus Pinus; species Pinus tabuliformis. The sequence continues at coordinate 481,205,014 of CM062806.1, read as the reverse complement.
CAAAACCTCTGTGTTGAGGGTGCGTTGATCCATTTAGGCCTTGTGCAGCTGGGGTTCTCTGCTCTGTTTTTCCCTGTTTTGATCTCTGTTTTTTGCAGCCTATAACTAGTATAGGTACCTGTCTGATAACTCCTTTTCTCTGCTTAAATTCTGCCTCCTTTTGTACAAAAAGACTGTGAGTGTTTTTATGTGTTTGTGGCATCATTTACAGTTTTCCTTTGCAAGAGTGAAATAGTCATCCTGTAGCCCTTGATTCGGATCTGTTGATTGTGATCTTAGGAGAGAGTTCATTGGCTGTTTACAGTTGATTATACATTTACTTTTTGCTTTTGGTTTGAATTTGTCTCTTTTAAGTGTCGAAACAAGTATTCATTTCGAAAATCGTTAAGTGTTGTAATCTCTTCTACCCTTTCTGATTTCGAAAAAGTAAACTTGTTTGTATTTGTCATTTAAAAGCAAATTCAAAGTTGTACAAAAATCTTTCTTTTTAGGCATCAATACTAAGAAAGCGGAAAACAAACACCTGCATTGTGCATTTGCATCTTGATAGTTTGCGTGCTTGATTTAGGGAAAGTGCATTAGAGTGTGCTGATTGCTCTTTGAGAAAAGATGGTGTCTTTCTTTTCCCTTTGTAGCTAGGATTTTCATGGTTGAAAAGATATAAAAAGCTTGCTTATCATCTTTAGACTGCATTTAGGAATTGTATCATACATCTCGTAGTGAACCTCAAAAGGCAAAATTCTAAAAAGATCAACCTAAAATAAATTGAATGAACTTAACAACGCTTTGTAACTTAACGCACAACATAGAGGTCTAGGCTAGAGACGTGTTCCGGCGTCGTAAAGCCTGGTGACTGTCGATCTCGTTGATGGTGGGTGATTCCTCCTGAGGGACAATAGCGCCAGTACGGATTGTCCTCCCACGTACCGTCGAGTATATATTGGGAGACCCCTATAGGCATAAAACCTTTATCCTTAGGAAGCCGTGTCGGCCGCCCTACTGATCGCAATGCACTGAACACAGCATTCAGGAAGATCGACCGCCCGTACCTTAAAAAGTATTCTGCGGTTTTGCAAAAAGTTTGGCACACTCTCTACCTAGAACTCCAGAGCAGTTCCTTTTGGCCTTTTTCAGACTCTATAATGGAAAAAGTCCATCCGAGCATTTGTCACTTCGGGCTCGTTAAAACATCGAAGGAGACTAGAGTCATCTTTAGCTTTTTCTCGACTCTTTAAAAGTGAAAAAGCAAGTTGTGTCTAAAGCGTCGTTAAAATTTATTTTAAACAGAACAATCACCCCTATTCCTGCGTTGATCTTTAGGTTGAGAAAATGGAGCACACCAACCAAGGAATTCCCCTTGGTGGAAATCCTAGTCCCTTCTCCTCTTGGGGAGATGTTGGTGTGCCCCATATGGCCACATTGTCGCTTCCAGGACTGACAATTGGCCTGCCGGTCTGGCTCTTTTCAACCAATGTCGTTCAGAACACCATTATTCCTGAATAGTCGAATCAACAGTTAGACCAGACCAGAGTTACCCACCAGCCTTCTACTTCATCTAATTCTCCCTCTCCTCCTTCCTCTTCGCTTGACGGAACTGGTAAAACAAAAAACCAAGTTCCTAAGGAGAAGAAGGAAAAAGAAGAAGAAGGAGCCAAAAGCGACTGGGGGCAAACAAGTGGCGTCTGACAAAAATCCACACACAGCACTGACTAGGCCTAAATCGCCATGTGTCATATGCAAGGGAGACCACTTCCACAGAGATTGTCCTTGCATCCCTCGGATACTAAGGGACTGGTCCCCCCGTTTTCACAATTCGGTGGCGTCAACCTCTGATAGCCATGTTGACAGCTCACCGTCAACTAGTGAAAGTGAAGTCACAGGACAGAGAGGGAAAGCTAGATTTCCCTGCAAACTGTGTGAAGGTGACCATGCCATCCACCGTTGTCCCTTCTTAGACGAGGCTAAAAGAGTTTTGGAAGATCGCCCGGTTTTACCAGTGCAACTTCCTCCTGGATATCAAAAACTCCTGCCAAGTCCTTCACCAGTTGAGAACCCGGTCGGCCCGCCCAGGTGGTCAGCCGAAGCACCTATCATTGAAGATGAACAGTCTGATTCCATACCTGACAAAATTCAAAAGGTTGAGGCGGCAGTTGACCCGGTTTTTCCTTCAAAGGCTCTATCTTCGAATGATACCATCACAGAAGAGAATAAAGATGACACCGTCGAAATTCTCTTCATCAACACAGACTCCGATGAACAAGGGGGCAATTCGCCCATTCCTTTATCGTAGGAAGGAACTTCGTCAGAGTCATACCCGCCCGTCTATTCGGTCCCACCACCAAGCAACCTAGTTGTCTCGTTCGACTGGAACCAACTAGGCAGACCCCGTTTGCCAGCAGGCATACCATTCAGGATTATCGTTCAAATATACAGAATGGTAATGGCTGGCACCATCATTGATGAGGGGGCATCTGTGAGTATCCTTTCCTCTATTGCTTGGAAAGCGCTTGGTTCGCCAACGCTTTTGCCTGAAATGAGAAATCTGACAGGCTTTGATAAAGGAACCAGTCGACCTTTAGGGATCCTCCCCAATGTGCCTATAACATTGAAAGGGAAGACCGTTCAAATGAACGTGATGGTCGTTCAAGGACCCTTGGATTATAACCTACTCCTTGGACGAGACTATATATATTGCATGGGAGCTATTGTCTCCTCACTCTTTAGAGTAATGTGTTTTCCGCACGAAGGAAGAGTGGTCAAGCTCATAGACCAGCTTTCATTTCTCAGATCACGCATCGCAAATAGTCATATACCATCCCTAAATGGTCTCTTCACGCAAGAAATGTCTCAACCCACAGCCCGTCCTCCTTATGAGCGCGAGTAATCCGGGAGGATATGACTAGAACCCAGGGGGCATGCGTCCTGGTCTGCTTCGGCAGGAAAAATTTGGGTATAGGGTAGGTTTCCGCGGGAGAATATGACTAGTCTGTACCCCGTCCATGGTTGGAAGAGGGGTTGTTCTGGAATAAGATTCTTTTGTCAAAGTTATGTGAGAGGGCGGGCATCGTCACTCACCTTTGTTTATCTCGGTAGACATCGCCGAAGAAGTGTTTTGTTTGAAAGATTAACGAGACAATCTTTGGGTAACCTGTAAGAGGTAGGCCTCTCCCGGTAAAACAAATGTTTTATTGGACTAAGAAGGGGTAACCTTGAAATCGTACTTTATGCCTGGGGGCATGCAAACCTTTTGGAGTGCAAGCAAGGGGCGACTATTTATTTTTTAAATTTTTAGGTCCTCCCTTTAAAACTGTAGGTCTAACCCTTTAAACTCGTAGGATTAGTCGTTTCCGAACATGCATAACGAAAGGATCCGGAGCAAAGCTTTGTGAGATGAAGCTCCATAAAAAATAGAATCTTAATGAGACATTCTTATCATATGACTGGATTAATCTAGCAGTTTTAGCACACAGTTCATGCTCGTTAAAAAATAAACGCAAGATCCGAGCAGTTTTAGCGCATAGTTCATGCTCGTTAAAAAATAAACATAAGATCGAGCAAGTGTTTCAATCCGTGTTTAAGCTCGTTAAAAAATGAACTACCTGGTAAATAACCACAGTGAATGTAATATCATCAGCCATTAAAGCCTTGGTCGTGTTTGCACTGTCACCTCCACTTTTCCATTGGCCGATCGTTCACCTCCATATGATTGTTTACCCATTTTGAGGAACAACTGCGAAGAGTGATTTCACTTAGCCATCCTTGTGACACTGCCGTGATTGGAAAATTCGGAGCCTTACCTGGAATCAACTAATAACCCGATTCATCACTCGTTCCTCAAAAGACGAGTCTTCTTTAAGCTCTTTTCATCTGACTCGTAAAAAATGAAAAGATTGCCGAGTTTTGGCCTTCCAGCTCGTTAAAGCGACCGGAAGTGCTATCCCTCCTCTAGATTTTAATCTTTTTGGACCTGAGGGATTATTGCACAAAAAGATCGAGCGCTTGTTTTGTTCGGCTCGTTAAAACTATCGAAACTCATCCCTTTTGTATTGTTTTATACTTTTTCGGACTTAAGGGATTAGATGACGAAAAAGGACTTTCGGAGTTGACTTTACGTACCTTTTCAGACTCTCTAAAAATGAAAAGGACCGAGTTATCTTTGTCGCTAGACTCGTTAAAATCATTAAATAGCGACAAACTTGTCTTTAGATGAGAACGAGTTTCACTATCACTAGGCTCGTTAAAACATAGCGATGGGCTTGCCCGAAGGGCAAGTTATAGAACAAGCATATGTTATCCTCCTCAAGCTTGACAAAAATAAAGAGGTACTGGTCAGCAATGACTGGGGAAAAATTGGGAGAAACTCAAGAAAACTTTGATGGTAGCAAGTCGCTCTTAAACATGACACTTTTCCTCCGTACCACAATCGGGTTGGGTTGTTTCATTCACCGGTCACATCACCATGGTCTCGCCATACCATCCATATTTGGGGTAATGCTACCGATCCATCGCATAAGTGTCGCCATATGTTCAAGAGAAGTCGTTCAGAGAAGTCAACCGTGTCCCATCCACTGCCATACATTATCCTTCATCCTTTCATGACCGCCACCCTGAATCATATGTCATCAGATCGTTTTCAACTCCATCAAAATCATTTGCTCCGTTCCGTGTCACTGATGTGGGATTCATTAAGGCCCTCCTTTGACGGATCACTTCTTGTCGACATCAGCTCACTATCCAAGAAGTTGATCTAGGAACAACTCCTTCAGTACTTTGAAGCTTGCATGCCTCAATGGCAAGTTTCTCACTTCCGGCGACAGGTATACATCAATGACCTTCGACCGAAAGATTTTGCATGGTGTTCGACACCAAGTCCTTTATTCACACCACGTGAATTGTACTGCAGTACCTTGAGGGTCATTATCATTATCGGTGATTCCTCTCACGCTTGTTAACGGTTTACCTCATTGACCGGTAATCAAGCGATGTCTTTCCATGTTCGACTTCAAAACATTTCTCACATGGATCGACTTGTACTTAGAGTGAAGATCGAACGAGTTTGAAGACCCCAGATCTAGTTTCATCCATCCGGGTTGCGATATATATTCAGGAAAGATAAAGACATTGACATGTACATCATTGCAGCAGATAATCATCCTACCCAAAGGATGATAATTTCATCAAAATTATCAGTCTACCATCAGACGATTGTCTGTTCTATGTACAGAAAAATGAATTTATAAAGATGAGCATGGGAATGCCCGCCTCAGCTAGATCATGAAAGCAGTATGAAAAATAATGTATTGTATTGTATTGTATTACAGGTCTCCTCCCAGCAATGAATGAACTTCGGATCCTCCTGATAAAGCATTTCACCTGATAAATGGCCTCATACTTTAGGGGGCAACTGTTATAGACATTTTTGTGCCTTACAACTATAAGCATGAAATGTCCATAATCTAAGGGATCCAAAGTCCCTAAACATGTTGTTCCTACCCCTAGAGGAACATGGCTAACAAACCACAGCAATTCACAGAAGTTCTCCACCAGAAACTGCTCAAAAACAAGTCAATTCAAGATCAATTTAGAGGCTCCACTAGCTGTCTGCGCTGAAATGCAAAGTCTACACTGGCTACCTGCACTGCAACGCAGGTAGAAGCACTACCAGGGTGCGCTGAGCGAGAATTGACAAATGGCAAGTTCATTCAACAAGGTGTCAAGACCCTGGAAGTTTCCAGAATCTTCCTCAATGACACTTGCCTCAGTGAATTCGACTAGTGATGAGTAAGAGGTTCTCAATCTCCAAGTGGAAGCAAGAACTGACAGAGGGAGAGGACACTAGTCAGATCTCAAGCTGACTCATCCTCTCTCCAAACATCTATATATGGATCTCTCCTCCATGAGATCTAGGGGCTGGAACTTTGTTATTGCAAAGAATTGCTGTTGGTTTGAGATTGGAATCATTGGGTGCTTAATGCTTTGAGGGAAGGTGAAGATAGGAATTTCATTTGCTGGGAAGGAGATGCTGGATTGGAGCCCTCTGGGTTGTATCTCTTCCTGAACCTTGTTATTCATCAATAAAGCTATCTTGGTTTCTCCTATATGCTGATGTGTCTTTGATGTATGATTGCATTAGTATGTTTAGTTTATTTCTAATCCTGAACTAGTTATGAACATGAATCTATGTCTTTGTGTAGTGTTCTCTTCTTGTGATCTTGCAGAAACCTCTTGAAGCTGGGCGAGCGAGAAGGCAAGTAGCTGGGAACTCTCAAAGAGAAGAGAAACCGGATCGAGGGACAAACGAAAGACACTGGTTAGTCCATCCATCTCTCTTCATTCTTAATTCATAAAGGAAGAATACTAGAATAGTTGTCTCTGTTTGTTGCTAAGGCACTATCACACCTTAGGTGGATAGGATCGTCCTGCATAGGCATTTTTCCCCACAACAGACATGCATAAAATTCTAACCTAGGTTAAGAAAATGATAATAATTTAAAGAAGAAACATGATTTCTTAATGCAAAGACAACCTGGTATCCCCTTTTTTTCTCTTTTAGAAAATTTAAACACAAAAAAAACTCAAGAGAATACCTCTAGGCTTTCTCACTCTGAAATTTTTCATGAAGGACAAACCTTTCACTTCGCTTTTGTTTCCTTTGAAAATTTTGAATTGAACCTCCAAGGAGAAATGTATACACACTTCCCAACTCTTTGCAATTTCCAAAATGGTTGGGCTTTATTTTCAAAGTCAAAGGAACGAGAGAAAGGTTTTGAGGGGCCGACCCCGGCTAATGCTCTACAACCACAACTTTCTTTGAATAGAAGGAGGAACTTGTGTTAATTATACTTACTCCGCAACAAATAATTCTGTGCATTTTGCGAAGATTTTAAAATTCTTCCATCACAATTCCGTTCATCCCTTTAACTCGAAACCATGATCACTCAGGTGTGGAAGATTATCACTATTCGCCACTAGTAAGGAATTCAACTACCATTATGGAATCACTATTCTGGAAACTTATTTAGAGGCAGAACTTGAAATCCCAAAGGGATAAAACATAGAGATTAGAAATAAACACTTGGACAATAGTAAAACACAAATGAAATCAATAAACATTTGGACAACAGTAAAACATAAATGAAATCATCAAAGGAACAAATGAAAATGATTCCTTATTTTTTTTCTCTCCAGTGTTCATGACCGCGAAGCCTCTGAGTATACATATATATATACAACATTAAAGAAAAAATGTCTTTTAACTGAACACGGACATGCTACCACCAACAAATATTCTAAAATGGACAACAGAGCCTTGTTGTAGAAGTGAATATTATCCCAAAAAAAAAAGAAGGAAAAAGAAAAGAAAAGAAAATAAATTCCTGTGAAAAGGGCACGTCTACTAATAATAAAAATAAGGAACTTACGTAATTGTCCCTCCAAGGACATATAAGTAAAACTAACTATGAGATATTTACATAATTGGATGTCAAAATAAATGTGGAGTGATGCTCTTGCATCAAACTCCCTCAAAGCAAAAGGTTTCATGGACTCTTGTCCATAATATCTGCAACTATGCTTCCACGCTTTAGGATCTCTGCTTCATCCATCCAGAGTATTTGTTTAGCTGGAAGACCCCTCCATTTAAGCAAGTACCCATAATAAATTTTATTTGTGGTTCTTTTAATGAGCTTTAAATTTATTTGTGGTTCTTTTAATGAGCTTTTGATCAAGGATCATTTCCATCTGTAGCTTTTGAGTTGTAGGTAACTGTTTTTCCCATTGAATTGTCTCTTCTTGATTTTCTGCTTCTTCTCCAGGTCCCTGATAAGGGCATAGGTCTGCAACATTAAATATAGGGGAAATTCCTATATCTGGAGGAAATTTGATATTATAATCATTTGTTGAAAACTTCCTCAGGATTTTGCAGGGACCAATCTTTTTCAACTTTAGCTTATTGTACTCACTCTTTGGGAACCTTTCATTCCTCAAATGAGCTAAAACCAGAACCCCAACTTCAAAATTCACCTCTCTTCACTTGATATCATCCCTCTATTTATATTTAAGGCCCCTCTATTATAGTTTTCTATTTAACTTGCTCATGGATCATTTGCATTGTTGTAGCAAACTCCTCTGCATCCACACTTCGAATTTCTCCTTTTCCCAAATTCCCAAGTTCATCAATACCTCTCGGGTGCATACCATACACAATCTGAAAAGGATTTTTGTATGTGATCCCATTAGGAAAATCATTATAGGAAAATTTAGGATGTGGAATAACTTTATCCCATTGTTTGTAATGCTCATGGCCAAAACACCTCAGTAAATTTCCCAAACTTCTATTAACCACTTCAGTCTACCTAACCATTTGGGGATGATAGGCTAAACTATAGGTTAAGTTTGTGCCCGGTTTCTTCCATAAAGTTCTCCAGAAATGTCCAACAAATTTGGTGTCTCGATTTGAGACAATTCTCCTAGGCAGTCCATGTAGTCTCACCACTTCCCAGAAAAATAATTTCCCAGAAACATAAATTTGGAATATGGGAAGAAACATTTTTCTTGGAACAAAGTATGAAATACGCCATTTTAGAAAACCTGTCCACTACCACAAAAAACGAATCATGGCTTCTTTGAGTCTTGGAAAACCCATAAAAAAAATTCCATATTAATGGCTTCCCAAGGCCTGCTTGGTATGGGCAATGGATGATATAGTCTTGCAATATGCTATCTCCTTTTAGCATGTTGAAAAATTATGCATGTATCCATAAACCTTTTGACATATTCCCTCATACTCGACCAATAATAAAAATAGATTAATTGTGCATAGGTCTTGTCATGGCCAAAATGACGAGTAAGCCATCCACTATGTTTTTCTTTTAGAAAATGATCTCTCATTGATCCTCTTCAAATACATAGTTTGCTGCCCTTGAAAAAAATCCCTCTTGAACCAAACATTCTAGCCATGGGCTTCGATCTTTGGTCATAGGTTTTTCACAAGCTTGATAAATTTCCTTAAAATTTGACTTTTTCGTATACAACTCTTGGAGATGCTCATATCCTAGAGTGCTAACATGGAATTCTTGAAGAATTAAACATCTTTTTCTCAAACCATCAACAACTTTATTAATGCTCCCATTAATATTCTATAAAACAAAAGAAAAATTCTACTCAACCCATTTTGCATGTCTTTGGTTCAATTTGTCTTGTTCGCTAATAAATTATAACGTCTGGTTGTCTGTGTACAAAATAAACTCCTTGGGCATAAGGTAATGCCTCCACTTCTTAAGGGACTGAATTATTGCATAATACTCTTTGTCATAAGTAGAATACTTATGTTTGGCCTCATTCAATTTCCCACTGAACTATGCAACTAGTTTATCATCCTAGCTTTTAACAACTCCAATGGAGGTCCTGCTGGCATGACATTGTATTTGAAAAAGCTTCTCGAAATCAAGAAAAACTAAAATAGTTTTTTCAATGATTTTCTTCTTCATCAATTGGAATTCTTCCTCTACTATTGTTTTCCACTTAAAAGCTTGTTGTTCCTTTTTAATTGTCTCTACCATTGGTGCACAAATGCGGCTAAAATTTTGAATAAATTTTCTGTAAAAGTTGGCCAATCCATGGAATCATACCACATGTATGTCGGTTGGGGAAGGGAAATATTTAATAGTTTTTACCTTCTCAAGGCCTATTTTTAACCCTTGAGTAGAAATTACAAATTCCAAATAAACTAACTCTGTTTTAAGAAAAGAAAACTTCTTCATATTTATCAGAAGTTTCTCCTACTGCAATTTGTTCAATACCATTTTTAAAAATTTAAGATGATCTTCCTTAGTTTTGTGGTACACCAGGATATCATCAAAATAAACAATCACAAACTTGCTAATAAATTCTTTGAGAACATCCTTCATGAGCCCCATAAAAGTGATGGGTGTGTTGGTCAAGCTAAAAGGCATAATCAACCATTCTTACAAGTCGTCATTGGTTTTGAGCATTGTCTTCCACTTGCCCCCCTCTCTCATTGGAATTTGATAATACCCACTCTTTAATTCTGTTTTGGAAAAATATTTGTCACCACTAAGAAAATCCATTATATCATCCATGCACGGTAAAGGGAACCTATTCCTAATGGTTATTTGGTTAATGGATATGGAATCGATGCACATCCTCCAACCTCCATCTTTTTCTGGACTCAAGATAGTTGACACAACATAAGGGCTTGGAATCTCTCTGATCAGCCCTTTGTCCAACAACTCGTGGACTTGGTTTCTGATTTCTTCATTTTCTCTAAGGGTCATTCTATAAGCAACCTTGTTAGGTAGAATAGCTCTTCAAATTATCTATATGATGGTTGATACTACTCACGGGTGGTAAGGGATTTGGTAACTCACCAATAATAACATCAATAAATTCATCTAATAATTACTGAATTTCAACAAGAAACTCATTTAGATTTGTGTGTGTAAAGACAACTTGAGGCTTACCAATTACAATGAACTACACCTCCTCTTCTTGTTTAACTTGTTGTAGTAGCTCTTTCCCAGACATCATTAACACACTCGGGCCTACATCATCTTTGGCCCCCTTCTCTTCCAATGGTAGCAACATGTGCTTGCAATTGTCCTTCTCAAAAGAGTAGGTGTTCTTTCTCCCTTCATGAATAACACCTCTATCATACTACGTTGACCTACCTAATAAGACTTGGAAAATGTCCATAGGCATGATGTCATACAACATTTCTTCCTTGTAGTTTCCAATTTCGAATTCCACCTTGCTCTGTTCATTGACCAAAATTATATGTCCCTTTTTCATCCATGTCACCTGATATGGAGTAGGATGTGACATCCTTTGCAGCTCCAATTTCTCCACCATTTCTACAGAAACCAAGTTTTCATTGTTGCCGCTATCAATAATTACCTCAACACTTTCCCTTGGATTTGTAGACTATTCTAAATCAATTCCTTCATTATGCTAGGTCTTGTTTCTATTTATCTCCTTTAAAATCCTCTTCAACATTAGGGACTCATCCAACTTAGGGGCTTCCGTTTTTATTTTTGTTGTTGCTACCTCATCCATAACTTCTGCAATATGCACTCCTCTTTGGTCTGCTGATTTATTTTCAAGATAATTCTATGACAGATGGTTTGTCTTTCCACAGGTGTAGCATCTAACTTCCATTTTCGACTGCTTGTACTCCTTGCTTCTTCTCTTGGAATATGGGCTCTTCCCCTGTTGAGAGGCCCTTTCCCTCTATCTAGATTGATTGCTTTGCTGTGTTGGCTTTGCTTCCTAGCTAATTTTTTTTCTACCCTCAATGTTGTCTAATAAGAATCCTCCATAGTCTTCAAGGGTAAGAGGTTGATTTCATTTTGAATTTAAATTCTTAGACCATTTATGTACATGGCCACCTTCTCCACATCTTCTTCGATGTGACTTACTCTTATATTCAACTTGTAAAATTCCTCTTTATATTCTTTCATCATCATGAATTTCTGCCTTAGATTATCTAGTTTCCTGAAGAAATTCAACTGGTAATCCTTGGGCATAAATTTTCCCTTGAATTTAGCCACCATCCTATCCTAGCCACCTTCGTGAGCATGTGGTTGTGGTGTGGCATGGATAGAATTTTCTTCCAGAAAAGTTGAACAATTTGGAAACATGGCTGACTCATCTGGAGTGGCATTTAGACTGATCGTATCTCCCTCCTCCTCCTCCCAAGGGATAGGGCTTGACAATTTGGCATCCATAACTTTTGATGAGTATCCATGGTGACTAGGAAGCTATGTATTTTTGTAGGTCTTTTGGTGTATTTGGCCTAATCATATTTGGGCAGCATACCTTACTTTATTTTGGATGTTTTTAATGGTCAATTATTGATGGTAAACAAACCTGGCTAGGGTGAGACCATTAGTTTTTTGCTACTGTATGTCAAATTTTTCACACTTAATAGAAAGTCTAATTCACAAAAAACAAAATTAAGTTATTAAATTTTAACTATATTTAGTAAACAAATTAAATTAAATAATGGATTACTTAATTTTATTCATAGAAGATTTTCGGATGGAACTGTGTACATGATTAATATCTTGTCCAACGTTTTGGGTGTACCCTCCACCCATCATTAGGTACTAAAGAATATTGAATGATAACATGCGAGTGTTGATTAGCCTTAAAAACAAAAGAAAAGAAAAGAAAAAAAGAATAAAGAATAAAGAATTAGCTTTTAGGGAAAAATAATGAAATTATTAAAAAATAGTCATTAAGGGTCAAGTAAAAAAGGGGGAATAAGTAAGAAAATTAAATGATAAAAGATTGATTTTTACTATAATAATTTAATAATAAAATATTTTAATTTAAAGATTTACTTAATTAAGTTTAAAAATTATATTGATTTTAGAAAATAACAAAAATAATAATAAAACTATAGATTTAGAAGCAATAATAATAATAAATTAATTAATTTTCAAATTAATAATGAGAATTATATTGTTAGATCTAAGACTTTTGTAATCCATAATATAGATAGATGTCTTTCAGATTAATCATGTTATTAGGATTTGGTCGATGTTTCAAACCAATTTATGTGGTACATCCTCAAGACAAGGTTAATGTGGTACATCCTCAAGACAAGGTGAAGAATCAATCGATCTTAAGGAATAAATAGCATGGATGCATTATTCCCAGATCCTAATAATGCGATTAATCATGTTATTAGGATTTGGTCGATGTTTCAAACCAATTAATGTGGTACATCCTCAAGACAAGGTGAAGAATCAATCGATCTTAAGGAATAAATAACATGGATGCATTATTCCCAGATCCTAATAATGTGATTAATCCGAGAGAATAATATCAATAGTCAATTAATTAAAGAATAAAAGAAATTAAAATCTAAAAGAAATGAATTATTAAAAAAATTAACAAGGATATATATGTGTGTGTTTGTATGTGTGGACCAAGACAAAAGGAAAATAAATTGGATTTAGTCAATCAAATAATAATAAAGAAACATATGATTAAAATGATTAACTGTAAAATAAATTAAAAATATGATAAAACTAATAAACTTTCACATTAATAACGAAAACAATATTAATAATTTAAATAAACAAGGAATTAAAAAGGGAAATTTTGAAAATAAACATAAAGAATTAAACAACCAAAAGAAGCGGATTATTTTATTTTATTTTTTATTTTAATTTTAATTTTTGTATATAGGAGGAAATAAATAATATTAATGATAAATAACAGTAAAATAAATAAATAAATAAAATATTTTATGGAAATGTGGGGAAAAATGGGGAATGGATTAGACCAGAATAAATAAAGGTATATTAAACTAAATAAAATAAATAAGTTTAACAAATCAATAAAATCAATTAGAAAGATGATAGATAAGAGACTTCTAGGATTAGCTTAATTTGAATTCGTCTTCTCTATTGAAATTATCAAGGTGCTTCTCAATTTCAAGAGCTTCCTCATAATGCAATGTTATAAAAAGGAACATGGGCCAAGATTTTGGATTGATCAAATCAAACAAGGCCTTTTGAATTAAAAGAATGTTAAGTAATGGCTAACTTAGATAAACAAAGATGGTTAGTATCAATTATATGCTCGTTCAAGTGATCTTTTAAGGGATGACTAATTTGACCAATATAAGATTTCCTGCATGAGCATGGAATTTCGTAAAACCCTGAACATAACATGGGGTCAGACTTATCTTTGGTTAACTGAAACATATTCCTAAGATTTCTATGAGATTTAAATGTGGTCTTAATATTCCTTTTTTAAAGATTTTTTAAATTAGATTAGTGGTCGGTTTAATATAGGGAAGAGAGACCTGACCTTGGGGAGGAGAGGGGGGAATAGATTGGGATTTAAGATGGGAAACATCATGAAATGATTTATGAATTTGAGAAGGGATATAGCCATTAGATTTCAAAACTTGGAAAAGATGAGCTTTTTCTAAAGGACGGAATTGAGGAGTAGAGATTTTAAGGGCTTGAAAGATTATAATTTTGAGAACAATTTTTTTTTTGTGATGGGCGATGGTGAGAACGAGCATGGAGATATTGATCAGTGTGGATATTTTTTGGTAGACTTAATGGGACAGGGAGCCATCAAGTTGTCGGTAGACAAGAACATCAAGGAAGGGAAGGGATTTGTTGGATTCAATTGCCATGGTAAAAAAAATGAGAGGGGAGATGATGTTAACATGACAGTGAAATTCATCAAACGTGACCCTCCCATGTTGCCAAATAACAAATTTTTTGTCGATAAACTGGGACTGAAATCAAATTCGTAAATCCTTTCATGATGTTTCTCATTCTAAATCCCAGTCTATTCCCCACTTTCCTGCCCAAGGTCAGGTCTCTCTTCCACATACTAAATGGACCACTCACCTATTTTCGAAAATCTTATCAAAAATGAATATTAATACCACATTTAGACCTTAGAGAACTCTTACGCAAATGTTTTGGTCAACCAAAGATAAGTATGACCCCATATTATGTTCCTGGGCTTACCAAATCCCTGATCAAGTGGGAAATGAAATTGATCTTCCCTTCAAATCTCGCTTGAAGGAGCATATAGCTAATACTAACCATTTTTACTTATCGAAGTCTGTCATTGTTGAACATTATTTTAATTCAAAACTTCTGTCATTGTTGAACATTATTTTAATTCAAAACACCTTGTTTACTTGGATCAATCCATAATCTTGGCCATGTACCTTTTCACGACACTTGCATTACCAGAGAAACTCTTGAAATTGAGAAGCACCTCAATAATTTCAATAAAGAAAATGGATTCAAATTAAGCCAATCATGAAAGTCTATTATTCATCACATTTCTTATTGATTTTTTTTTTTAATTGAATTTAATCTACCTTTATTTAATTTGGTCTAATACCTTTCTGCTTCTTTTCCCTCACATATCTATCAGATATTCTATTAGTTTATTTTTATTAATTTGTTTATTTTACCATTTTTTATCTTTAATAATTATTTATTTCCTCCTTAAAAATATCCTCTTGTTTTAATTCTTTATTTCTTTAGGTTTATTTTCAAGTTTTCCAACTTTTTAATTCCTTGTTTATTTAAATCATTAATATTATATTCATTATTAATATGAAAGTTTATTAGTTTTATCATATTTTTAATTTATTTTATTGTTAATCATTTTAATCATATTTTTTCTTATTAATTTCTTTTTTACTATAATCTAATTTATTTTCCTTTTATTTTAGTCTTTATTAACTTTATGTGTGTGTGAGAGAATAGATAATTTAAATAAAAAAATCCTAGTTAATTATTTTCAATAATTCATTTCCTTTAATTTTACATATCCTTCATTTTTCAAGTAATTGATTATTGATATTATTCTCATTATTAATTTAAAAATTAATTTATTATTTTTTTATTATTATTTTTTTCTAAATCTTTAGTTTTATTATTATTATTATTATTTAAATCAATATATTTCCTTTGACTTTGATTTTAAAATTAATTATGTCAATCTTTAAATTAAAAATCTTTTATTATTATTATTATTATTTTAAATTAATCTTTTTATTATTTAATTTTCTTACTTATTTTCCCTTTTTGACTTGGCCCTTAACTATTATTTTTGAAGGATTTTATTATTTTTACCTAATAACTAATTCATTTATTTTTATTTTCTATTTAAGGCTAACTATATTCGCATGTTATTATTCAATATTCTCTGGTCAATGATGATCGATGGAGAATCCATATGCAACGTTGGACAAGATATTAATCCTATACATAGTTCTAGATAAAAATCTTCTACCAATATGAATAGCGGTGAAAATCTTCATTTTATTATTTAATTGTATTTTAAATATTTATATATTATAAAAATATTTTTAAATAATAATATATTATTAATCATTTGAAATAATTAATTATATAGATTTTTTAAAAATATCAATAAGCGTTTTAGTTTTGAAATTCACGTCAATTGAAAAACTCGGCAGGTATAATAACTAATAAATAAAATATATTAAATATAAGTGGTAAGGAGGAGGGTTGAGGGTGTTAGTACTACCAATCCTAGTAGTGAGATAATGAGGGGGTGTGAAACTAATGTATCAGAGATATAATAATAAAATTTGTACATTCACATTTAATATCATTTTATTTTGTCAACTTTATTTTATATATATATATATATATATTCAAAATTAAACCACATAAAAACAATTTAATTTTTGTAATAGATGTTATGTGTTATTTGTGTTCATAGTTGATGGGTGAGAGAATAAGGTGTAAAAATTAGATGCAAATATTCGATAATGCAACCATTTTATTTGAAACGTTCAATAATGGTGACTGAGATAATGTAGTTCCATTGAAATGCGTGTGTACCAAAAACAATTGTTTTTAATAATTGGAAAAACAGAAGCGAGAGAAATAGTTTCATAGAAACATGTAACCATTTCTTTCGAAACCTTCAATAGTGCTGACTAAGGTAATGTAGTTTTTTTTTTCCGAAGGTGGTAAAACCTATCAAATAGTGCTGACTAAGGTAATGTAGTTATATTCAAATGCATATGTGCCAAAACAATTTTTTTAATAATTATAAAATAATAATAAGAGAAATGGTTCATAAAAACATGTAAACATTTCCTTCCAGAGGTTCAATGCTGACTAAGTTCAAATGCATGTGTGCCACAAACAATAAAATAAAGCAATAAAATAAAATAATAATAGAAATAGTTTCATAAAAACATGTAACCATTTGCTTTCAAATGTTCGATAATGTTGACTAATATACGGTAGTTGCATTCAAATGCATGTGTGCCAAAAGCAATTTTTTTTAATAATTAAAAAACAAAAAAGAGAAATTTGTTTTATATTGGAAAAATGGAGATTTTATAATATAGTTAAATTAAATATATTTTATAATAAGATTTAATATTTATAATGGAAAAAAATTAATAATTTTATTTTTAATAAATTAGAATAATTATTTAAAATATATTTAAATTAAATATATTTTATAATAAGATTTAATATTTATAATGGAAAAAAATTAATAATTTTATTTTTAATAAATTAGAATAATTATTTAAAATATATTTAAATTTTACATTTTAATATTATTAATATCTATTCAAAAATATGTATGAGTTGAGGTTTTGTAATATCTTAGTTAAATTTTTGTAAAATTATAATTATTGTGGTAAGTTTTTTTTTGTTTTTTCGTTTTGTTTTGTTTTTTTTTTTTTT
Organism: Pinus tabuliformis; assembly: GCA_031772625.1. Classification (NCBI taxonomy): domain Eukaryota; kingdom Viridiplantae; phylum Streptophyta; class Pinopsida; order Pinales; family Pinaceae; genus Pinus; species Pinus tabuliformis. The sequence continues at coordinate 481,187,765 of CM062806.1, read as the reverse complement.
TTTTTTGTTTTTGCTTTTGTTTTGTTTTGTTTTTTGTCTAATGCAAGTGGAGGGAGTCGAAACATATTCTACAACAAAGTTGTCTTTGAATAACTTCACCAAAATTGAATACTGGATTCTACTCTACATTTCACGACAAGAAAAATGGATGGAGATCAATAGAACAACCATAACTCAGGTGGCCAATCTAATAAACAAAGAATAAGAAGTTTCTTACTTAAAGTAGTTGTTGATCTAAAATTTGAGGTGAGCTCAAATCAAATTGGTGAATACATTCAATATAAGCGTGAACACACATTCATTAGCAAGTTTTTCAGGATTTGGTTGTTTGAAAAAGCCCTAACGCACTAAGTTTACAACAAATGGAATTACAAGCCCGGAGGACTGAAATCGGGTTTTTGAGTACGACCCTTAACTTTTTAATTCTTGTTGTTGCTGCTACAACCACCCTCCAAAATTTTTCCCATGCTTTGATTTTGGAGCCCCCCTCCATTCTATAGGAGTCTATCATTCATTGTCGTCAAGTATTCATGCTATGTTAAAGACTTATCATTCCATGGAGTGTTTGTGATGTCTTGTTTTGATCTCGATTTGATGCTTTTTTAACACAAGCCATCTCCTTCCTTAACCTTATAGTATTGTCGGTATTCCCTTTTGAAACTACGTAATATTGAGAGGTAGGCCAACCTTGAACTTAGAATCTGTACAAATCCTTGCATACCCTCAAAAACTGTGCAATTTACTGAGGTAAGGAATTTCCCAATACCTTGTCGTTGGGAATTGTGCAATCCTTCTTGATAGTGTGAATGGTGAGTTTCTCCAAAAAGGAAAAAAAAAAAAATAAAAGAAAAAAAGTAATCCCTAGAAATAAGGATTGTACAATTAGTTTCCCAAAGAGTGACACAAGTTGTTATTTTTTACTTCCTGCCAAGTGTCGGCTTTTCCTTGATTTTAGGCATGCATGTCAAAAACCCTAGCCTAGCCTATATATAAATAATAGATGCCCCTAGAGCTCATTTGCACATTTAATCTTAGAGCTTTAGTCTTCCCAAGGAGATCAAGGAGTCTTCAGTGAAGTTTGCAGTGCTTTTCCGGGTGAGTTTTTTATTTTGACGTCTTTTGTCGCTTTTTTTCCTTTTGCTTCTGTGAGTGTTGTTTTCCTTGTTTCTTTTCATAGTAGCTAGCGTTTTAACTTATATTAGCTTGTACAAGTGTTGGTTCATTATGGCATTCACTTTTTACAAGTTTCGTATCACTTTCTTATTTTTGCCCTCTAATGGTCTCTATTACAGTGCCTCCATGTGCATGTTTTTTTTTCCTTTTTCATGTTGATTTTCTGCACTTGATTCTCACTGATCTATCTTACCCCTAGTTATATCTACACTCTTTTTTTCACTATCACTTAGATCTGTCACTTTTCCATCTCCTTCCTGGGAAAATCTACTCTAACTTAGCCAGCAGTTGCCTTCTTCAACTACGCATTTCACAAATTTAAGGCTCAAGCTTTGTGCTTCACCTTTGAGACTACACAATGTTCAGTCCCTCACTTTCCCAACTGCACATTGCACAGTTCCAGGGCTCAAGCATCACCCTTGGCCACTGAGACTATGCAATGTGCAGTCTCTCCCTTAGTCTGCCTAGGATGAGACTATGCCTTGCGCAGTCTCAAGCCTCAAGCTTCTCGCTTTCCTACTGATATTGTACAATGCGTAGTTTCTAATCTCAACCTCTCCCCTCCAGTCATGGAATTACATAGTTATTCCTCTCAAACTTGTGGTTGCTACCATGATCATGTTTTGTGGGTCTTTTTTCTTGAGCTAATTCATATTTTCCATGAGTGCATTTTGTCATACAAGTACTCCAGCTTTTGAGGTTATCTCGCTCCATTAGTTGTTGACATCATGGCACCCAAGAGATCTGCCTCTAAGGACACCACAGAAAGAAGCACCAGTGAGATAATTGAAAGTGTTCCTACCACTATGCTAGTGTTTTCAGATACTCAACAATTCATTGAAAAGGACTCAAACATTACATGGCACACAATGAAAGATGTTTACACAACAAGCAGTTTCAAAGAAGATCTTGAAGATAGGAAGGTTTACATCAATGTCTAAAGGTCAGGAATACACAAGAATGCATGAAGGTATCCAGCCTTTCCATGCATAAACATTGTCAAATAGATTCTATCGCATAGGGATATAAAGACTATGACCCTCATTAGTTCCAGTGGAAAAAGGCTTGCATCTTTTATGGTACATGATTTTCCCTGTATGTATAATTTTTCAATGCCTTAATATTACATGGATTCCCATTTCTATGCAGTCACCAGCTACTTGAGCATGAAGGAAGTCATCAAACGTTGGGTGAAAGAGCCATCCAAATTCTACCAGACACCCAGAAATACTTACAAGAACAAATATCTTAGGAAGGCATTTCAATACTTGATAGCTCTATGTTGTCAGATCTGTGGTTAGAAGAGTACTGGGGCCTTTCCTAAAGACTGGGTATTCTTGCTACATCAAATTGTGAAAGAAGAAAAACCATTTAACTAGTCAAACTTGTTGGCTCAACAATTGAGGACCCATATAACTAATGCCAAGAACCCTCTCAAGGGTAGGAAATCCAAGTTCTACATGTTTTCTTACTTGTTGGATGCAATCTGTGCTCATAACACTTTTCTTAGAATGATTTGTACTGGGATACCCAAGGAACCTGTTGTACACATGTATTGCAAGATGCTTTCAGATTGCATCCACAAAGGAGTTATGGAGAAGCTAATACATCACTTCCTCATTCCATTGTATAAGATGATATTTAAGGAAGACCCACCTTCCATGTCACATGAGGTGATGGAAACTGTATCATAATTGGTAGATTAGTTTACCTCACTGGATGGCACTTACCTTAGAGTGTTTGGCAGTTAGAAGTTTCCACATATTCTACCGAGGTATTCCACCGACAAGCTGTTCATGCAAGAAGTTTCTTATCTTCTTTGCACAGGCTTATCAAGAGTGTTGCAGATGAAGAAGAAATCACCTTGGCCCACTCTTCCTTTTCAAATTGGATTATAAGAGATCAAGAATCAGAAGGTTGTTGACACTGAAGCAAAAGAGACAGATAAATTTTCATTCATTCTAATGGATTACAATTTGTATGATCCCAGGAATGTTTGCAAAGAACATTGTGCAAAGATACGTTTCAATTGGTTGAGCGGGAAATTTTTTATTCCTAAGGAGGAAAGGATAAAGAATTGTTACAATGCCTCTAAGCCTCATCAACTAGTCATCTTTGCAGGTGCATCATAGGTTACTCGTTATTCAGAAGAAACTTCTGAAGTAGAACCATTAGTGAGGTGCACAGTCTAATAGAAGAACAAATCCGCAAATGGAAAGTAGATCCAATCATCCTAAAAGCGACCATAGTAGTAGGAAGAAGGAGAAAATAGAGGAAGCAGGAGGAAGTATTGAAGCATAAAGAAGAACAAGAAAAAAATGAACGAGAAGAAAAGCAAAGGTAAGAAGGAGAAGAAAGAAGGAAGGAAGGAAGAAGAAGAAGCAACACTGAAGCAAGTCGAGGAAGAGGAACAAAGTTGGTTGTTGGAAGAAGAGAGAAAGTGATTGCGGGATACAGAACTTACTCAAGATATTGAAGATATAATATCAATCCAGGATATGGAGGTGGAGTAGGAGAAGAAAAACCAAGATGTTGATATCATGTCGAGCATAAAACAGATGAATAATTTGTCTCCCCTTCCTCTGACAATAGAGAAATTTGATAGCAAAGAAGAGGAAATTGTTTGTCTTGATGATGGTCTAGTCATGGATATGTATAATCTAACTTATGATGAGATTCAAAACAAGATTATACAAGAGATAAAGAACCACTTTCTAGATGATCTCACATCTCATGCATTCATTAGAGAAAGAGTTATTGTGATGGATACCAGGAGGAATCCAGAAGCTATTGTTGTAACAGCTTGGCCTTCGCAAGTGTTACCAAGTCAAAAATAGAGTATCACATGGATGAGAATAGACATATGACAAAGAACTTACAAGAAACAAGGAAAAAAGTGCAACAACTCCAAGAAGAGGTCTAGAAAGTAACTCCCACATAGGTGTATCTAGAAGAACTTAAGGAAACCATACTTGGTGAAGTATCATCATTGGAAGAGACCATGAGAAGCCTATAAGAGGATCTTCTCACCATGCACAAAGAAGTTGTTCACTTGCAAAAAATGCAACGGAAGTGCAAAGATAATGCTAAAGCTCTCAAGGTTGTGTGTACAACCATTATTACCATGCATGAGTGGGAAATGCAGCACAAAGGCACCTCCCAAATTGGTGAAGAAGACAAGAAAACAGGATGAGATGGGGAAAGCAGGGGTTTGAATTCTTATCCATAGTAACAAGAAACTTGGCTCATTCATTGCGAACATTCAAGCCTCTTAACAGTCGTACAACAATGTGGATTTCATGGTGAAGTCACATAAGATCCCTTTAGTTGGTTTACTCATTGAAGCTAAAGGTAGGAATAAAGTCAGGTACGAGGTTGAATAATACCTGGACTAACTCAGGTATATCACCACCAAGTTAGATCTAGAGGTGAGCATGCGTAATATGAAAAATTACATTTGTGTCCCTATCCAAATAAATACCATGTTGCTTCTGTTGGAGAAGGAAACTCAGACTAGTTCCAAGGTAGTGTACCCGGATGTAATGGAGGCTAGGGTTTGATTCTAGCCTGATCACATCAAATAGTTTGGGGAAGTCATTGCATAGTACAAAGCTTGGTACCACTATGTGACTGAGAAACTACAAGCTACAGTGGTTGAGCTGGAGATTCCTCAAACTCAAGATTGACTTGATTTTGTCTTATTAGGTTGTCTAGTTGACTCTACCCAATTTTTTCTTATATGGGTATGAGCACATTGTAATATTCTTTTGTAATCTATTATAAGTGAAATTCCAAGTGTCAATTGTGGAATGTGAAGCCATTTTGTAATGAATTTCAAAGGTCATAGTTGAAGGAAGGAAAATAGTCATGAGGGAAGTCCAAGAGTCGTATAAGGGAGATGATTAGTCATCTCAATTACTATGAATATACCCTCATAACTTATGTAAAAGGATTTTGGTGGGATTTTGGCTTAGGATCAGTGGCTTGAGAGTTTTGTTGAGAGCCTTGACTTCTCCTTAGCAGAGAGGGAGTATCTTTCTTTGGAGCAGGATTCATGTTCCACTTTTGGGACTAGTGGTTTGGAAATTGTATATGTATGTTTGGGACTTTCAATTTCATAAAAGCTAAGAGCTGGCACGTTTTCATTCATATGTTGTGAATATAGTAGGACTATTATTGTTATGTTTGCAATATATGTTATTTAATTTACACTAACACTTATGAACTCTTTCATTTGCATTAGTATGAATCTTGTTGAATGCCAATCATGGTTACCTTGTGAATTGTTTTGCAGGCTAACTTATGATTCATTTTATGCTCATGTGTTCCTTTCAAGTTGCGTATTATTATAGGCTTCTAAGGAGCTCACTCACTTTCCCTTCGTTGTGTTAGAACATTTCATGCATTGCACTTGAATCTTCATAGAGATATACACTTATTTCACCATAGTCACGAATACATCATTCTATGCACTATCACAGCCAAGGAATACCACTAAAACCCACTATTTCGGCAACTAGGCCATATTCCAAATGGGGTTCCTACTTCAAACAATGTGAGGCATAATTGAGACTTCATATTGGGGAGACCCCCTGAATGTTGGCGGGTCCAACACTATCAACACTTTTGGATCTAGAAGGAGGACCAGATGACAAGATGAGTCTGTTAAGTCCATTTGAATTTTCCTTATATTTAAATGGCTTCTTCCCATATCTTAACCCCAACATGTTTTTCCAGAATCAAATCCGAAAGTGCCGACGAAGATAATTAATGACTTGTAAATTCTGAATTTCAATGACAAGAGTGGAATAACCATTCTCAAGTACAATACTCCCTTTCTTGAATTTTCCACTCATCACAAAATTCACTATGAGGATACTTCTTGCAAGTTGTTCGTCCTTACGTTTGAATCGTGCATTAAATTATGGTGCTACACATTTCCAACCGCTTCTTTTCACTCTTTCGAACATCTTGTCAAGGATCTCTATTACACCTTTGGAAAGTATGATTATAAATTTGTTTATAAGAAAATCATGCATCTTATAAAAGCACCTATTGAATCTCTAAACGATTTTCACAATCGCTTCATTCATTTTTGTTATGAATTTCCTGAGGATGATATTGATTGGAATTTCATGAAAGGTAATTTTTAATTTCTTGTTCATATTTCGATGAATCCCGTAGAATATGAATCATTCAAAATTCTCCCAACATACACTGGCTATGGATGTCTTAAATATGTGATGAGGGAAGTTGTCGTTCTAAGTTACTCCTCGTCTTCTCCTCATCAAACAACTCAATTTGTTCAGGTTGAGGTAGGAGAACTTAATAATTCATCCGTTGATCTACCACAATCTTCTCCCACTCCACATATTCAAAATTTAAGCATGTGTTTTAACTGTGAATTTTATTTTACCAATGATGTTCTTTGTCATCGACATCCTTCTGTTGGTTCCTTTTCTCCTCCTGATTGTGAGTTGTTCTATCCACCTATTTCAATAATTTCTTCTGGTTCTCATGGGGATCAAAATCGGGATGGATTTAGTGTTAACCGAGGAACTTGCGATATAATTTATAATGATTATGTGTGGGATTCCATCTCTGAACAAGAATCTATGATGCAAGTTGTTGTTTCTCCTTTCTCACCTCTGACTCATTATCGTGATATCTTCCACGATTATGCCTTCCTTGTTGATTATTTCAAAGGATCAATTTTTGATGATGTTAATTCTGATCACACTCAGGACTCGTGGAATGTCAGTTTTACATTTAAACATGGATAGGAAAAATATTCTCTTCCCATTCTCTCCCAGCAATCATTTTATCATTGTGAAGAAACAAAGAGTGAAATTCCTTGTTTTCAATCTCCCCCTCTATGATTCATCAAATCATGAGGATCATTTTCCTTCTAATAATGGAATTTATGATCATAGTTGTTGTCATCTATTCATAGACTCATATAGCCACGATTCTGTGTTTTCTACTGTCGATTTTTCTGAGCCACCTATTTTCGATGATCTACCTTTCGATGTCATGGAACTACCACAAGTTTTCGAGGCACTTCAACCTACGTTGATGATTATGTCAGGTTCTCATAGTCTTGATGCTAGTTCCAATCATGATCAAGATAGTACTTTATCTCTCAAGAATCCTCATTAGTTGATCGCACAATTTGAAAATCAATCTATTTCACAAGTTTCATATTTTCCATCGCTTTTGCATGATTTGATCGCTCAATCACTGGAGAAGCCATAACTGGAAAGATCATTTGCAAAACACAAGTTTTCCACTTTCTTTATGTTTTCCAAGATTGAAAGTTTGGAAGAATGCTTTAGCATGACACCTTGTTGCAATGTGCACGAACACCACAATGCATTAGCAGAATGTTTTGCATGTGCTTTCTTGTTGTATTTTTTTTCTTGCATTTTTAGTCCTCAGATATTGCAACATTTCACATTTTATATTTTTGGTTGGATTTTATTCCTAAAATTTTCTCTATCTATTGATTCCCTCACATATATAGGTTAGTCTATGCTTCAATGCTTATAATGGAATTTTCATTTTACATAAGCCTGGTCTATTCTCAGTTAGTTTAGGAGTAGGGGTAGTTTTGTTGTTTCTTTGTTTTGATTTCATTTTATTTCTTCCCTGTCATTTTCTTTCTTTGTTGTTGCAAATAAATTCTGCATGAGACCGTGTTTGGTTTCATAGAAATATTAGTGAAGTTCAAGAGGAATTTGTGCTACTGTCAATACTTGGTTATCTATTTATTTACTCTCTTTGCGTGGGCCTTGCACCTTTTAGTTGATGATACCCTGATGGAAAATATGTTCTTTCTCGGAGAGAATTTTAGTGAAATTAAGATGCTTGAATCTATAACTAGTTCCACCTACTCTAATCGGTTTTTAATCATTAATCTATTTTTCCTTGTCAACTAAGTTGAGTAGGGTAAGGAGGGGAGGGAAATTTAACAAGTGAATTGTATTTCAGAGGTGTATAAATATCCTTCTCTAAAGGGAAAACCTCCTCTGCTCTCAATACATTAGGATCCCTCTTCTGTCCCATGAAATCAATACGTGCCTATGCACAATCCTATATAAAATATATAAATAAAGGGCAAAAGAAGAGAAAGGATTCCTTCATAGGGAGGTGAAGCAATCAACTCTGTTGGGGTACTTTTTAGGCTCACTGGTAGCATAACAATGTTTGTGTCCCTGAAGTGACTCTTTCGGGTTATTGTCCAGGCCTGTTGGTGGCAGAGAAACACCAAAGATGAAAACCAAGACTCCTACAATACTTATCCATTTGTATATCTATATACTCCTCATCCCTAATTGAAATAGTCGAGTTCTACTTGTCTTTGTTACTGTGTCACTGATGAAGAGAATGGTAGGGACTATATCTTTAACTCAAGCTAAGTAAAGAAACTATGGTGATAAATAAAATGAAAAATACTTCCTAGAGAGTTATACCTGGTTTACATGAGATAAGACCCATATAGAGAGCTAGAGTTCTATCAGTGTGTCACCAAGTGTTGTAGTTGCTACAACCACCCTCCAAATTTTTTTCCCATGCTTTGATTTTGGAGCCTCCCTTCTGTCTACAGGAGTTTATCATTCACTTTCGTCAAGTATTAATGCTATGGTAAATGCTTGTGATGTCTTTTTTTTATCTCTATTTGATACCTTTTTAATAGAAGCCATCTCCTGCCTTAACCTTGTAGCATTCACAGTGTTCCCTTTTGAAGCCCTTAAATCTTGAGAGGTAGGCCATCCTTGAGCTCAGAAACTGTATAAAATTGAGAGGCAGGCCAAACTTGAGCTCAAAAAATGCGCAAAGCCTCCCCTACCTTCAGAAACTACACAATTCACTGAGGCAAGGAATTTCCCAGTCCCTTGTGGTTGGGAATTGCACAATCCTTGTTAACAGTTTGAATGGACAGTTTCTCAAAAAGGAGCAAAAAGGAAATAAAAGGAAAAAATCAATCCCTATAAATAAGGGTTGGACAATTAGTTTCCCAAAGAGTGGCACAAGTTGTTCTTTTTTACTTTCCAACAAGTGTCGCTTTCTCCTTTATTTTAGGCATGTGCATCATAAACCCTAGCCTAGCCTAGATCTATATAATAGACGTCCCTATATCTCATTTTCACATTCGATCTTGGAGTTATAGCCTTCCCAAGGAGATCAAGGAACCTTTGGTGAAGTTTTTGGCGATTTTTCGGGTGATTTTTGCTTTTGTCATCTTTTGTCACTTTTTCAGTCACTTTTTGTCATTTCGCTTCAGTGAGTGTTGTTTTTCTTGTCTATTTTCATAGAAGTTGGCGCTTTAAATTATATAAGTATTTATTCAGTCTGTAATTCACTTTTTAGAAGTGTCGCAGAACCTTCTTCTTTTTTTCCACTAGTGGTCGTTGTTACGATGCCTCCTTGTGCATGTTTGTTTTTCCTTTTGCATGTTCATTTTCTACACTTGATTCTCACTGATCTATCTTACCCTTAGTCCATATATACACTCTTGCTTTCACTATCACTCAGATTTGTCACTTTTCCATCTCCTTCCTGAGCATATCTACTCTAACTTGGCCAAAAATTTCCTTCTTCAACTTTGCATTTCACAAATATGACGCTGAAGACTTGTGCTTGGCCTCTGAGACTACGGAATGCACAGTCCCTAGCTTGCCCAATTGTGCATTGTGAAGTTCCAGGGCTCAACCCTCACACTTGGCCATTGAGTCCCTCCATCTACCTAGATTGAGACAATGCATTTCATAGTCTCAAGCGTCAAAATTCTCCCTTGTCTGTTGCGACTGCGCAATGCAGAGTTTGTAACCTTAACCTCTTCCCTTCAGTCTAAGAATTGCTTAGTTCTTCCTCTTAGACTTGTGGTTGATGCCTTGATATTTTTTTTTTTTGGTTGTTTTTCTTGAGCTTATTCATGTTTACCATGAGTGCATGTTGTCATACATGTACTACAACTTTTGAGGTTATCTCTCTCCATCATTTGTTCTCATCATGGCACCCAAGAGATCTGCCTCAAAGGACACCACAAAAAGCAGCATCAGTGAGATAGTTGAGAGTGTTCCTTCCACTATGCCAGTGTTTTTAGACACTCAACTATTCATTGAGAAAGACTTAGACATTACATGGCACGCAGTGAAAGATGTTTACACAACAAGCAGTTTCAAATAAGATCTTGAAGACAAGCAAGTTTACATATATTTCCAAAGGTAAGGATTACACAAGATTGCATGCAAGTATCTAGCCTTTCCATGCGAAGACATTATCAACTGGATTCTGTCACATATGGATAGAAATACCATGACCCTTAATAGTGCTAGTGGATGAATTCTTGCCTCTTTTATGGCACATGATTTTCATTGTATATATCATTTTCCGCTGCCAAAATCTTACATGGATTCCCACTTCTATGTAGTAACCAACTATTTGAGCATGAAGGATGTCACCAAAAGGTGGACGAAAGATCCATCCAAATTTCACCAGACACCCAATAATACTTACAATACCAAATCTCTCAGGAATGAATTTCACTACTTAATAGTTTTATGTTGTCGAATCTATGGTCAGAAGAGTACTGATACCTTTCCCAAAGGCTGGGAATTCTTGCTACATTAGATTGTGAAAGAAGGAAAACCATTTAATTGGTTGGACTTGTTGGCTCAATAATTAAGGACCCATGTAACTAATGCCAAGAACCCTCTCAAGGGTAAGGAAGTTATGTTCTACATGTCTACTTACTTGTTAGATGCAATCTGTGCTGATAACTCTTTTCCTGGAATGAGTTGGACTTTTCCATCCAAGAAACCTGTTGTAGACTTTATTACAAGCTACTCTCGGATTGTAGCCACAAAGGAGTCATGTAGAAGCTAATGGATCACCTACTCATTCCATTATATAAGATGATATTTGAGGAAGATCCACCTTGCATGTTACGTGACGTGATGGAAGCAGTGTCAGAATTTGAGAGTTTGGTTTGCCTCACCGGATGGCATTTACCTTAGAGTGTTTGGCGGTCATAAGTCACCACATATTATAAGGGGTATGCCACCGACAAATTGGTCATGCAAGAAGTTAGCTATCATATTTCCACAAGGTTATCAAGAGTGTTGCAGATGAATAAGAAAGCACCTTGGACGACTCTTCCTTTACAAATTGGATTGTATGATATCAAGAATCAGAATTTTATTGACAACGAAGGAAAATAGTGTAACACCTTCATCCCACATTTACCCAAGTTAACTGATCCATTGGGGTAAACATGTGATGAGAGGCTACTATGATTTGATTCAACTCCTCATGTATATTTAAGGAAGTGGAACCGACGAAACACAACCAACCTGACCTTCTACACATGCTACAAAACCTCTAGGAGCCAACCAACCTTCCCAGGTGACCAACCCCTGAGGCAACCCACCATCTAATATACCTAAAGTCTCAGTCACTCTCGTGACATGGTCATTCATGCGACTGGGGCCCTTTATTTTCTCTAACAGCAAGGGAGTGCAAGTTACTAGGGTCTTTTTTCAGCTAATTTAGAGCTAGCAACCCCGGATTATGTGCCACTTTTTTAGGGCCAAGTCTCAGGCCACTACCCAGAGCTTCATGAAACTTCTATAAATGAAAAGTAACATTGAAACAATGATACAAATGTAAATAATTGAAAAAATACTTGAATGGACCCCTACTAGCCATGACAAACATTTCGTCAAACATGTCACAAATATGCATTCTACAGGTCATAACAACAGATTTGAGCATAGGGGTCTCATACTTATTTGAGAATCGTAATAAGCATTGATGCCTTATCACATTAGCTACATTAGCATCTATTAGGTCATATATTAATTTTTCATTCATTTACAAATTGAAACATGATGAGAGTCATACATCATCATTGTCTTAAAACATACTCATAGCCTGCATATAAACAACATAAATAATAAGGATACAACAACCATAGAATACACATATAAACTAGTACATTTACACATGAAATACCAAGGAGAAGGATCTGTCATTAATGAATGCAAAAGACAACCAGATTTGGGACTTCCACGAACCACCCAACCATATTAACTGAACCAAATATTTATTTCAGCCAATAACCCTTGTTCCATATTCCAAGCACGAATATGGGACTCATAACCAAAAATAAGAACTAAATGAGCATGGATTCCATTAGATTTGTCCACCTACACCATGATGAGTGTTACTGACTCCTAGTCCCTAGGATTTACCACAACCAACAGTCTGATTCAGGGGTCGCTAGGCCATGATTGAGATAGAACCCTTCAGGCTTTACCATATATCTCGTCGTTTCTGACAAAGGTTTCTTAGGGTTGATCAAGGGCACCCACCTCTAGGCTTTACCATATATCCCACCATTCACTGGTTGAGGATGCCTAGGCCCAGCAACAAAACAAAAAATCTAGCTTTACCACAACCCATAGTCTAGTTCAGGGGTTACTAGGTTGTGCATTTACCGCAATCCACATTTTGGTTCAGGCATCACTATACCATGCATTCTTCCTTTCAAATATCCACCTCACTTAGCTTCAAATCCATTCAGCAATCCATCTCCAGCAAAACATGTGAGCCCATCACCTCAAGGCTATCTGGAAATGGCAAGGCTAGGCTGAAAAACAATGTCACACCTAGAAAAATCCATGCCAATGACAACAAGAGAACCAAAAACACACATGGATAACCATGCATGCCAAAACTAGCAAGGAAATCACACATGCAAATCGATACCTGCAAATAATCCCGATTTAGCTACTAGATCCTACTCTTCCTTTCTTGATCCTTGCTTTCCTTTGCATTCTTCACTTTTCTTGATCCAATGTTGAAGTGCTCCAAGGAAACTCTAAGTGTCCAAGAGTGAGAGAGAAAGATAATGGAGAAGGATCTCCAAAGCTAAACTGACAAAAGGTACCAATTGATTTCTGGAAGCCTTTTATTAATGAGGCCTCTATTTTCTTCAATTTTCCATTATTTTCCTTCATTTTCCTCCTCACATGAAACCTATGAACTTTCACCTTCCTTTTCTCATAATTTACATTATTTTCATATATAAAATGTCAATTAATTCCTCATTCTTTTCCAAAGCCTTTGCCATTGCCTTTGCCAATTTCCTTAGCCATAATAAACCAAATGAACACCCACACTAGGATGTCTTTCCAAACATTCAACTTGGAATAAGTGTCCCATAATCGTGGTTATTATTTTGCCTTTATTAACTTTTATTACATGGAGTTTTCACCAGGGTTGTTACAGAACGCTCCCCCTTGGGGGAAGTTGTCCTTAGTGCTTAACAGCACCTACAACTAGAAAAATTGTTGTAAGAAAAACATACTTCCCATTGAGCTTTATAACTTAGCTCGATGCAATATTTACAATGATCAAACTACTAAAAATAAAACCAACATAACAACATAAAAATAACAACCATAATGACATGACACCCATACCGCTTATTGGAGCTTTATAACACAACTCATTGTGGTATTTACATCCATATACATTTGTACATAAGCCAAAAAAAAACATCACACCAAAACATACACCAAAAACACTTGCTCAACCAGTGAATAAGGAAGGATATGTAGCCCGCATCTGATATTCTATCTCCCATGTAGCTTTATCGAGCCCAAAGTGCTTCCATTTCACTTTAACTTACTTGATTTCTTGGTTCTAAAGCATGAGCATCTTTCTCTGCAATATACATTATGGTTACGGCTGGAATATTCCATTTGGCTCCACCTACAATAAAGATCAGTCAATCAAATGATCAACATCTTTAACATACTTCTTAAGGAATGACACATGGAAAACATCATTGACTTTCACTATTGAAGGCAGCGAAAGTCGATAGGCTATTGACCCAATCCTTTCAATAATCTTGAAAGGTCCACAAAACTGAGGTGCCAACTTAGCACATGATCCAATCCACAAGGAGCTCTTCTTTGGCTTGATGTGCAAATACACATGTTCCCCAACCTAAAACTCCTTAGGAAACCTGTTCCGATCTGCATAACTTTTATACCTATGTTGTGTTTCCCTTATATTCTTCTTAATTACCTACATTTCCTGTTCCATTTATGCCAATAGATCTGGGCCAATCAACAGCTAGTTCACTAGATCACTCCAACTAATGGGTGTATTACAATGTCGCCCATACAATGCTTTGAATGGACTCATCCTCAAAGATTCATGATACCCATTGTCATAAACAAACTCAACCAGTGGAAGATACTCTTCCCACTTCCACTGTTGATACATCACATACATCCTCAAAATGTCCTCCAATATCTTGTTGACCCTCTCTACTTATCCATCTGTCTGTAGATGGTAATCTATACTGAAGGCCAACTTTGTCCCCAATCCTAAAAATAGCCCCTTCCAAAACTTGGAAGTAAACTTAGCATCCATATCTGACACAATCTTCTTCAAAACACCGTGCAATCTGACCACATATTTGATGAATACATATGCTACATCACTAGCTGAATAGGTATACTTCACTGGAATAAAGTGTGCTACCTTTTTTAACCTGTCCACCACATCCATGATGGAATTATGTTGTCTAGATGTCCTCGAAAAGCCTGTGATGAAATTTATGGAAATGACCTCCTATTTCCACTATGGAATCACAATCAGCTATAGTACTCCACCTAGATGCTTACATTCTTCTTTCACCCGCTGACAATCCAAAAATCTAGCCACAAACTCTGCTACATATTTCTTCAGATTCGGACAATAATAAAAATTATTCATCGATGTTAATGTCTTTTGATACCCTAGGTGACCTGAATACATTTTCACATGAAACTCTCTCAAGATAGTCTTCTTGAGCTCAATACTATCTAACACATATACCTTGTCCCTAAATCTGATCAAGCTTTGTGCTCTAAGATGACAATCCACATCCTAAGCTCCATGTATTTGTCATCCTACTGACCTGCCCATAAGATCCGACCTTATAAGTCTGTCCCATAAGAACTCATAGCTGCTATATGATTCACCTATATCTTGTTGCTAAGAGCATCTGCAACTATGTTCTCTTTACCCTTGATGTACTTGATCTCAAAGTCAAACCCACTAATCATGGCCAACCATCTAGCTTACCTAACATTCAAGTTCGGCTGATTGAATAAGTATCTCAACCCATTATGATCACTCATCAATACAAACCTCCTTCTAAGAATATAATGCCTCCACATCTTCAACATATGGATGATCATTGCCAACTCAAGATCATGTGTCGAGTAATTCTTCTCATGCTAATTTAGTTTTCATGACTGAGAGCACACTACTTGTCCTTCCTACATAAGGACTCCACCAAGTCCTCTCTTGCAAGCCTCTGTGCATACCATAAATTCTTTTTCCAGATCTGCAATCTTTAACATTGGAGCATTTGTCAACAATTGCTTCAACTATTCAAAACTAGTAGCACATTCCTCTTTCCATTCAAATTTCTTATGATTCCTCTGCAATGACGTAATAGGATATGCAATGCGAGAGAATTTCATGATGAACCTCCTATAGTAACCTGCTAATCCCATAAATGACCTTACTTGGATCCACTGTTATACCTTCCTTGGAAACAACATGTCCCAAGTAATGTACCTTTGTCTAAAAGAAACTACATTCGCTAAGCTTGGAATACAACTAATGCTCTCTCAACAATCTCAATACTGCTACTAATTGTTGAACATGATCTTCCTTATTTTTAGAATATATCAATATGTCATCAATGAGAACAATAACAAAATTGTCCAGATAAGGACGCAACAAGCTATTTATCAAACACATAAAGGTAGCTGAAGTAATAGTCAAACAAAATGGAACTACAACAAACTCATAATGTATGTACCTGGTCTGAAAAGTTGTCTTGTATATTTCCTCTTCCTTGATGTGTAACTGATGATATCCGGATCTCAGAACAATCCTGGAGAACACTTCTTCTCCCTTCAACTGATTGAAAAGTCGTCAATCCTTGGTAATGAATATGTATTATTGATGGTTACCTTGTTCAACTAGTCAATGCATAACCTAAGAGTAACATCCTTCTTCTTCACAAACAATATCGGTGCACCCCAAGGTGATACACTTGGCCTAATGTATCCCTTGTCAAACATTTCCTTCAACTGTAACTTCAGCTCTACTAACTCTAGTGTGCTCATTTTGTATGATGCCTTCGATGTTGGTGCTACCTGTAGGAATTTACAGGGTAAGTTCCTCAGAAAGAATACCAAAAAGGACATCGCTCACAACCAGATCTCAAATCAATACACCAGTATTTTTGACGTGGTTAAAACCCTCAGAGTGCAAGGAGGGAAACAGTCCACGGCCTGTCCCAACGTGGGTACAGACAATTTATTAATCAAAGAATGAAAATTTACATAAGCTTCTCTCATGCACGGATTA
This sequence comes from Pinus tabuliformis, assembly GCA_031772625.1. Taxonomy (NCBI): domain Eukaryota; kingdom Viridiplantae; phylum Streptophyta; class Pinopsida; order Pinales; family Pinaceae; genus Pinus; species Pinus tabuliformis. The sequence goes on along the minus strand of CM062806.1, from coordinate 481,171,145 downwards.
CTCGAACAATGACCCTCCATGCGCTTTAAATAGAACTCATGGACCAATCGGGTGTCAAGCCACGGATCAAGTGTCGATAATACCGAGGTGAGAGTGAACCGTCGGATCACTACATATCGTGACCGTCGGATTGTAAGTTACAATATGTACAACGGTAAAGAAACACACTTTACCTAACTCTATACCTAACTCTAAACTAGACCAAGTTGAACTTAACTATATCCTATGTGTCGGAATATCCTAACATCCCCCCTTAAGAACAACTTGGGATAGGATTGAAGGATTTACAAATATGACACAATAGGAGAAGGAAGGAGGCACTAGAGCCTATCCCCCCTTAGCGACAACTTCCTGAACTCCAAGCATATATCGAAGTTTAGTGAACTTCGCCTCTGTGAGAGCCTTTGTGAAGATGTCTGCAACCTGATCATCTGTTGGACAATATTGCACTTCAAGAACATGGTCATGAATGAGCTTTCTGATGAAGTGTATGTGTAGTTCGATGTGTTTGCTGCGCTGATGCTGAACTGGATCTTTGCATAGCTGAATGGCACTTTGATTATCACACCAAAGTGTGGTTGGATGCTGCTGCTCAAAGCCAAACTCTGATAGGATCTGACGAAGCCACAAGGCTTCCTTACTAGCTTCCACGGCACCACGATACTCTGCTTCTGCTGACGAAAGAGAAATGGCAGCCTGTTTCTTACAAGCCCATGTAATTGGTCCTGAACCAAGAGTGAAGACATAACCGACAGTAGACTTCCGATCATCAGGGTCACCAGCCCAATCAGAATCAGTGAAACCAACTAACAGAGGAGCTGCTTTGGCACTGTAATGAATCCCAAACTGTACTGTACCTCGAACATAACGAAGTATTCTTTTGGCTGCTTTCCAATGACTTTCACGGGGCTTTTGCATAAAACGAGCAACAAGGCCAACAACAAAGGAAAGATCAGGACGAGTATGGGTTAAGTACAAGAGTTTTCCTACAAGTTGACGGTATAAGGTAGCATCAACTTCAGGAGAAGTACAAGAGACTGAAAGTTTGACTCCAGACTGAAAGGGAGAAGGGGCTGGCTTACAGTCTTCCATGTGAAAATGACGAAGAATATCACAAGCATACTTGGACTGGGAAAGGGAAATACCTTCCTTGGATTGCAAGACTTGAAGACCGAGAAAATAGTGTAAGTGTCCTAAGTCTGTCATTTCAAATTTCTTTTTAAGGATAGACTTCACATGGTTTATAAGGTTGGATCACTGCCAGTAAGGATAAGATCATCAACATAAAGAACAAGGATGATAAGAGAGTCACCCACTTTCTTGGTGTAGACAGTATTGTCAGAATGACACCTAGAAAAGCCAGATTCTAAAAGAAAGCTATCCATTTTGGCATACCAAGCCCGAGGAGCTTGCTTGAGACCATAAAGGGATTTCTTAAGTCGACACACAAGGCTAGAGTCTGTTTGTATGAAGCCAATGGGTTGTTCCATATAGATTTCTTCCTGCAAGTCCCCATGCAAGAAGGCAGATTTAACATCCATCTGATGGACTTCCCATTTTAAAGAGGCAGCAAGGGAAAGAACAAGGCGGATAGAGTTCATTTTGGCAACAGGGGCGAAGGTTTCAGTGTAGTCAATGCCTTCAACCTGTGAAAAGCCCTTAGCAACTAGACGAGCCTTATGTTTATCAACTTTCCCATCTGGTCCATACTTGGTTCTGTAAACCCATTTGCATCTAACAAGTTTGCGTCCCTTTGGTAGAGGAACAAGATCCCATGTATCATTTGTCATCAATGAATGATATTCTTCATTCATAGCTGCTTCCCAATGTGGATGGCCTGAAGCTTCTGCAAAAGTGTCAGGATCATGATTTACTGGAGCTTGAGCCAGTAAAGAAGAGGCTCTTTCAAACTGAGAACGGTACGTCGCTGATCTGTAGGATCACCGGCAAGATCACCTGCTGCATCCCGAGTAGCACGGACCCATCTTGGAAGTTGAGGATCCTGAGAAGGTGGGGGAGGATTATCATCCTCGCTTTCATCATCAGAAGAAGAAATGTTTTCAAAGATAGAAGAGATAGGAAGAGGTGGCACATCCGCCGGACTAGGCTCGCAGGCCGATTTATTTTCATCAAATTTTACATCTCTTCTAATGATAACATTTTTGGACTTAAATGGAATAAGTCTATAACCTTTTACATCTTCAGAATATCCAACAAAAGTACATTTCTCACTCTTAGGTTCTAAAGCTTTATGCTTTTCATCTGGAATATGGGCCCATGCTTCACTTCCAAACACACGAAAGTGACTTACATCTGGTTTAATGGAACTCCAAGCTTCTTCTGGAGTGATATTCTCTAGAACCTTAGTAGGAGTGCGATTGATTATATAATTTGCACAATTAATTGCTTCGGCCCAAAAACTAAGACTGAGTCCTTTAGATTGCAGCATACAATTAGCCATTTCCTTTAAGGTGCGATTTTTCCTTTCAGCTACACCATTTTGTTGTGGAGTGTATGGAACAGTATGTTGCATTTGAATTCCATTTTCGGTGCAAAAGTTGATGAATGCATTTTTAACATATTCTCCACCATTATCAGTTCTTAGCTTAAGAATTTGATGTCCAGATTGTTTTTCAACAAATGCTTTGAAGGCCAAAAAAGTGCTAAATACTTCGCTCTTGAGTTTTAAGAAGTATACCCAAGTGCGTCTAGAGAAATCATCAATGAAAGTTAAGAAGTACTTGCAGCCAGAGAATGAAGCAACAGGAAGAGGACCACATAAATCACTGTGCACAAGCTGTAAAGGGGCTGAGGCGTGCCAAGAGGCACGTTTGTCAAAACTGTCCCGATGATGTTTTCCGAGTACACATCCGGAACAAACACCATCTTTGCAAGATACCATAGGAAGACCTGTCACCATATTTTCTTTACATAGATGCTGAAGGGAGCGATAGTTTAAGTGACCAAACCGCTCATGCCAAAGTTTGCTCACTTCATCATTATGAGCAACAAACACTGAGGGAAGATGGGATGACCCAAAGTTGTGAAACTTATACAACCTTTTGGAATCATCAGCAAGACCAGTAGCTAGAATCTGTTTAGGATCTTTTAGATCCTTGATTACAACATCATGAGGTGAAAATTCAACAATTTTACCTTCACCTGAATGAGTTATCTGATAGACAGATAGAAGGTTGCAGGATAAGTTTGGAACACATAATACATCATTGAACTGACCATTGTCTAGATGAACAGTTCCAGTCCCTACAACATTAAGAGATCTATCATCACCAACATATATATTTTTGGTGTTACAATCATTTAAAGAAGAAAACATGGCTTGGTTTTTGGCCATGTGACAAGAGGCTCCAGAATCAATGAGCCACTCATGAGAATGAGAAGAAGAAGAAGATACATTTAATGCATAACCAGACTGAGATGATTGACGATGACATGCAGAAAGTGCTGTTCCGGAAGTTGAAGTTGAAGTAGGCTCCAGATGGATGTTATGTTTCTTCATTGCGGCTTCCAAGGCTTCCATCTTCTTAAAGCATTTAGATTCTAAGTGGCCATCTCGATTACAAAAGTTACAATGTCTGTCAGTCCTCTTCCATTTGTTTTTATTGGTCTTGTCATTTTGCTGAAATGATCTTTCATCTTGAGGCTGAGTTGGTTTAGGACCATTCCTTTGAGGATAAGACTTCTTAGGATTCTTTGAATTTGGTTGCTGCTGGGCGGCTAACGCTTTCGAGGAAGAGTTTCCAAGATTAAGAAGACCAAGGTGTAAGAGTTTTTCTTGTTCTCTTATTAAGGAATCACAAAAGGAGTCAAAGGAAGGGGGTTTGTAGTCTTTGCCTTGACAAATGAAAGCTTCCCTTGTAGAATGGAAAGTGGAAACAAATACAGAGTAGGCTGGTCCCAACTTAGTAAGGATGGAATAAATAAGGTTACCATCTTCTTTCTTAACTTTAACACCTTCCAAGAGATATCTAAGGGTCTTGAATTTGGACAAGAAATCTTCAATGCAAGAAAAATTATTAGGATCCAAAGTAAGCAACTCATTCTCAAGTTGATGGGCTCTAATTTCATTTTTAATCCCAAAAACTTTAGCAAGTTTTTCTAATGCTTCATGAGGAGTGTCAATTTCTGCAATGTGGAATCTAAGATCAGGAGAAACAGACATTCCTATCAAACCACGTGCTTGATCTTGTCTATTTTCCCATTTTTCGGCCTTGTCTTCATCTTTGGGTTTCTTCTCTTGGTCTGTGGCTATTCTGAAGAGACCTTTACTTCTAAGTAAATCTCCCATGTAGGCTACCCATTGGAAGTAGTTAGTGCTGTCAAGAATGACTTGGCATGGACTTTCCATTTTTTGAAAAAAAAACTGAAGCTGAAGATGCTGAAAGTAAGTGGTCCAATGGATAGATCTCGAAAAAATAGGCGGTTTTAAAAAAAACGGCTCTGAAAAAGGCTTCCGGATGAAGAAGTTATGGCTTTTTGAAAAAAAAATTGTTGACGTTGCCGGCAAAGTGCGCGAATGTGCGGGAATGAAAAAATCCGCCCCCACAAAATGGAGACTTGAACCCAAGACCTCTACTCTCTTAAAAAGTCTTTGAACCAATTGATCTATACAAAATATTTGAGAGAGAGAGAGAGAGAGAGAGAGAGAGAGAGGGGGGGGGGGGGGGGGGGCCTCGATTTGCGTGCTTGCCTTGGGAAGGCTCTTTTCCCCTACAAAACACAAAACACAAAACCCAACACGAATATGCAAAGAAAAACGAACCTTACGGCTCAAAGTTAGCTTTAGCCAAAAAACTATAATTTTTAAAAAAAAAAATCTCAAAGTTAGCTTTTAACCGAAAAACTAAATATTTTTCTCAATGTTTCTGATTTTCCAAGATCACACTAAGGTGCAGGGAAAAGAGCATACGCATGAGAAAAATCCTTTCTTTCTGTTTCTGATTTGCCCAGATCGCACAGAGTCGCAGGGCAAAGAGCATACGCAGAAATGAAAGGTATAGATCCGGGAAAAAAAAAGGCTAAATAAACCGAAACCGAAATAAGCAGAGAGAAAATGACAGTAAACTGCAAAAAAAACACTGTATACCTCCCGATCTGAAAAATGACGCAGCTAGGGCTACCGGAAACCTTTTCGCGTGAAACGAAAGGGGTTCCTCACTGAAACAGATGCTCCGAACGCAACAGAGCAGTCCTCTCGGCCCGAAAGCAGTCAGAAACAGCAGATCTAGGAAACAACAGCTGCATGCAGTTCTACCGGCTTCAGATTTGGATCACCAACGGACGCGGCCCTCAAATAGCTCTGATACCATGTAGGAATTTACAGGGTAAGTTCCTCAGAAAGAATACCAAAAAGGACACCGCTCACAACCATATCTCAAATCAATACACCAGTATTTTTGACGTGGTTAAAACCCTCAGAGTGCAAGGAGGGAAACAGTCCACGGCCTGTCCCAACGTGGGTACAGACAATTTATTAATCAAAGAATGAAAATTTACATAAGCTTCTCTCATGCACGGATTACTCGAACAATGACCCTCCATGCGCTTTAAATAGAACTCATGGACCAATCGGGTGTCAAGCCACGGATCAAGTGTCGATAATACCGAGGTGAGAGTGAACCGTCGGATCACTACATATCGTGACCGTCGGATTGTAAGTTACAATATGTACAACGGTAAAGAAACACACTTTACCTAACTCTATACCTAACTCTAAACTAGACCAAGTTGAACTTAACTATATCCTATGTGTCGGAATATCCTAACACTACCCCTGGTACCAACTCAATGAAAAAATCCACTTCCTTGTGAGATGGCAACTTTGAAATTGTTATAAGATTGGGTACCTGCTCAATACCTCTGCATCCTCAACATCCTTACCTTTATCACTAGAAATATGCACTTCAAATAACACACACCATTTTTTGTGAATATGCTTTGCTTGCATAGTTGTCACCATTTGAACTGATGTTACCTTATTATTACCCCGCAAACATTCTTTCTTCTCCATTGTCATCCAAACACTTGATAGCTTTGTCATAACATTCCACCTTAGCCCTATGAATATATAGCCATTCCATACCCAAAAGCATATTATACAATCCCAACAACAATACATTCAAATGTGTTGATGTAGGCATACCATTCAACTCAAAAGCACAAGCTCTTACCCAATGATGAACTCGCTTCTTTGTACCTATAGCCAACTGCACTAACCAAGATTCTGCATGTACTTATTAATTCAAACCACACTTATCCACCAAGTCAGGGCTAACATAACTATAATTAGATCCAGGATCAATCAAAATGGAAACAACTTGATCATAAAGCTTACCGTCCATCTCAATGATAGATGCTTGATGATCCACCTCCCTGTTATCCATTGCTTCATAGACATGAGGAATTCTCTTCCAAACATCCCCAATAGTCTGCACCACTTATACACTATAGATATGCGGTCTACCACCTTGATGTTGTGGACAATCCCTACTAAGATTCTCCTTACCACATGTCTAACACTGCAACCTTCCTATACCATCACCTGTATTCTGTTGTTGTGGCCCATGTCCCTATCAAGCTACATTGGACTTCTGATATAGTGCAACAATATTTTTCTCTTCTGCATTATGTGGCCTTGTTCTTTTCAGCTGCCATTTACCTTTACCTTTATCTTTCCCTTTCCATCCTTCTTGAGATTTTGTATTACGTTTTGATTGTTCATAGCATTGCTTCAATTTCCCAATAACTTCCTCAAGTGATCGAGGCTCGTCATACTCAATCTGATCTCTAAATTCTAATGGAAATCCACTGAAAAATGTCTAAAATTTAGCTTTCTCATATTTAAGATATGGTACATACCTCAGGAGATCCAAGAACTTGGTCGTATACTCCTCATCTATCATCGATCCCATTTTTAGCTCATAGAATTTCTTGGATTTGTTTTCGTAGTACTTTTCTGACAAGTATTTCTTCCTTAAGAGTCTCTTGAATTCATGCCAACTCAAGTATTTTGTATTGGTGTCTCTGACCCATCTTACATCTTTCCACAAGATGTTTGCTTTCCCTTTGAGGTTGAAGATAGCTACTATGGCCTTCATATTCTCTGTGTACTCATGCAATTCAAATAACTTCTTCATCCAAAGTAACCAAGCCTCTACATCCTATAGCTTCTTCAAATATCCATCAAAAGTAGGTGGCCTAGATTTCTTAAAATCATCCAGCAAATATCTCCCGTCATGCCACTTGTAAGGGTGATAATGATGATGATCATAGTGCCTGTCAGAACTAGAACCAGAATAGTACCTGTGCCCATCACCTCTCATATCCGGAGTGTCCAAGAACCTTCCATATCTAACCATGTCATCCATATATTACTTGTTCCCACCATGATATCTACTTCCATATGCCCCATTTGTTCTGTCCTCCTTCCCATGGCTAATCTGAAGTGGCCTATTATGCAACTAGCTCACAAAATAGAAGAAAAGATAGATCAATGACTTCAAAATCAGCCTCTTCGAGGGGGAAACCTCCTTTACATTACACAAATGAACAATTCTTGGATGATACAAATGACAAGGCCTCCATTCTATATATAGGAGTCTAATTGGTCACAATATAATCAGATCTGACATAACAATAATAATGTAAGGGCACAACAATAACAATGGTGGGCTTCTATGGGGAAAAATAATAACAATATGGGCACAAAAATAACAATAAGGGTTACAATGAAAATACTAATAAGGGAATACACTAGTATTATAGGGACCTAACATGGTCCCTATCTCTGCAATTTTGAAAAACTCTGAAGGATTACTGCAGTGAATTCTGCTTGTTTCTCCTGTGCCTGCATGATTCTATCATTATCTACCTTGCAACTTGTTAACTCTTCCTTCAAGCTTTTCAATGTGTCTGCTAAGTCAGAAGAATTCCCAACACAATGTTGCTCATCTAATCCATAGTGAGAGTCTCGACAACTATAGTCTACCATCTTGCTAGCCATCTTTGTTTTTTTCTTTCTGTAAAGTATATCATGTTAGCTAAATGAAAACACAAACATAATCAACATACCTTAGTATAGTTCGTGGAGGATATCTCATCTGCAAGACAACCAAATTAGCGCAATACATGTATAAACGTAACCATAACAACATATAGATGTCATCTTAAACATGGTCCAGTCATTAATGCATGACCATATCAATCACACATCATTACCTCATGCATGACAACTCCAACCATGTCAATGTATACATAATCAACATATGTATGACATGTGTGCATACACGATACATACAAACATTGTCATGCATAACTAATGCATAACTGATCTATACTCATGATAAACACATCTAACAACACACCATCCACTTTTACATGGTGACTCCATTGCAACCATAACCAAAACCATGCATATGCAACAAACACATAAACCACAAGCACAAAGAACACATATACCACCAACATGAAGGCATGGAAAACACATCAACCATCCAGTCCAATGGGTGAACCATGCTCTGATACCACTCTTTAACGCCCTCCTCCCACATTTACCCAAGTTAACTAATCCGTTGGGGTAAACATACGACGAGAGGCTACTATGATATTATTCAACTCCCCATTTACAGTTAAGGAAGTGGAATTGATAAAACATAACCAACTTGACATTATACACATTCTATAGAACCTCCAGGAGCCAACCAACCTTTTGAGGTGGCCAACCCCTGAGGAAACCCAACCTCTTACTAACATAGAGCCTAAGTCTCTCCCATGACATGGGTGTGCATGCAAATGGGGCCCTCTAGTCACTCTCACAACAAGGGCATGTAAGCGACTATGGTCTTTTTCAGCTAGTTCAGAGCCAACGACCTGAGATTTTGTGCCAATTTTTCAGGGCCAGGTCTCAAGCCACTTCCCAAAACTTCATGAAACCTCTAAAAATGAAAATTAACATTGAAACAATGATACAAATGCAAATACTTGAATAAATGCTTGACTGGACCCGTACTAGCCATGATAGACATTTCGTTAAACATGTCACAAATATGGATTCTACAGGTCATAACAATAGATCTGAGCATAGGGGTCTCATAATTATATGATAATTTATAAGAAGCATTGATGCCTTATCACATTAGATGCATTATCATATACTAGGTCATATATTGATTTTTCATTCATTTACAAATCAAAACATGATGAGAGCCATACATCATCACTGTAAAAAAACATACTCATAACCAAAGTATAACCAAAATAAATAATAAGGATACAAAAACCATAGAATCCACATATAAACTAGTACATTTACACATGAAATACCAAGGAGATGGAACCCTTACTAATTAATGCACCATCCAACCAAATCACCCCCATGCTATATTCCAAGCATGAATGTGGGACTCATAACTGAAAAGAAGAAATGAATGAGCATGTATGCCACCAAATTTCTCCACCTACAACATGAGGAATTTTATTGTATCCTAGCCCCTAGGCTTTACCGCAACCCACAATCTGATTTAGGGTTCACTAGGCCATGATCGAGACACCACCCTCCAAGATTTATCATATATGTTTCCATTCACTAGCCAAGGATTCCTGGGCCTAATCAAGGGCACCTACCTCTAGGCTTTATCCTGCCATTCATCAGTCGAGGATTCTCATTCCCACTAAGGCAACACAAAATTTGGCTTTACTACAGACCACATTCTATTTCAAGGATTACTAAGTCATCACTTTACCACAATCCACAGTCTAGTTCAAGGATAACTAGGCCATGTGTTCTTCCTTTCAAAGATCCACCTCAGTCAGCGTTGAATCCATCTAGAAATTCAGCTCCACCAAAACATGAGAACCCATCACCTCAAGGTGATTTGAAAATGGCAAGGCTAGGCTAAAAAACATTGTCACGCCTAGAAAAACCCACGCCAATGACAACAAGAGAACCAAGAACATACGTGAATAACCATGCATGCCAAAATTAGCAAGGAAATCACACATGCAAATCGATACCTGCAAATAATCCCGCTATAGATTTTAGATCCTACTCTTGCTTTCTTGATCCTTCCTTTCCTTTTGCCTTCTTTGCTTTTCATGATCCAATGTTGAAGTGCTCTAAGAAAACTCTAAGTTTCCAAGAGTGAGAGAGAGAGAGCATAGAGAGGGATCTCCAAAACTGAACTGATAAGAGGTACCAATTGATCCTCTCAAGCCTTTTTATTAATGAGGTCTTTATTTTCGTTAATTTTCTATTATTTTCCTTCATTTTCCTCCTCACATGAAACCTATGACCTTTCACCTTCCTTTTCTCCTAATTTCCATTATTTTCATAAATAAAATGCCAATTAATGCTTCATGCCTTTCCAAAGCCTTTGCCATTGCCGTTTCCAATTTCCTTAGCCATAATAAACCAATGAACACCCACACTAGGATGTATTGCCCAACATTTAGCTTGGAATAAGTGTCCCTTAACCATGGTTATTATTTTTCCTTTATTAACTTTTATTACATGAAGTTTTCACCGGGGTTGTTATAAAGAGATAGAGAAATTTTCATTCGGTCAAATGGATTACAATCTCTATGATCCCAGGAATGCTTGCAAAGAACATTGTGAAAAGATACATTTTAGTTGGACAAGTGGGACTTTTTCCAGGCATGAAGAGGAAAGGATAAAGAATTTTTACAATGCCTCTAAGCCCCACAAACTAGTAATATTTGCAGGTATATCACAGGTTACTCCTCAATCAGAAGCAACTATGAAAGAAAAGCCATTAGTGAGGCATAACCCAGTGCATGAAAAGGGGAAGCAAAAGTATGTGCATAGTCCAACGGAACAACAGAGCCGAAAATGGAAAGCAAATCCAATCATCATAAAAGTTGCCATAACAGTAGGAAGAAGGAGATAACAGAAGAAGGAGGAAGAATTGAAGCAGAAGGAAGAACAAGAACATAAGGAATGAGAAGAAAATAAAAGGCAAGAAGAAGAAGAAGCAACATTGAAGCAAGGTAAGGAAGAGGAACATAATCAGATGTTGAAAGAAGAGAGAAAGCAATTGTAGGATAAGGAACTTGCTTAAGAGATTGAAGATATAATCTTAATCCAGGATATGGAGGTGGAACCAGAGAAGCAAAAGAAGATGTTGATCTTATGTCAGGCATGCAACAGATCACTACTCAATCTCCCCTTCCTCCGACGACAAAGAAAGATCTGAGAAAATAAGAGGAAATTGTTCCTCTTGATGATGATCTGGTCATGGATATGTACAATATAACTTATGATGAGCTTCAAAAGAAGATTGTACAAGCAAGAAAGAAAGAATTTCTGAATGATCTCACATCTCTTGCAGTCATTAGAGAAAGGGTTATTTTGACGGACATTGAAAGGAATCCAGAAGCCATTACTGCAACCAACTTGGCCTTCACATGAGGTGCTACCAATTCAAACATGGAGTATATCATGGAAGAGAACAAATATATTGAAAGAACTTATAGGAAACAAGTGGAACAACTCCAAGCAAAGGTCTAGAAAGCAGCTCCTGCACAGGTGTATCTAGAAGAACTTAAGTCATCCATACTTGGTGAAGTATCATCATTCGAAGAGACCATGCGAAGCCTCTACGAGAAGCTTGTCACTATGTACAAAGTAGTTATCCTCTTGCAAATAATGCAACATAAGTGCAAAGATAATGCTAAATCTCTCAAAGTTATTTATACCGCTGTCGCTCTTGTGCATGAGTGGGAAATGTAGCACAGAGGCGCACCTCCTGAGTTGGTGAAGAAGATAAGGCAACAAGTTGAGTTGGAGAAGGCAAATGAATGCTTATCCAAAGTAACAAACAGGTTGGCTCATTCATCACCAACATCGAAGCCTCGTACACGCGATTGTACAAAACTGTGGATTTCATGGTTAATTCACACAAGACCCTTTAGTTGGCTCACTCACTAAAGCCAAAGGAAAGAATAAAGTCAAGTAGGAGGTTGAAGAATACATGGACCAACTCAGGAATATTTCCACTAAGGAATATCTAGAGGTGAAAAAGCATAATATAAAAAAGTACATTGGTGTCCCTATCTATATCAATACCATGTTGCTACTACTGAAGAAGGAAATTTAGACCTGTTCCAAGGAAGTGTACCCAGATGCAACGGAGACTAGAGCTTTCTTCCAACTCGATCCCATCACATAGTTTGTGGAAGTCATCGCATAATACAAATCTTGGTATCACTATGTGACCGAGAAACTAAAAGTTGAATTGGTTGAGCTGGAGTTTCCCCAAACTCAAGCTTGACTTGTTTTTGTCTTATTAGGCTCTCTAGTTGACTCTACCCAATTTTGTCTTATATGGGTATGATCATATTGTAATATTCTTTTGTAATTAATTATAAGTTAAATGCCAAGTGTCAATTGTGGAATGTAAAAAATCATTTTATAATGAAATCCGAAGGTCATGGTTGAAGGAAGTCAATGAGACATGAGGGAAGTCCAAGAGTCATATAGGGGAGATGATTAGTCATCTCATTTGTTATAAATATACCCTCATAACTCATGTTAAGGACTTTTGGTTGGGATTTTGGCTTAGCATTAGAAGCTTGGGATTTTTGCCGAGAGCATTGGCTTCTCCTTAGCATAGAGGGAGTATCTTTCTTTGGAGCAGCAGGTGTTGGCTTCAATTTCCACTATTGGCACTAGTAGTTTGGAAGTTATATATGTATGTTTGGGATTTCCACTTTAATAAAATCTCAGAGTCGACATATTTTCATGCATATGTTGTGAATATAGTAGGACTATTATTGTTATGTTTACAATATATGTTATTTAATTTATGTCATTTTTTATGAACTATTTCATTTTAATTAGTATGAATCTTGTTGAATGCATGTTGTTATGTATGTCAATCAGGGTTATCTTGTGAGCGATTTTGTAGGCTAAGTTATGATTCCTTTTATGCTCGTGTGTTCCTTTCAATATATGTACTATTACAGGCTTCTAAGGATATCACTCACCTCTCCTTCATCATGTTAACACCTTTCATGCATTTCAATTGAATCTTCATATCTTTATACACTTGTTTCACCAAAGTTACGAATACATCATTATATGCATTATCACAGCCAATGTATACCACTAAAACCCATTATTTCGGAAACCAGGCCGTATTTCGAATGGGGATCCTACTCTAAACGTGTGAGGTCTAATTGGGATTTCATATCAGGAGACCCCTTGAATGTTAGCGGGTCCATCACTTTCAACAATTGTAGGACTTTACCTGCGAATCTCGACTGAGAACTTCATCGCGGAAAAAGAGGACTTCTCAACGACTCTCATATATATTTGTATGTATTCACTATTGTGGGAGATTTTTTATGAGGAGCTATTATCAGGCATCAAGAATACGTTTGAACACTTTTTCAACATGTTTGAGATGACTAGATAAGAAAATATATATCTTATGCATGAACATGCATCTACATGTATATTTCAAAGATATTGCTACAATCAATAGACATCTACTATCAGGATGAATTGTGTAACCAGATGCTCGACTATGAACACATTCCTTTTAGATGTCAATGATGCCATGGATATGGTCATTTATACAATTGTTTTACTCTAGTGGCTTCAATAATATCCTTGAATCTTCTCAGGCCCAAGATAATAATGGGTTCATGGGGGTAGAAAGGAATCGATGTAACCTTAAAACCCCTCCACATGAGCTAAAACTCTTAGGGGTAGAAAGAGTTAGGAGGGCAAGGCCTGATGCATAATAGATATGAGCTACTAGCAGATAAGGAACTCGATGACGCGATTGAGACTAAGAATTTTCCATAGGTGGAGATAAAGGCCCTTAGGGGCCTCCATCCAAGATGAATTAACCACCACCATCTTCTGAAAACCAAATGTCGCAACCTGCTAATTTGTAATATTCAACCTAGTTGAATACTGACTTAGATAACTAGCTACAAATTCCACCTATTTTCCTTCACATGATACCAGAGTGGACAACACAAATCCCCAATCAAGTGTAGGATATGGATATGGACTCTTTAAATCTCCAAAAATTAGCAAATACATGGAAAGGTAAGGACTCGTTCACTCTACTTGAGCACCAACTATGCCTAATGGGAAAATCTTATCTTAAGTACAAGCATGTTGTAGTGAAATCCAAGTCGGGAACATAAGGTAGTGAGTCATTAGGAGTAAAAAATCATTCGCAGAAAGACCCAGACAGGCCACACAGGGAAGAACAAAAGATGGGACAAAAGAACAATTTGTAGTTGTTGCATGGGCCGGTAGGAACATTAGTCTATATATAGTGAGATAGGATTATCTTGGAGGCTTTCTGAGGCTCCAACAAATCTCAACCATGAAATTCATCTCATGGAATGTGGGGGGTCAGAATAGTAGCAAAAATAAAAGCTCCTTAAAGAGAAATGACAAGGAAAACACCCTCCAATTATGCTAGTCTACTAAATTACCGGGTGAGCTCCTTTCCAATATTAGAGATGTAGAAGGTGTGGAGGGGGTGACTACACATGTGTTATAGAGTGCATATGTGCCCAAATGTAATAAGCCAAAAATTGATAATGGCCCATGTACCTTTAGGGATATATAAGGTGTAGAGGGAATGAAAAAATGTAAGGCATGGATTCATATTATTAAAGTTGGTTTAAGGCATAGGGAAATGACTTAGTCACTAGGATGAAGGTGCAAGGGGTATGGAGTGTTACAGATCCATTTGGGAACATCACTCCCATCATTCAGATCGGTACCATTAGGGCTTATCAAACCCTAATGAAACAAAAGGGTATGAGGATAGTTCCTTGTCTTGTGTCAACCTCATTAAAAAATGAAACAAAGGGTATGAGGATAGTTCGTTGTCTTGTTTCAGCCTCGTTAAAAAATGAAACAAAGGGTATGAGGATAGTTCCTTGCCTTGTGTCAACCTCATTAAAAAATGAAACCAAGGATATGAGGATAGTTCCTTGTCTTGTGTCAACCTCGTTAAAAAATAAAACCAAGGAATTTGAGGATAGTTCCTGGTCTTGTGTCAACCTCGTTAAAAAATGAAACAAAGGGTACGAGCATAGTTCCTTGTCTTGTGTCAAGATCGTTAAAAAATGAAACAAGGAATATGAGCATAGTTCCTTGTCTTGTGTCAAGCTTGTTAAAAAATGAAACAAGGAGTATGAGGACAGTTGCTTGTCTTATGTCAAGCTCATTAAAAAATGAAACAAGGAGTATGAGGACAGTTCCTTGTCTTGTGTCACCCTTGTTAAAAATGAAACAAGGAATATGAGGATAGTACTTTTACTATGTCAACCTCATTAAAAAATGAAACATGTCCCAGAGCATAGTTCCTTGTCTTGTGTCAAGATCGTTAAAAAATGAAACAAGGAATCTGAGCAAAGTTCCTTATCCTGTGTCAAGCTCATTAAAAAATGAAACAAGGTCCCCTGGAGCAAAGTTCTAATTTGAGTCTTTGATTAGATCTCGTAAGATCCCAGTTGAGTCTTTCACTTGATCTCGTAACTGAACCTTCATTCCATCCACCTCATAGCCACGAGTAGTATACTTAGGTGAATGCAATGAAGCTTGGGGGGCATGCACCTAGAATCGAGTCATCATGTTGGGGGCATGTAAACCAATCTCAAGCATAGTTTTTCCGTTCAAGCTTGTGTAAAAATGAAAATGAATTCAAGCAAAGTTTTTTGGTTCAATATTGTGTAAAAATGAAACTGAATCCAAGCATAGTTTTTAGTTTCAAGCTTGTGTAAACATGAAACTGAATCCAAGCATAGTTCCCTATGGTTCAAACTTGTGTAAAAATGAACCCATCTCCATTTTAACCCTCATGATTTCCATTCTATTAGCCTCTTCCGTCAGATGAGCCTTGGTTTTTCTCCTTCCATCATCACTATCTGCTTGGCCGATCATACACTTTCACTTGGTTGTTTTACCCTTTTTGTGGAATAGTTGCAATGAGTGGTCTTATTAGCCAGCCCCTTCACATAAATATACATGTTTTGAGAAGTTCCAACATCATTGAAACCAATTGCTATCCTAGACACCACTCGTTCCTCTAAGTGGAGTCCTCTTTAAGATCTTTTCAGACTCTCGAAATATGAAAAGAGTGTCGAGTGCTTGTCCTTTTTAGATCGTTAATGGATTGGAAATGACATCTAATCAGTATAATTCTAACCCTTTTCCAGATTGAGATAGATTATTTACGAAAAAGGAATACGTTGATTGAACATGGTCAATAGGTTCTCTCTTGTATTAATTTACGCTTTTTCGGACTTCAGAGACAAATCTACGAAAAAGAACTTGTGGATTTTTCTTTTTGTCCCTTTTCAAACCCTCTAAACATGAAAAGGACCGAGTTATCATTGTTGTTAAACTCGTTAAAACATCAAATAGCGAAAATCTTGTCCATCATGACAAGACCGAGTTTCACCTTCACTAGGCTCGTTAAAACATCACATAGCGATGGATTCACCCGAAGGGTGGAATTATACAACAAGCACATGTTATCCTCCTCAAGCTTGATAAAAATAAAGAGGAATTGGTCAACAATGACTGGGGAAAATGGGAAAAGGGGTAAACCACTTTATGGCAGTAGGTCGCTCTTGAACATGACACTTTCACTTCATCAATGTGACTATTTGGGTTGGGTTATCTACTTGATGGTCATCATACCATCCATTACTTTTGTTTTGGGTCAATGTTGCCAATCCATTCAGTGTCGCTGACATGTTCAAGATAAGTCACTCAATTTGAAATTGATCCTTTGCAATACTCATAAACCTTCATTTTCATGACTGCCATTCCTGAACCTTGTGTTGTCAGTCAAATTCTATTTCCAAAATCATTACACTTGTTTCGTGTCATTGATGTGGGATACATCAAGGCCCTCCTGTGATGAGTCACTTCTTGTCGACATCAGAACATTATCCAAGAAGTTGAATTAGAAACACCCCTTCAGTACCTTGAGGCTTGCATACATCAATGACAGGTTTCTCGCTTCCGGAAATAGGTTGACATCACTGGCCTTTGACCGAAAGACTTTATATGGTGTTTGACATCAAAACATCTATTCACACCATGCAGAATGTATTGTTGTACCTTGAGGACCATTATCATTATTTGTGATTTCTCTTGTGTTGTTAACATCTTACATCATTGGTTGGTAATCAGATAGTGTCTTCCCATGTTCGACTTCAGATCACATATTCGCATGGTTAGACTCATACTTGAGTGAAATATTCAACGAGATAGAAGACCCCAGATCTAATTTCATCCATCCAGGTTGCAATTTCAAGAAATGTACCAAATCATCTATACAATGGCTTTAAATTGATAATCATTCCGTCATGGGTCTATATCTATAGATGACTCTCTATGTACTTGTAATGAAAGTTTATATGTTGAGCATGGGTATGCCTTCCCTCAGCGATTCATGAGAAAAAATAAAAATATCATGATATTATGTATTGTAATCGATGTAGGTCACCAACCACTTCAGAACTCCTCATCACATCGTAAAGCATATCACCCGATATTATTGTTTTCGACTTCATGCTTTAGGGGGCAGTTGTTATAGTTCCATTTGGGAACATCACTCCCATCATTTAGATCAGTAACCATTAGGGCTAATCAAACCCTAATCTAGTTGCTACATGCCCTAGACAAGTCACCTCTTTGAATGCCTCCTTCCTTGAGAGTTCTTTGGCCTGTATCCCTCTAGAATTGCCTCCTTGAGGGACCAGTGCAGCCTTGGACAGGGGTAAGTGTGCTTCAATGCATGTAGGCCCATGTTAGGCTGCTTCATAGAGCACCTAGGCCCACTTTGACCTGTTCTGGGTGCGATTGAGCGAAATTCACATAGGGTTCTGGGAATTTTCTCATCTTTTGGAGTCATCTAGAATATTCCCACACTTATCATCTCCTATGAGCTCCAAAATGGATGAGGAATGAGTTAAGTTACCTCCTACCCTCTCATCCCTTCCTTCATGGAAACCAACTCTAAGTATGGAAGGCCATTCAATACCCTCATTTATGACAAAACTTCCTCCTTTGGCCTATAAATTGAGCACTCATCTAAGTGATCAGGGGTTGGACTTTGAGAATTTGTAAGGAGATACTGTTGGAGTGAGAATTGAGTTTGTAAGTGAGTAGTGTTATGCTGCCATAGGGTTGTTCTACTGATGTTATGTTGGTTGGAACCCAAGCTGGAAGAGTGACAATGGATCAGACTTCATGGTTGTAATTCTTCCTTCTATTCAATAAGCAGTTTACACCCTTTTTCCATATGCTTATCTTGATATATGATATTTATATGTGTGAATGTATTTGATTCCATTTACTTGTATTCGATAGATCTCTTTCTTTGATTGGTTCTTTGTCTTTTATTTATTCTTGCAGGTACTTTTTGAGCGAGTTAAGTTCGAGAAGGAGCGATTGGAGTTAAACAAAGGAGACAAAAGGAAAGCGAAAGAACAAGTAGGTAATTTGATTCCCTTTGTCTTATTTATTGTTTATAGAAAAAGGATAAGCCTTTAAATCTGTTCTTCTAGGTATAGCTACCTACCTAGGGAATTAGTATTTATCCATAGATACCAAATTCCGCATAACATGGAGCCACATGAGAGAGTTATGGGAATAAGGAGCTTAGTGACGAAGCATAGATGAGATTAGGGATTAGGTAGATGTGGGGGCCTAAGGGTAGATGGGGCTAGGGTCAAAGTGGTGGTAAGGGGATAGCACATTAGGGGTTGACAATGGAGTAGAGGTGAGGTCACATGGGAAGATAGGGCTAGGGGATGGGAAAATGTGGTGATGGAAGGGTGGAGGGGATATAGGCATTATGGAGATAGGATCCTAATAGCGAAGTGGGCTAGGGGTGGTGATTTGCAGCCAATAACTGAAGGGACTCATGGAAAGGGGTATGGTGCCTATGGGTGTATGGTGCTAGGGGTTTGATGGAGATAAAGGCCTAATAGGGAAGTACAATAGCGGTGGTGATTGAGAGCTAGTAATTGAAGGGACTCATGAGAAGGGGTATGGGTACTAGGGGTGTAGGGTGATAAGGGTTTGATGGAGATAGAGGCCTAAAAGGGAAGTGCATTAATGGTCGTGATTGGGAGCCAATAATTGAAGGGACCCATGGGAACATGTATGAGGCCTATGGGTGTATGGGAACAAGCTTGGGCCTAATGGATAAGGGGCCTAAGGAGGTAAGGAATAAATTTCCTAATTAGAGAGGTCCATGTGTGGAGGAGGCTAAGTTTGTTAGATGCTTTGGGCATATGGACAAAGTGTAATTAATTAGGCCTTAGGGGCATAGGGTATAGAACCACATGGGTGTAGGGGACAAGAATCCCAAGGATAGAGGGGTCTAAGGCGCCAATACCCATACTTAGTGCTCAAAAATAGTAGTGGTACCTATATAGCTAGTTAGATAAAATGATTCCATTGTTGGGTCATTTATGACCATTCATAGTGTTTTTCATTGCCCTAGAAGCTTGTAAGATTCCTTTAGAGCCTAACTCTTGTGTTTATTATCCTAACCATATCTACATTCTAGGTACTCATAGTCAATTTTTAAGAAATCATAATGCTAACTCTCCCTATCAGAAGACCAAGGATACCCTTGAATATTCCTTTATGGTGGGTCAACCTGTTATTGGTGGCACCAGATGCCTACAAGTTTTCTTTGGCACATTATTGTAAAACATACCTTGTGAATGCTTAGTGAAAACGGCATTTGTGCACTCTTATAATGTGGATTCAATTTAGAATGTGCATGCTCTTTTCATTTCAATTTTTTAAGTGGGAGTGACAACTCTAACATACATGTTTTTTGATTTTGGTGTGTTAGATTTAAGTTTGGAGTGACAAACCTAGTTATTTGGTAGTTTGGTCTAGAAAAACATTAAATCTTCCATTTTTATAAATACTTCTCAATAACTCCATTTTTCATGTTATTTTGGTATAAGTTGCACAAATCCATCGTATATTAAATAGAGTCAACTATGTAGATTCCATATATATAAATAGATAGTTTACTAGTTTAATATCTTTTTTGTCTTAACATATATCATAATTTTAAAATGCATACCCGTTTTATCCCTCTATAATTTTTATCATGCCAAATATTTTTAAAATAACTGCAATATAAAAACATATTTAAAATATAAAAGGAATATTTCATAATGTTATGACTCTCATACCTTGCCTTAAAACTAAAACATTATAAATTTTGAAAAATAAACACAACACTAGAACAATGTGTTCTCTAAAATTTTACATTTTTTTTTAATATCCCATAGTTAACTTACTCAACATAGGATTGAATTGAAACATATGTATTAAAATAACATATCGATTTTATAAAATCTTAAATTTCACATAGTCCTTTACAAATTAGAAAATTATCAATTATATATATTCAAAATCTCTTTCAATTTCCTAAATTTCATCATTTTACTCCATATTCAAATTCATTATGTAAATATGGGTGGAAGCATGGAGTTGGGTTACACGTTTTGGCGAAATAGGGCGTGTTTGGGTGGAAAAAATGATGGTTTGATAGATATGTTTTTTAAGTGCTCAATCGAGCTTGTTAGGCATTAAAAAGGTAGCTCGATCAAGGGTTAAAAACTAACCCTTCATCGAGATGTAACACTCAATTGATCTATAGCGCTTGATCGAGCTATAGTGCTCGATCGAGCCCTAAGGTTCAATCAAGCCTCTATTTTTAATACATACTGCTCCCACTTCTGCATGCTCCATTCACACAGATTGTGGGAGCTCGCCCGGGAGTGTGACAATAGCTTGACCGAGAGTATTGGAGCTCAATCGAGCAATGGAACATTCAAATCAATCTCGCTAACCACTCCATCAATGTCGCAAAGGCTCAAATGAATGTAGGTATTATATCCTTTGTCCTTCTTATTTAATTTACTTTTTCAAAAAAAAAAATATGTGTACAAAAACCATGAGAATAAATTAATTAAAAAAAAACATTCAAAAAATTGCAAAAACCACAAAAAACACCCTTCAAAAAAACTTAGAAAATCAGAAAACCAAGCAAGAAAACCATAAACAAAAACCATTCAAATCAACTTGGAAAACCACAAAACCAACCTATAAAACCATAAAAGAAACCCTTCAAAATAACCTAGAAAACACAAACCATAAAAAAAAACTATAGTTTAAGTTTTAAAATTGTTACTTGCAATGTTTTGTTTATTAAATGCATATTTTCTGATTTTGAATGGTAAAAATATTTTTTTTCTAATTATTTTAGGTTTTAAAATTTTTCTTTAAGAATTTTGTGAAATAAATTTTCAATTTTTTTTTTGTTATTTAAAATGCATTTTAAATTTCTAGCAAATTTGACCGAAAATATATGCCAAAAAAATCCAAAACAAAAAACAACTAAAATATAACCAAGAAATAAGTAAATTAGCAGCTCGAGATTGACATGATGAATATGGTTGGTCATAGTGAACCTCTATTTATTAAATAAGAAATTTTATTTTGTTTTGTTATTTTAAATTTAAATTAATTTATTTTCTAAATATTTTTTAATAATAAATATAGTATGATTCTAGTTTTAAAAATAAAATATTGGAAAAAATAAAAAATGGTTATATATATATATATATATATATATATATATATATATATATATATATATAACTAAAAGCTAAAAGCCATATAACATCATGTCACTATATATAATTATAACATTTAACATAACATATAATTGTATTTAACTATTTTTTAACTATAACATCACATACCTGTGATATATTATAGTTCTATATAAAAAAATATACAATATAACATAGTTTTACAACTCTCTCTCTCTCTCTCTCTCTCTCTATATATATATATATATATAGATATATATGATAATTCTGTAACTATTTATCATAACATAAAGTTATTTGACATAACATATGTAACATGTACATTGTGCATAATTATAACATAATATAACTATAACATTTAACATAGTATAATTACTTAAAACATTATATATATATATATATATATATATATATAAGTACATGTGATAGATACATTAAACCCATCATGAAAAGTGCATTTCATCTAGTGAGTAAAAGCATTTAGACTATTTTCTAATATGTACAATATTGTTTCATTATGTAGTGTGTTGTAAAAGAAACATTGTCTTCATGTGCTTGCACCTAGTACTTGTCATGTGTCAAAGTCAAACATTAAGAACTTAAAATCTATTTTAGTATTTGGTTGGCATGACATTTTATTAGTTTTGTAAATAGGTTCATTTCAACCTTTGACATATATATTTACATATTTACGCGCTATGAATAAAATGCATTATTTAGAAATGAGAGAAAGTGTGAGGGTAGATTTGATCACTTCTTTCGATTGTGTTTAGATGGAACTCAATGTACTTTGGTTGATAAATTATCAAAAAATGGACTCTAGAGTTTAGGACTCTAGGCCAGATTATTTTGCTTAAGTTTAGAAATGGTTTTTTTGTCAACATGTTTTTCTTGGATTAGTTTATATGTATTAATGTAATATGTTGAGGCATATCGTATATGCGTCCCAACTGCAGGCCATCATAGTACGAGAGGTTTTGTTATATGTGGGTATGCTCATGATAGATCACATAGCCCACCAAGAGTTCATGTTCCCCTCGTAGATCCTGCCTTCGACGCCAATGAGAGTGTTAAAGGTAGTGTTTTTTTCTATGTTGATGACCATTGTACATCTAGTGGACCTTCTTCACCCATTTCAGGTACACCTCCTACATTTTTAAATCCTCCTTAAACTTTATGTAGTTATGC
Source organism: Pinus tabuliformis (assembly GCA_031772625.1). Classification (NCBI taxonomy): domain Eukaryota; kingdom Viridiplantae; phylum Streptophyta; class Pinopsida; order Pinales; family Pinaceae; genus Pinus; species Pinus tabuliformis. Next base: position 481,148,279 of record CM062806.1, on the reverse strand, counting down.
ATAGAAAATGTCTTTAATTTTTAAATTGTCTTCAACTAATGTGTTTGAATTTAATGTAGATGTTATTATTCTTCTAGGTTGTTAATTATATATATGTTAAATTATATTTATGATTTACAAGTCCTCAGCAGGCCGACGCTGCGGATCAAAGTGTAAAATGGATCCCTCCATGGGATGATATTATAGTTCATATCACATTAGAGGATGTTACAACCCGTGATACACAAATCCCATCAGAGATAGAGAAAATCCTTGCTAATTCACCGACTCATCTTGAATCGTCTTTGATGCTTGATAGAATCAGTAGGTTGATTGAGACATGTCGTAGGTTAGTCCCACATAGCCACATATCATAGTTCATACATAGGATTAGGAGGCATGAGGTTAGAGGCCTAGATTATTAGGAGGTGGTGAAAGAGGCCACCAAGGACATTGATGTTAGTGGGGAGTTGTTCGACATCCCTCCAGATCTCCCTACTAGACATAAAGTTCTAATTCCAATAAAATATTTTAGAAATGTTCATGCAACCCCTTTCGTGTATGAGAGATTCATTGGAGCTTGGGTCTAGTCCCCCACCATGACCAAGTCGCCATTTGTTTTTCCAAGTATTTATATGCAGAGTCTGTATCACATATGAGTTCAAATTACACTGATACCGGATCTCATTATAATGGACCCAGCTTCAATCGTACCTATGAGCACCAAGGGGTTCGTAGGGACCCTGGCCATGTACCACCACCTCTAAGATTCTTGCTACTACCGTCTTGGAGCTTGGTATTACTGACATAGCTAGAGGAGTTTTTGCAACTCGATGGTGAGAAGCAGGAGACTATTGTAGAAAACATGCGAATGTAATTGGCTAGTGCACATGTTTCATTGGATGAAGAGATTAGGAGACCACCAGCATTGCCTCGTGACCCGCTAGTTCCCTTATATGATGATGCATTTCTCACAAGTTTACCCTTTCACCAACTTTTGACATATGCATGTATGTATTGTGATTCCATTCGTGAAACTTGGAAGGTGCACGACCTGCATGGCATAAACCAGGTACATATATATATGAAACGTTTAACTCTTAGTTGATCAGCCAGGCTATCCTCAACCAGAGCATGTTTCCATGGATTCTCCTCCACCTCCACCTCCACCTTATATGTTCATTAATGTGGAGGAGAGTCACTATGTATAAACACATCGAGCAATAGTTGACGTAAACTTTTTTATTCCTAAGATTTCAATATTTTTTTTTTTAAAGTTACACGTATATGTTAATTAATTTTTAGACTAATTATAATTTTTCCTTACCATTGTGTATGCAAGACCATATTAATAGAGTGTCATTGATGCTGTTTTTATGTGGATACATGAGTGTGATGTTGGGTTTAGAGGCACTGATGATGCAGGTCCATCAATTCAGGCCCCAATGTCTCACAGGGATGGGAGCACCAAACCTAGATTCATGATTAGACCCCCATCCTATCTGACTTGCATTTGGACTCGACTGAGGTTAGTAGGTTCATGTATATGTAATTAAAAATGTGGTGAAATATCATTTATTTCCATATTGTTTCTTTTGTACAAATAATGATCTAATTAGTTTGAATTTGAATGTGTTATATTGCAATACCAGCTTATGGACACTTACTTTGCGCTGCAAAATTCACATAGGAGTTCTGTTGCTACTTAGAGTGTCATAGTTTGTATATTTTCAGGCTAATTTCATAGGGCATATTCACATGTGTGATACCAACTTTGTATATTTTCATACATGGAAAGTTTATGGACGTACATCATGGACATTATTTTAGTTTATGGATGCTTATTATTTCACTCTATGGATGTTCATGTGATATTTGTAATTTGTATATATTTTCATATGGATTATTTATTGATACATGTATCCACTATTTCATTTTATGGTTGTTCATTAATTTTTGAAGTTAATTATGGAATATCTGTTACAATTATTTCGCTAATTTAATATTTTTTCTATATACTATAGTTTTTATTATAAAATATATGTTTAATTTTCATTTCTAGTTTCATATACTAAGAAAATAAGTACAATCTTAAGTTATGATGCAAGTCACTTTGATACTTAAAATGAACTAAAATATATCATGTATCAATTTAATATTGAACATGGAAAGAATTCCAATCATGCTTCATATTGGCTTGTAGAAAGTGTCTTTTAGTGCAATCAACATGTATGTTATTACAATTCAATTTTAAAAATAAATTATTTGAATTATAAAGTTGTTTGTGTATATATATATATATATATATATATATATATATATATATATATATATATATATATATATATATATATGTATATATGTATATATGTATATATGTATATATGTATATATGTATATATATATATATATATATATATGAAATTTTTTGTGACCCACCCATATACCATTGCATGGATAATAAAAAACACAAATAGGATTGTTCAATTTCAATATTAAAAGAAGTCATGTAAACAACAAATAGGTTTTTTTCAACATTTTTTATTTTGAGATTATCTATATGAGCTTAGTCATAACATGATATAAGTAATTCGTATTGAAATTTAATATATAGGTTAAACAACAATATATGGCAACCTTTATAAAATGTTCTATAATGTTATCAACTTTCCTAAATTTACAAGTAGTTATCCAAGTATTTCAATCATTTCCTTATGATGGAAATAAGTTTTATTCAATTTTTAAAAATTCAAATATGATTGAAACAAGTTATGTGTTCAATTCTAAGAGATGTGGAGATGTATCCCCGATTGGGGTGCAAGATAGTTAATAGATCTCCTTGGGATCTTCCTAATGGGTATGCTTGTTTATGAAGAGGCTAGAGGATGGCTCACCCCATGCCCACGCACGCTTGGTACTCAAGGATGGGTGGCAACACGCATGCTACTTCATAACGACGATCGATGGGAAATATTTTCTCCATGTGGTAAGGGCTCGCAACTCTAAATGGTTATCTGTTCCGCACTTGGTTTGTTAAGTAGTGGTGGTATAAGGCTCCTAGATAGCATGGTATCGTCTGGAAGGAAGGCTCTACGAGTCAGTATTTCAAACATTGCAGGTCTCCTAAGTTTAATTTCATATTTTTCTCGGTATGTAATTCTCTTTACTCCTCTTCATCGGTCATGGTCTACATCTCATTCTTTTATCTCTCGGATCTTAAGAGGCAAGTTTTACAATATGGTATTTTCAAGGCAATGGAACTGGTGTAAGGAAAGTTGGAAATATTTCATTGTTTTATCCTCTGTGTTGTCTAATTTTTATGTGATTGTATCTGTTCTCTTTGGCGTTATACCATCTCGCATGGGAATGTATTGTATTTCACTGGTTTGGAGTTATCTGATTGGTGCTTGTCTGTTCGTTGGTGTTGTATATTTCATTGATTTATCAGTTTTGATAATGGGAAGGAGTTTGAACCTCCTGTGTTTGATTTATTGCATATTTATTTTTGTTTTTTTTGTTATAGGGCTCGAGGAGTTGGTTTGTGGTGCCCTCTTCCTTAGGCGTCAAACTCGCCTTGGCTCACCTCTGTGTATGGTCTCTATTGGGCTCGGGGAGTAGGAGCTCAATATTTTATGTTGGGGTTGGAATTCTCACTCTAACCTCAGGTTATTTGATACGTGTGAGCCTAACGAATTCTTCTCTTTGCCTTTATGTTGTAATATTATGTCATTTCCTCATTGTTTTTGTAATAGCTTTAACCCCAAGTTGATAGACTACCCCAGGTCCATGGTCCATCTAGTGAGGCTCAAGGATTTTGGAGTTCCTACTACTTGGCTGATAATCATTATGGCTCATCCAACCCTTGGTGCCATTTCTTCTAACAAAGGTAGTCACGGTCGGGGAAAGCAAGTGAGGAAGTGAGGGGACAATAGCCCAGCCCCGAGCCATCAACTGCGAGGTCATGGTCATAAATGTTGGGATAGGAAAAAGGTATGATTTATTTTCATAAAATGCTTCATTTATCATTCATCCTTATATGATTATCTCCGTTTATAGATTAAAATGAGGAAAATATCGACTAAAGTTGGATGAAACTATTTGGTGATAGAAAAACTGATTCTTTGCTATCTTTGCATGCAGAGATGCAGATTGGCAAGTGTTGTTCAGTTGGCAGAACAACACGAGGCCATAAAATGGAAAAGCTACAACGTCTTGGGAAGACAAGGAAGCGGGAGATCAACTCGAACAATGCTATTTTATCACATGATCATATTTTATATTGTGAAATCCTTAGGATCTGCTGATCTTGAGGATTCACTTTTATCCAGTTTCTCTTTTATGTTATATATAGGGTTGAAAGGCAATTAGATACAGTTCAAACTTTGATAATCTGTAATTATTCGTTTTTGAAAATATATACACTGTTATATCAGTGGCTCTATTAGTTGTTACTTGAAATTAATGAAAGAAGGTTTCATTTAATACATCTTCATATTCTGATTTCTTATTAAGTAGAGGCTTCTGGCGACTTTGGGCCCAGTCATAAGAAGTTCCATTGCTCCTTTGTGTTATAGTTTTATATTTAGTCTTTGCTATTGATTTAATGTTCAGTTATTTCATTTATTGTGAAGATTTGTGATATTGATTCATATTGTTGTTCAATTAGATTCAGAGTGAAGCCGTGTGACATACTAAAGTAGTGCTTTGATTGGAATGAGTGAATTCATGTTGATAGTAAATTGTTGTTCATTTGAATATATGTTATCATAGATCTTGGAGATAAGACTGATTAACTTCTAAAAATTGCAATATAGATCGTTTGTTAATTAGGAATCCTTTATTGCTATTTGTTGTTCAATTACCGATTGATGTTCACTTACTATTGTTGTTCAATTGGGAAATGCAAGTTGATTTGGGTTGTTATAGATTAACGGTGTTGTTCAATAGTTATAGTTTTGTTACTTGATTGATCTTAGGTTTATTTGAACAATTCCAATTGTAATTCTTATTTTCATTCAGTTTCAATTGATTTCAGAACAAGTTGCATAGAATTGCAGAGTGTGTTGAGAGTATTTCTTCCATAGATAGTTCTTGTCAGAATTGTGTGAGTTGAATTGGAGAATTAGCCTTTAGTGATTGCAATGATTCATCATTAGATAACCTCTACTGCACATAATTTTTTGGCACTCTTGAGATAAAAGGACTTACCTCGGGTTGACAACTAATGTAGGGATTAAGATTGCCCGTAAAAAGACATCTTAGTGAGCCAACATTTTGATGTCGTTGCTAGGGATAGCGTTTCAAGTGATTCTTTTTATTTCTTTGCTGTAGGGGAATTGGATTTTAAAAATAGAAGGTAAGAACCTGCGTACCTAGCAAGTAAAGTGCTTGCTTACCTGCCCACTTTACAACAAAAATTTAGAGGTGAAATAGGAATTTGCTTTTATGAATGACTAGAAATAAAAATATAGAAAAAGAGTACAATCCTCCACCAAAACCCACAAAACCTGAAGGATCGATGAACCTTGGGAGAACGACCTTTATAGAAGAAATTGTAAGAAGAGCAGAGTCTCATGCATCAGTAGGATTCCAGGCTATACCTGGAAAAAGTTATGTTGTTATCCCTCAAGTAGCAGGCTCACCATTTGCAGCTCATGCTGAGATTCAAAGCCAGGTATGAGGATCGGAACAGAGATTTCAAGCTACAATAAGTTTACACTCTGATCCTCTACAAGAGGGAAAATATTGTAACTTAAGAGAAGGAAAAGGAGAAACTAGTGGGGCTACTAAAGCAGAACCATAGCTATCTGAACAAGGATCTCCTGAAATTCCAGGCCTAGGAAGTGTTGTAAAGCCAACTCGGGGTTTCTAACTCTCTGCTTACTCCAGATGATTATTGGCACATCTTTGATCAAATGGCAGATCAACCACCCTATTGAGGTCAAAGATCAACATTACAGTACCCCATAGTTGACCAGGTGGCCAATGCCCATATGAAGGCTATTCCTCTGCAGAGCATCCCTAGCTTCCATGGGATGATCACAGAGGATTTTGATGCTTTTCTGTTTGAGTTTGATGTCCTCTATAGAGGGTATGACTATACCACCAACCCCCAAAAGCTGAAACTATTCCCTTCCACTCTTGGAGGGGCAGATCTAAGATGGTTTATGGGTCTAGGTGGGAAAACCATGAATTCTTGGGACGAAATGAAAACTTCCTTCCTCAAAAGATACCAAGACTTCTGTAAAACTAGGGAACTGAAAGATGAGATTTTCAAGATGACTGCAAAAGATAATGAAACACTAGAATAATATGTAGAATGATTTAATTATAATTTGTAGAGGTCTCCACACACTGCCCTACCAAAATAATTCCTAAGAGCTATCTTGATTAAAGGAATGAAAGAGGAATGGGTAGAAACTCTAAACTTAATGGGAAAAGGAGATATTTCTCAGGAAGATTATGATGAAATTATTTGTTTGTGTATCAGGTGTTTGCGGGGAAGCACACGCACAGGAGCAACTAGCCGAGATACCATGAGCAGAGAAAGCAAACCACATAGTGGGGGTGTAACATGGATGGAGATCGGTAACCTCTTGGGATATTTTAAGATGGACATCCTAGGCACTCTTACAACACAGCTGGATGTCCTACAAGCTAAACAAAAACAAGCTTTAGTAGAACAAAATTTGGCCATCTTCTACCCACGTTATAGAAAGAAGCACAACCAACAGGAATTCCAGTTAGAAATTGTTCAGACGTGCACCATATGTACTAAAGATCACGACACTGAACAGTGTCCATCATTACCCGAGCTGAAAGCAATATTCAAAGAAGCAGAGGAAGAAACAGAACTGGTATATATGATGAACTAGTGTCGATAATGGCAAGCTAAACCTACAAGTATGTCACAAGACGCATCCCAATTCTTTCCATCCTCGCAATTTAATCAACAACAGAACCTTGGGGCAGCCTGGCAAGGCCAATCACCCTACCCAAACTGGTAGAGCCCACCATTCCCTATGACATCCTAGCCAGCACAATCTTTCCAGGAAATGGCTGGCCGAATTCTCCTTTTACTCCTATTTGGCAAGGCAATCCCTATCAATCCTAGTGGCTTGCTTCCACTTCTCAAAATCTGAATTGGTCTACAAATTGGCAGCAACCTCTAGGGATATCTAATGTACCTATGGGGACGGGCCCTCAGCCTCAACCCGCACTGTCAGCTCCTTATACATTACAACATAATTCTCAACCTCTTCTACGACCACAGTTACCAGCTCAGCTGAACCCGAATCCTAATAACAGACCAGTCCAGTTGGTACAAATTATTGAAAACCCAGAGTATGAGATTGAGCAGAAAGAATGTAATGAGCTTAGATTGAGGTCAGGACGTGTCATTACCCCTGAGGAAAATAGGGACCAACCTTCAATTGAAAATGTAACTCCACCTGTACATATTCCATCACCTGTACATGTTACACCACTTGTAAATAATACTGAACCAAAGCAAGGGGAAGAAATGGATTAGCATGATGACCATGAAAAACTTATAGTCACTTCTCCTCTATTCCCCAAAAGGCTAATGATACCTAAACCGATCACCTACCCTGATTTCGATCTTGTAGGGGAACTAAAAAATTTGTGTATTAAGATCCCTCTCCTCCAGGCCATTCAAGACATTCCCATCTATGCTGAAACAATCAAAGAATTGTATGTAAGGAAGCCTGTGAGGAAGGTAGAAACCTCCACCAGTGATCAAATATGATCTTATAAAGGGGTCTTAGGGTGTCAAAGTCAAATTTTGTCATTTCAGTGAATCTTCAAGTAAAATTTGGTCACTAGATATTAGGTCTAGGATTGTTTTCACTCCTTCCTAAGTTTTCCAAGTATTGGTCCATGTCACCATTGGGCTTAGTGTACCATCATTCAAATAGTTGTCATCATTATTTCAACTTCCAATGGGTCATTTCACACCTTGTTGGTGCTTCAGTTGTGCTTAGGTAAGACTCATTTCCCTCTCCTAGGGTTTTGAAGGTAATTTTTTCCTGATGGTCAAATCATCAACAAAAACTTGTATCCTGATGCTCATGCACCTTCCCCTATCCTTAATATACCTTCTTTAACACTTCCCATCACTGATATCCCTCAAATTCATCACTTTCCCACAAACCCTAGCCTATTGCTACAATTTGACACTTTTCTAGGTTAGGTCGACGTTTTTCCCTTTTGGACCCCTTCCCCTCACTAAATCCTTGAAATTCCACTTTCCCCTACTTCCTAACATTCCTCCCTACTTCCCAAAATTTTCTCATGAATTTATATGCCCATCATCCCCTTCATTTCCCTTTATTTATACAAATCCCCTGTTCTACACATCAGGATAGGTTTTATTCAAATGATGTTTCTGAGCAAGAAAAGATAAATTTGACAAACATGAGAGAGGTTTTTGTCCACCATAGACCCAAGAATAAAAACATCCTTCCGTTTTTACATAGGTCTCATGTTTTGGGAGAAATGTCCAAAACATAATATTCCCTAGGAGAGTTGATGCACTTCGGGAGTGACCTTGGGAAAATCAATGTTACTCTTAGATGGAGTGTCCAAATGACTTGCCCGATGCATCAAATTGTAACTAGACATAGAGATATTTCCAATGAGCTATTATGAGCTCAATTTGGAGTTGAGGAAGACCTCCAAAAGTTGACTAAAACAACACTCTATATTTTGGCAGCCTCATTCTGCACATTTTGACAAGTCTTGGGAGATGAGCATTTGATAGGGAAAATGAGCTCCAAATTTAAACATTAAAGATCTTTTGGAAATTAGACTCCACAAGATTTCCAATGAGATATCCCACGCCCAATTTGGACATTAGAAAGGTAGTAAAAAGTGGGTTTGAGGCCGCCGTTGTGCTTCTGGCAAAATTTCCCAGTGTAATTTTACATTGGCGCTGCGCTTCTGTGCAGTGGTGCTGCGCTTTGTGAAGGAGGGCTAAACAACCCTAAAATCTTCATACAAACTTGAAATTTTCTCTTTCTCACCTGCATACAAGTAATTGGTCCTCCATACTACATTGATTGGTTTGAAATTTAACTTCTAAGCTAAATTTTCCATGGAAAATGTCTAAACCCTAAAAATGTCCCTTGTATGCTTAAAACCCTAAACCCTCATTGTTCACCCTATCACCCATCCCTACAGCTCTAAACTCTATTCCCTATATCCCTATCCCCTTACCCCTATTCCATATCATTTCCATCCCTTATCCCTCTTCCCCAACGGCAATTTCTCAAACAAAAGAAGCCCTCCCTCTCATTTCCTACTCCCTCATTCATTTCTAGTCCATACAGTAATTTCCCATCCCCTCACTCCTAAAACCCTTTCACTCATTCCCTTCATACAACCTCCAGCCTTGCAAACATGGACACAGAGGATCGATACTATGAGGAGGAGGAAAACACAGGTAGTGACACTTCAACAGGTACAGGTGGAGCAACTACACAAAGGGAAGGAGAAGATGTTGGAGGAGAGTTTGGATGACAAGGAGGAAAGGGACTTTGACTTGACTGAGCATGATGAGCCGGAGTAGCGTTATACTCATCATGGAGTTGAAATCATTGAATTATAGGCTCAGGACGAAGAACCATCAAAGACATCATCATAAAAGAAAGGGAGGCTCAAGTACAAGCTTTGGCAGACAATTTGGAGAGGACCAAGTATGTCATCACATATTTGGAGCAAGAAAACAAGCATTTGAGTGACAAACAAGTCCTCATGGAGTTGGAAATGCTCAAGGTAAAACAACAAAGTGGAAAAGAGGCACAAGTCACTTTGACTCCTATTGAGAAAGAGATTGAAGACGATAGAGAGACTTGGCTTGAGAGAGTCAATTTGCACCTTGAGAGGCTGCTACAAAGGGCCAACAGAGACAATGAGATGCTCAGACACATGGCCTATCATTACATGACCCGGAACAAGATTTGCAACAAGAGGGTAACGAAGATGAAAGCTAGGCTAAGGCGGGCCTTGAAAGGCAAAAAGGAGGAGGATAGACTTAGGATGCTGGATGAAGCTTCCTTGGCTCATCAGAGCACTTGATGATGGTGCTTCTCACCAATTTTGGGCAAATTTGGAGCAAATTTTGCCATTTGCAAATTTTGGAATTTAATACACAGAAAAATTGCCCGGAATCGCAACGCCACCGGCACTGTGCTTTTCCTAGGGGCACCCAATGAAGAAATGGTTTGAATTTTTTGATTCAGAGCGATGAGGACATGCACCCTAGCAAGTTTCAAAGTTTTTGGGGCAGAACAGGTCCACCAAAAGGTCAAAAAACACCCTAAAATGACCTTTCTGCCACTTTTTGGACACACAGAAGTAGTCTTGGGAGAATCAAGTTTTGAGAGGTCAAATGAGCTTCAAATATATAAATTCTAGGAGGTTTGGAAAGTATACTTGAATACCTTTCCAATGAGCTATCATGGGATCAATTTGGATGTCAGGAAGGCCTCCAAAGGGACTTGAAAGTGGCACTGTGCTTTTGGCAGTTTTGCTCAGGGTTGCTATTTTTCCAATTTTTGATTGTAATCATGGATTCTCTCTCATGGTGGATGATTTACCATTGTAAATAATTTCTTGGCATGTAATTATGATAGATAAATAGTAATAGAGGCTAGATTCATTGCTTTAGGAGTTGGTTTGAGCTCAAATGAATAAGTTTTTCACTTTTTGAGGCAAGTTGTTGAGATGCCTATATTCCTGTTTCTTGTTCAGTATTAGTTAGATTAGCTCCTCATCTTAGGGATTCGACCCTTGAAGATGGGAGGAGGTTGAATACTTGTCTATTTCTTCTTCTTATTTCTCTTTGTAGAGGGTTGGACTTAGTTGGATGCTCAGACCTTGATTGTACAACTTTGTAAGCAGTTTGGCAGGAGATTAATAAGAATTGCAGCTATTTTTATGGGATCCCTGTGGTATGGAGTTTTAGTACAATTTATTCTTCTATGATTATATGTTTATATGTTTTATGTATGCCATTAATCAATTCATTGCTTCTAGTTGAATGTTTTCAAGTTTGATAGGCATAATTCATTGCATCAGTGCTCTGCCTTGGGAAACCATTCACCATTTCACGTTTTTGTAGTCTACAAAGGATTCATGATTGCCACATGCCCTTATTAGCTTCTCACCAGTCCTAAACATCTCACCTCATCAATACCTAGAGTGCTAAAGCCCATTCCTACCTTGCCCCATTGAACACCCTGCATTTTTGATCGAGTTTCCTAGACCTAAACTGTCCAGCTCCTCTTGATCCGGCAAAACCCTTCCAAAATCAAATCAAAAATTTCGTGCTACTATACCTAGCCTAATATCCTTTACCTGATCCAGTCATATTGACTGAGATCCTTACGGAGAGAGCTCTCTCTCGGCCTAGTAGGGCTAGCTACTTGGCTAAGCATGGTTTGTGGTTACCCTGGCATTGCCTTCCTTCAGCCTAAGGTTCAATCTAGGTGATAACATAGTGGTGACCATACTCGGGAACGTAGTTTTATGTTCCTCAGCAAAATGTATCAAGTTCATTCTAGATCTGATTGTTGATGGTGGACAATGATCAGACACCGGAAGGCTGAAATCATTCACCTGGCGACTCTAAATCAGTTTCGAGATCAGATCCAAGGACTCCACTGGAGGATGAACCTGACCAGCAAAAACATGAAAGGACAATATAGAAAGATCAGGTATTCAAGTTGGAATTTCATCCGAGACATTACGTTCTTTGTTATAAATTATTTCTTCTCTTTTCCCGAGAATGTAAAAAAGGCTTTACAAAGTATAAAATATCCTAGACTTGCATGTGATTCCTTCCCTTTGAGGATTGCGAATGAAAAATATTTGCATGCCTTTGATCTTGATCAAGACCCTTCTTTCGAATCTTATGATAATTGTCTTCAAACTGATGAGCTTAAAGAGACCAAGACTGATTCTACAGCTTTTGTATATACCCCTATACCTTCTAAAATTCCAGATAGATATAAGCCTATGATTTTACCTCCTATATCCCATGCTTTCCCTAAAAATCATTACCTATATCTACCAAGATTTGATGGTGAATGTGACAACATCACTGCTGAGAGACATGTACTGAATTTTGAGTCTTTTCTTGACCTTTTTGAAGTTGATGAAGAGGATGTCAGTATTAGGCTTTTTGCTCTTTCTTTGCAAGACAAATTCAAGAGTTGGCTCAAAACCCTACCTGATGCGAGCGTCTCAGATTTCCAGTAGTTCGTGAAAGTTTTCCTCGGTAAGTGGGTGGTCAGACGGAACCCTTTCTTGATTCTAGAAGAGTATAACCAACTAAAAAGACTGCCAGGGGAGACAGTACAACATTTTTCTGCCAGGTTTAACCAAGTCTATTTTTCGATGCCTGCTAATATAAGGCCTCCTCCTGGATTCACTCTCTTACACTACCCAGAATCCTTTGATCCGAAAATGGAGTTTCAGCTAAGAGAAAGGAACCTTGCAACAATTGAAGAGATGCAGAAAAGTGCAGTGGATGTAGAGGCTAATCCGCTGATCAGAAGGGAAAAGTTGAACAAAGAAGAGATGAAGAACATAGATCAGAGTAATCGACATCTTTAGAGGTAAAGCTCGACATTTTGGTAAGTGCAGTGGAAGAGATGATGCAAAAGATCACCACAAGGAATGAGTATGATGTTCAAGACCATGGCTTGCTGATTGAAGAAAAACAAGTGGCTAATCCAAAACACTTCCTTTCTTATCCCAACTGTCATAGATCTCATAATGATTATTTTATAGATTAGCTTGTAGAAGAGAGATCTGTTGATTTGACATGTATGCTTGATGATGTGTTTTATACTAATGATTTGCCTAAGTTTGATTAGTATGATGATGATTATGTTCTCCAAACAAAAGCTAGTCTTGCAGACAAAAAAACAGCTAGTTTATGGAAGGAGGAAGTTCACTTTCAGCAGCTCGAATATAGTGATCAACCGTTGCATATCAGCTATGGAAGTGAGGAGGAAAGACATAAAATTTTGAAGTAAGTGAAGGATATTTACCTCTTTGTTTTACTTCGTTTCAATTCATTAGAGACAACTTTCGTGCAATCAAAAATCAACCGTCGATAAGTTTTGATCTTGACCATCTAGAGGGCAATGAAATCCTTATTCAATACTTCCCATATCTAGATTTGCAACCTTGAATGCCATTGAATTTCAAGTTGCAGATGAAGACTTGGAAGCTAGAACATATGATCAAATGATGCAAGATGATTTTGTACCATTATGTTTTGAATCATTTCAATTTTTGAAGGGAAATTTGCATAGTATATCTTCAATAAAGGATGAGAAACTTGTAGAAATTCATGCAATCTCATTGGAACCAATAGAAAATGGGTTGCAACAGTATTTTCAAGTTTTTCATGATCCAATAGCTGATGTGTTGGATGATATTTGTAGTCAAAGTCCTTCTCCACTAGCTAACTTTGAGCTTGAAAAAAGTATTGATACAAACTTGATCTGGCATTCATGGTATGAGGAGAAGCAAAGTAATCCATTGGATGAGCTAAGTCCCAGTGCACATGAATTTCAAGATCCTCATGCAGTATTTTTGGAGTCTGATAGAGAATCCATATTATTCAATCTGGGAAAATTTGGATCTGTTTACAAGTTTTCATGGGAGTTGCATTTCAGTAGTTCTTTCTTCTTGCTCATAAACAAACACTTGTGGAGAATTCAAATAGCAGCCAGAATTCTTACTTGGTTGCATTGGTTGTTTCATTTCACTTGATCAGGTGATGAATGGAATAGTTAGAGTAGGTTTTATTGAATAAGCTCCATTTTGAGCATCTTTTCCAGTTTGTCAGTTGTGTTTTAGTATTGAGTCAGTTTTTAGTTGAGTAAAAGTCAGTTTGTGTCTTTGAGTCATCAGTATTCAGTCATGTATTTCAGATTGAGTTTTTTTTACTCCATGCCCAATGGATAAGGCTACTTGGTCTACGGTGTTCTTGGCACCTCCAAGGAGCTACCATCCCCAATGGAGCCAATGTTAGTGTCAGTATTTGTAGCCTTCTACTAGTGATTGTTAAGGGATAAAGTCCCTTAGGGCTTTGGGTCAGAACCCTAGCAGAGCAGGAGTATTCCACAACAAGAAACAAGCAAATAACTCAGGCAAAATGCTTAAATGAGCAAACTGTGTGAGGATGTACATACCCGGGGGTCCTTCTTTCGGGTAGTTCCAGCTAGGGTTCAAACCCTCTGCAACTCCTCATGATCTTTGAACCTGCAAAAAAACCAATTCAAAGACACACAACAACATATAGATAAAGCATTATAGTGAAATCAACTTTATAGCATATAAAAAGATGGTTATTTATACATTGAAATTTTCATTCATACATAAACCATAACAATAACATCAGATGCATGAACAAAGTTGATATCAGGAACAAGACAATGTTTCTTTTATTGCAGATAACTATAATCAAAACATAGAAAGAGTTCACCTGAGTCTTCCTCTTCCGGCTCCAAGCGGAACCGTCCTCCAGGTCCGTCCAGTCCCAGTCTTCAAAAGGCTCCTTCCATAACCAACACAAGGATATCTCCCACAAGTGAAAGGATATCAACTCTCAAGGAAACAAGGGTTTCCTGAACTTGGGGAAGTGCTTGAAGCATAGGGATCTTTAGACTTGATCAGGGGATAATCTTAGCAGAGTAATTCTCTATTTTTTCTCCTCCTTAAGGCCTTCCCATTGAAGTCTTTTTATACTTCTCCCAAAGTAGTTTTTTAGTTAGGAAACAATTGGGAATAGTTGGGCCACGGGCACTAATAGGTAATCAACAGGTAAAACCCATGATCTTCACCCATAATTAAGGAAATTTATTTTTTAAAGTGTTTTAAGACATATACGCGGGTTGGGTATAGACTGACCCACGTGTACATGTGTTTAATATAGGGAAAAGTCGCGTATAGGGAGTAAAACATTGTTTTTTGAATATTTGAACCAAGTCTGGAAGGAGGGGTTGCCCTAGGCCATAAACCAAGCATCACAAATACATAAGGTGGTATTTGGAACTATAACAAATGCCCCCTAATATATGAGGTCAAAAGGGGAACATGATGGCCGAAATATATTATGTATACGGAAAGGAAACCTGTCAAAAACCAGGAAGGAGTTCACTAGATTTCAGCCTCCCAAGCTAGTATAATAATATCAGAAGGAAACAACTGTCTGAGGCAAGCATACCCATGCTCAGAGAAAGTAAATCATGTTCACATATCAAGTACAAGTGGATCCACTATGTATACAAGTATAAGGAACTGAAAGTACATAATGGATCATTTGATCACGATCGAACAAGTACATGTTTGAATATCACATATAAGAAGATGATCAATGAAGCTGAAAGATGGAGCTGATCACTGATGTCAAAAACTGATCCCAATAGTACCAAATGAACATGATGGAATAAGATGGTACTACATCGCAACTCGGATGCCAGCATATAGGATGTCGCTATGAAGGACTGCAACATATAATGTGGAATGGTGTCAACTAGCAGCAACAGGAGCAACTGAAAAGTGAACCAAAGAATGCTGATGCAACTCGAGGTCTTCACCGACCGCTGTGGTACATTTCTACACAATGGGAATAAATGATCTAAATTCGACCATGTGAGAAATCATTTGATTACCGATCATTGATGTATATCGTTAACAAACGCGAGACTACTCACCGATAATCATAATGAGAGTCAAGGTACCCAGTACAATCTAACAAGTCCAAATAGATGAGCTGAAGTCGAACACCTGTAAGAATCTATCAATCAAGAGACAATGATGGTTTCCCACTGTCGATAGTGAAGGATCTGCAACTGATGACTGCAAACCCTAAGGTACTGCCAAATGGACTCTAGACCTTTGCCCCAGAGCAATGAGTCCCAGTCGATAGGGAAAGATCCACTAGAAGGAAGGCATTGAGGCATCCTTCATCAATCTAGTGCAAGTGTTGTTATAGAATTTTTTGTGCCTTACAGCATTGAGCATGAAATGTCCATAATCTAAGGGATCCAAAGTCCTAAACATGTTGTTCCTACCCCTAGAGGAACAAGGCTAGCTAACCACAGCAATTCACAGAAGTTCTCCACCTGAAACCACTCAAAAACAAGTCAATTCAGGATCATGTCAACTGCTCCACTAAGCATCTGCGCTAAATGTCAACTGCTAACTGGCTACCTACGTTGAATGTCAACTCCAACACTAGCTACCTGCGCTGAGCGAGTTTGGACAAGTGGCAGGCTCATTCCTCAATGTGTCAATGCTCAGGAAGCTTCCAAAATGACACTTGCCTCAGGGAATTCGACTGGTGATGAGTAAGAGGTTCCAAATCTCCAAGTGGAAGCAAGAACCTCCAAGTGGACTCAAGAACTGAGAGAGGGAGAGGACACTAGTCAAATCTCAAGCTGACTCATCCTCTCTCCAAAATAACTATATATAGATCTCTCCTCCATGAGATCTAGAGGCTGGAATTTTGTTATTGCAAAGAATTGCTGTTGGTTTAAGACTGGAAACATTGGGTGCTTAATGCTTTGAAGGGAGTTGAAGAAGGAATTCCATTCTGCTGGGAAGGAGATGCTGGATTGGAGCCCTCTGGGTTGTATCTCTTCCTGAACCTTGTTATCAATCAATAAAGCTATCTTGGTTTTCTCCTATATACTGGTGTATTTGTATGATTGCATTAATGTATTTGATTTACTTCTAATCCTGAATCATTTATGAATATGAATATTTTCCTTTGTGTTGTGTTCTTCTCTTGTCGCAAGTAGCAGTTCTCTTATCACAGGTAGATGTTCTCTTGTGATCTCGTGGGAATCAAGTAGCTGTTCTCTTGAGCAAGCGAGGAGGCAAGTAGATGTGAACACCCAAAGAGAAGAGGATCTAGATCGAGGGACAAACGGAAGACAACGGTAAGTCTATCGATCTCCCCTCTTTCACATTTCATAAAGGAAGAAACCAGAATAGCTGTATCTGTTTGTTGCTAAGGCACTGTCACACCTTAGGTGGATAGGATCGTCCTGCATAGGCATTTTTCCCCACAACAAATTGGCGACTCCGCTGGGGATATTTGTTTTAGTCATTTTATTTGTGTTTACATCATTGTTTGCTTCATAGACTCAGCAGCAATAATCGAACTGCTTATGCAAAGTAGACTGTTGTTGCCTTGATCCTTCACTGGATTTTGTCTATGATATGAACAATGGACTCACAAATGACTTGATGATCCTTTGTGATAGTCTTTAGTACCCTCTCAAAGCATCCCTTTGATTATACCTTGCTTGTGTTTCTGATTTGGCCTGAAACAGTTGATTTTTGAGCATTTTGTGACCCAGAACCCAGGGGAAACGAGAGTTTCTCCTTCAGCGCAGACAATGTGAAGGCAGTTTGCATTTCAACGCAGGTCTCGTGAAGGCTACCTGCGCTGAATGTCAAACCCACAATGTTGGACTTGCGCTGAACCAGTTTAGCCTTGTGCAGCTGGGGTTCTCTGATCTCTGTTGCCCTGTTTTGATCTCTTTTTTTTGCAGCCTTTAACCAGCATAGGTACTAGTCTGATAACTCCTTTTCTTTGCTTAGATTCCGCCTCCTTTTGTACAAAAAGACTGTGAGTGTTTTTATGTGTTTTTACGTCATTTACAGTTTTCCTTTGCATGAGTGAAATAATCATCCTGTAGCCCTTGATTCAGATTTGATTGACTGTGATCTTAGGAGAGAGTTCATTGGCTGTTTACAGTTGATTATCATTTGCTTTTGCTTATTGGTTTGAGTTTGTCTCTTTTAAGTGTCGAAACAAGTATTCATTTCGAAAGTCGCAAAGTGATTGTAATCTCTTCTACCCTTGTTGTTGTCGAAAAGGTAAACTTGTTTGTATCTGTCATTTAAAATCAAATTCAAAGTTGTACAAAAAGCTTTCTTTGTAGGCATCTATACTAAGAAAGTGGAAAACAAACACCTGCATTGTGCATTTGCATTTTGATAAGTTTGCATGATTGATTTAGGAAAGAGTGCATTAGAGTGTGCTGATTGCTCTTTGAGAAAAGATAGTGTCTTTCTTTTCCCTTAGTAGCTAGGATTTTCAAAGTTGAAAAGATAATAAAGCTTGCTTATCATCTTAGACTGCATTTAGGAATTGTACCATACATCTCGTGGTGATCCTAAAAGACAAAATTCTAAAAAGATCAACTTAAAATAAACTGAATGAACCTAACAACGCTTTGTAACATAACGCACAACATAGAGGTCTAGGTTAGAGACGTGTTCCGGCGTCGTTAAGCCTAGTGACTGTCGATCTCGTGGAAGGTGGGTGATTCCTCCTGAGGGACGATAGCGCTAGTACAGATTGTGCTGCCATGTGCCGTCGCGTATATATTGGGAGACCCCTATAGGCATACATCCTTTATCCTTAGGAAGCCGTGTCGGCCACCCTACTGATCGCAATGCAGTGAACACAGCATTCACGAAGATCGACTGCCCGTACCTTAAAAAGTATTCTGCGGTTTTGCGAAAAGTTTGGCACACCCTCTGCCTAGATCTCCAGAGCAGTTTCTTTTGGCCTTTTTCAGACTCTATAACAGAAAAAGTCCATCCGAGCATTTGTCACTTCGGGCTCGTTAAAACATTGAAGGAGACTAGATTCATCTTTAGCTTTTTCTCGACTCTTTAAAAGTGAAAAAGCAAGTTGTGTCTAAAGCGTCGTTAACAATTTATTTTAAACGAAACAATCACCCTTTATTCCCGCGTTGATCTTTAGGTTGAAAAGATGGAGCACACCAACCAAGGAATCCCTCTTGGTGGAAATCCTAGTCCCTTCTCCTCTTGGGGAGATGTTGGTGCGCCCCACATGGCCACATTGTCGCTTCCAGGACTGACAATTGGCCTACCAGTCTGGCTCTTTTCAACCAATGTCGTTTAGAATACCACCATTCCTGAACAGTCGAGTCAACAGTTAGATCAGACAAGAGTTACCTCCTAGCCTTCCACTTCATCTTCCTCCCCTCCTTCCTCTTCGCTTGACGGAACTGGTCGAACAAAAAACCGGGTTCCTAAGGAGAAGAAGGAGAGGAAGAAGAAAGAAAAGAAGAAGAAGGAGCCTAAGGCGACTGGGGGCAAACAAGTGTCATCTAACAAAAATCCACACACAACACTCGTAAGGCCTAAATCACCATGCGTCATATGCAAGGGAGACCACTTCCATAGAGATTGTCCCTGTATCCCCCGGATACTAAGGGACTGGTCCCCCCGTTTGCACAATCCGGTAGCATCGACCTCTGATAGCCATGTCGACTGCTCACCATCAACTAGTGGGAGTGAAGCCCCAGGACAGAGCGGGAAAGCTAAATTTCCTTGCAGACTGTGTGAAGGTGATCACGCCATCCATCGTTGTACCTTCTTAGATGAGGCAAAAAGAGTTCTGGAAGATCGCCCGATTTTACGAGCGCAACTTCCTCCTCGATATCAAAAACTCTTGCCAAGTCCCTCGCTAGTTGAGAATCCGGCTGACCCGCCCAGGTGGTCAGCCGAAGCACCTGTCATTGAAGATGAACCGTCTGAATCCATACCTGACGAAAGTCTAAAGGTTGAAACGGCAGTTGACCCGGTTTTGCCTTCAGAGGATCTATCTTCGAATGACATCATCATAGAGGAGAATAAAGATGACACCGTCCAGATTCTCTTCATCAGCACTGACTCTGATGATCAAGGGGGCAATGCCACCATTCCTTTATCACAGGAAGGAAGTTCATCAGAGCGCTATCCGGCCGTATACTCGGTCCCACCACCAAGCAACCTGGTTGTGTCCTTCGACTGGAACCAACTAGGCAGACCCCGCTTGCCAGCTAGCATTCCATTCAGAATCATTGTCCAAATATACAGAATGGTAATGGCTGGTACAGTTATTGATGAATGGGGCATCTGTGAGTATCCTTTCCTCTATTGCTTGGAAAGCACTTGGTTCGCCTGCGCTTTTGCCTGAAATGAGAAATCTATCAGGCTTTGATAAGGGAACCAGTCGACCTTTAGGGATCCTCCCTAATGTGCCCATAACATTGAAAGGGAAGACCATTCAAATGAACGTGATGGTCGTTCAAGGACCCTTGGATTATAACCTACTCCTTGGACGAGACTATATTTATTGCATGGGAGCCATCGTCTCATCACTCTTTAGAGTAATGTGTTTTCCGCATGAAGGAAGAATGGTCAAGCTCGTGGACCAACTTTCATTCCCCGGATCACGCATCGCAAATAGTCATATACCATCCCTAAATGGTCTATTCATGCAAGAAGTGTCTCAACCCACGGTCCGTCCTCCTGATGAGCGCGAGTAATCCGGGAGGATATGACTGGAACCTAGGGGGCATGCGTCCTGGCCTGCTTCGGCAGGGAAACTTTGGGTATAGGGTAGGTTTCCACGGGAGAATATGACTAGTCTGTACCCCGTCTGTAGAGGAAGAGGGGTTGTTCTAGAATAAGATTCTTTTGTCAAAGTTATGTGGGTTGGCGGTCGTCGTCGCTCACCGTTGGTAGACATCGCCGAAGAAATGTTTTATTCCTAACCGCGAACGAGACAATCTTTGGGTAACCTGAAAGAGGTAACCCTCTCTCGTTAAAACAAATGTTTTGACGGAAAAGAAGTAGAGGTAACCTTGAAACTCTGTCTTATGCCTGGGGGCATGCAAACCTTTTGGAGTGCAAGCAAGGGGCGACTATTTATTTTTAAATTTTTAGGTCCTTCCCTTTAAACCTGTAGGTATAACCCTTTAAACTCGTAGGATTAGTCGTTTCCGAACTTGCATAACGAAAGGATCCGGGGCAAATCTTACATGAGATGAAGCTCCATAAAAAATAGCATCTCCAATGAGACACTCTTATCATATGACTGGTATAAACAAGCAGTTTTAGCATAAAGTTCATGCTCCTTAAAAAATAAACGCAAGATCCGAGCAGTTTTAACGCGGAATTCATTCTCGTTAAAAAATAAACATAAGCTTGAGCAGTGTTTTGGCGCATTCAAGCTCTTTAAAAAATGAACCCATTATCGATAAAATAACCATTGTGTACGTAACCTTATCAGCCATAAAAGCCTTGGTCGTGTTTTCACCGTCACCTCCACTTTCACCTAGCCATCCTTGTGACACTGCCGTGATTGGAAAATTCCAACCTGTACCTGGAATCAGCTGCTAACCCTGTTCATCACTCGTTCCTCAAAAGACGAGTCTTCTTTAAGCTCTTTTCACTGACTCGTAAAATATGAAAAGATTTCCGAGTTTTGGCCTTCCAGCTCGTTAAAGCGACCGGAAGTGCTATCCCTCCTCTAGATTTTAATCTTTTTGGACCTGAGGGATCATTGCACAAAGAGATCGAGCGCTTGTTTTGTTCAGCTCATTAAAACTATCGAAAACTCATCCCTTCTGTATTGTTTTATACTTTTTCGGACTTAAGGGATTAGATGACGAAAAAGGAATTTTGGAGTTAACTTTATGTACCTTTTCAGACTCTCTAAAAATGAAAAGGACCGAGTTATCCTTATCGTTAGACTCGTTAAAATCACTAAATAGCGACAAACTTGTCTTTAGACGAGAACGAGTTTCACTATCGCTAGGCTCGTTAAAACATAGCGATGGGCTTGCCCGAAGGGCAGGTTATAGAACAAGCATATGTTATCCTCCTCAAGCTTGAAAAAAATAAAGAGGTACTGGTCAGCAATGACTGGGGAAAAATTGGGAGAAAATCGAGAAAACTTTGATGGTAGCAGGTCGCTCTTGAACATGACACTTTTCCTCTGTACCACAATCGGGTTGGGTTGTCTCATTCACCGGTCACATCACCATGGTCTCGCCATACCATCCATATTTGGGGTAATGCTACCGATCCATCGCATCAGTGTCGCCATATGTTCAAGAGAAGTCGTTCAGAAAGAGTCAACCGGGTCCCATCCACTGCCATACATTATCCTTCATCCATTCATGACCACCACCCTGAATCATATGTCACAGATCGTTTTCACCTCCATTAAAATCATTAGCTCCGTTCCGTGTCACTGATGTGGGATTCATCAAGGCCCTCCTTTGACGGATCGCTTCTTTTCGACATCAGCTCATTATCCAAGAAGTTGATCTAGGAACAACCCCTTCAGTACGTTGAAGCTTGCATGCCTCAATGGCAAGTTTCTCACTTCCGGCGACAGGTATACATCAATGACCTTCGACCAGAAGATTTTGCGTGGTGTTCGACACCAAGTCCTTTATTCACACCACGTGAATTGTACTGCAGTACCTTGAGGGTCATTATCATTATCGGTGATTCCTCTCGCGCTTGTTAACGGTTTACATCATTGACCGGTAATCAAGCGATGTCTTTCCATGTTCGACTTCAGCGCAATTCTCACATGGATCGACTTGTACTTAGAGTGAAGATCGAACGACTTTGAAGACCCCAGATCTAGTTTCATCCATCCGGGCTGCGATATATATTCAAGAAAGATAAAGACATTTGACATGTACATCATTGCAGCAGATGATCATCCTACTCAAAGGATGATAATTTCGCCAAAATTATCGGTCTACCATCAGACGATCGCCTGTTCTATGTACAAAAAATGAATTTATAAAGCTGAGCATGGGAATTCCCGCCTCAGCTAGATCATGAAAGCAGTATGAATCATAATGTATTGTATTGTATCTTATTACAGGTCTCCTCCCAGCAAATGGATGAACTTCGGACCCTCCTGGATAAAGCATTTCACCCGATAAACGGCCTCATACTTTAGGGGGCAACTGTTATAGACATTTTTGTGCCTTACAACATTGAGCATGAAATGTCCATAATCTAAGGGATCCAAAGTCCCTAAACATGTTGTTCCTACCCCTAGAGGAACAAGGCTAACTAACCACAGCAATTCACAGAAGTTCTCCACCTGAAACCACTCAAAAACAAGTCAATTCAGGATCATGTCAACTGCTCCACTGAGCATCTGTGCTAAATGTCAACTGCTACACTGGCTACCTGCGTTGAATGTCAACTCCAACACTAGCTACCCGCGCTGAGCGAGTTTGGACAAGTGGCAGGCTCATTCCTCAATGTGTCAATGCTCAAGAAGCTTCCAAAATGACACTTGCCTCAGGGAATTCGACTGGTGATGAGTAAGAGGTTCCAAATCTCCAAGTGGAAGCAAGAACCTCCAAGTGGACTCAAGAACTGAGAGAGGGAGAGGACAATAGTCAGATCTCAAGCTGACTCATCCTCTCTCCAAAATAACTATATATAGATCTCTCCTCCATGAGATCTAGAGGCTGGAATTTTGTTATTGCAAAGAATTGTTGTTGGTTTGAGACTGGAAACATTGGGTGCTTAATGCTTTGAAGGGAGCTGAAGAAGGAATTCCATTCTGCTGGGAAGGAGATGCTGGATTGGAGCCCTCTGGGTTGTATCTCTTCTTGAACCTTGTTATCAATCAATAAAGCTATCTTGGTTTTCTCCTATATACTGGTGTATTTGTATGATTGCATTAGTGTATTTGATTTACTTCTAATCCTGAATCATTTATGAATATGAATATTTGCCTTTGTGTTGTGTTCTTCTCTTGTCGCAAGTAGCTGTTCTCTTGTCACAGGTAGCTGTTCTCTTATGATCTCATGGGAATCAAGTAGCTGTTCTCTTGAGCAAGCGAGGAGGCAAGTAGCTGTGAACACCCAAAGAGAAGAGGATCTAGATCAAGGGACAAATGGAAGACAACGGTAAGTCTATCGATCTCCCCTCTTTCACATTTCATAAAGGAAGAAACCAGAATAGCTGTATCTGTTTGTTGCTAAGGCACTGTCACACCTTAGGTGGATAGGATCGTCCTGCATAGGCATTTTTCCCCACAAAAAGTGTAACCCGTAGGCCAATAATGTGGAAGGAATTGGACGAAAAAGATGTAGTAACCCAACCGAAGCACGTTTCTGGCGTACACAAGATGTAGCTAGCGCACGATAGAAACCCTCTGAACCAACCAATAATGAAAGTTGACATAGAGGCGAGGAATCCACCAATAGGGTCAAATGGAAACCAAGTCACTACACAAATCCCAATGTGTGATAATGAAAGCTGATGTCGAACACAAGGAAAACCACTCAGTCAAAGACCCATGATACTGATCAATGCTGAACACAAGGTGACCTATCAATAATGAAAATAGGGCCATGGTGTGGCTTTAGGCCTGCCCTCACCGTAAGATGTCATCGTCGATAAGGACAAGACCCGCTAGCAAGAAGTCAATGGAGACCTTCTGAAACCGGCATGAGTAAAGGACCAATATAACTGATCTGATGATAGACAAGACACTGACAACCAGGGATGGTCGACTGAAAAATAGGTCAAGAGACACCGCAGAGAGGTCGACTCAGGCTTACTTCCCTTGAAAAAAAGCATAACTCAATGATGACCATGTGGCAGCATATGATGACTCTGTATAAGTTCGTCATGCAGAAGGCACGAACGAACTCTCCATATGATTGGAAGGGATAACCAATCGGAGGAGAACTGACTCAATAACAATATTGAGGCGTACGTAAGTCAAACTAAATCCCACCCAAATGGAGGAGAGACTTTCTTTTGAGTGCTTTGTTCAAGGGCGACATGACTAACTCTAGTTGCCAACAATAAATGGAAATATTGTCTTGTTCTTGCTCTTTTTGGAATATATAATTTTGTCTTTTTCTTTAAGCTAGAAAAAGAATAAAAGAATGCTATAGTACAGTGGAAAGAATGAGTGTCAGTGAAACAGATGATCTAGTTCCTGGGATGGGAACATTCCTATGCTCAATGCAGGGAGGAAAAACTGGTCAAGGGCACTCAAAGGGATGTTCCTTCCACGGGTCTGAAGGTGTGTCAAGTTGCAGAATCTAAGGAATTGCAAGTTTGATTTTTGCAGAAGACATGGTCAAAAAGTGGCTTAAACACAAGTCCAGGTGAAGTCGGCTCAAGGCCAAAAGGTGCAAATGGTCAAAATGCAATGCAGTAGTACAACTCAACACAAAGGAGCCTCTAGGGTATAAGGCCAAAACAAAGCGAAGAAATAAAGAGGAATGAGTCTTCGACGCATAAGTCATGGCGGGACTACAGAGGAATCCCAAGCCTACTCAATGAAGTAGCATGGGCAACCAATGTCAGTGAGGTGCTAACTACGATGCCCATGAAAAGGATGGCTCTACCATCATGTCATGATTTAAAAACAATTGGCGAGTGAAAATGGTTTACGAACCATAACACGATGGGATCGACCCTATGGCAAGTGTATCGACAAATGGAGGCTAGTATGCAAAATGCAACAGAAAAATGGCTTTCCTAACCTATATGCCAGTGAGAAAATGATACCTACCATGACAGGTCAACAGTCATGGAACCGACTTGAAATTTCCGAAAAAGCGTCCAAAATGTCCTGAAAAACAATCCATTGTCGACACTCCAAGCTCCCAAATTAAAAGATACATGAGACAAAAAAAAATCAAGTTTTGAAAAAAATTGACATTTTCAAAGCTTATAAAATAGTTTTTTGATTCACCATTGTTACCATTTGTGCTGAGAGCAAAAGCTGTGGAGGAAAAGAAGCAATTTTGCCCTTCAAAAAATTCGACTATTCAAATTGACTCAAAATCACCAGGTAACCCCCAAATCTAGCTTGCATCAATTTGTGATTGTTTTTAGAAATTTAAATTGAGGTTTTATAGTTGGAAATTATGTCAAAAATTCCATCGCGGCATATATGCAAGTTGGTTATGAGAAACCCGCGTATACGTAGGCCCTACACGCGACTGTGTATGAAATGGACCTGCATATACGCGTTTGAATTTAAAACATAAAAATCTAACAGTTGAACTTAATTTTCTTTCAGGATGAAAAGCACCTGGAGGGAAAGGGAGCAAGCTACTATTGATGATGAGGTTATGAATGATCAACAAGCTTTGGATGCCTTGAGAGGATGTGATTTATTAAATTTTTTCAAAATGCCAAATATGAAGGCAAACACCCACTTGCTTGAAATGTTGATTCGTTACTGGAGTATCGAAGATGATGCGTTCATTATTGATCAAATGCCTTTAAGGATAGAGATAGAAGATATTTACTTTATTACTGGACTCTCTCAGAGGGAAGAAGTGGTGCATTCGACAAGACAATCACGAAGTAGTCTTTCAGTGGAAAACTATGTGCATATATATTGTCCAGGGCATTCGGAGAAGATTGGAAGCCAAATTCCAATAAAACATGTAGAGAGTTTGTCCTTGAGGATCATTTTGTTCAACATAGCTAGGGTAAATGGATCGGCCTCATTGCATCAAGCATCACGACTATCCATGAGCTTGGCTGTAGATTGTCTCAGAACTGTGTTCGACTGGTGTACACCTCTTCTAACCAATATGAAGAGTCAGCTATCCTCCATTCAGAAGGGACAGACCAAGAACTTTGGATATGGGACCATTTTGTGCTCCTTCTTCTTCGAGAAGGTTCTAGGGTTACGTCCCAGAGTATCAGTTCCTATATGTAGCCCGCGAGATCCACGGATGGGAAGGTTGGCCGACCTGACGAAATGCCTAGGAGGCGGAGACGTACCGAGGATTGCTTTGGATGATGATTTCTTCTCCTGGTGTGAGCAACAGATCATCACTATAGACGACTATCCCTATGTCGACATGGATTTCAGGGGATATCCAAATCTGGCGTTGCCACTAGACGCAGCATGGGGAGAGATAGGTAACCATTTTTTAAAGTTTTGTCAATTTTTATGATTTTATGTGTTTTTCAAATATGAAAATGAACTTAAAGATATTTTTGATGGTATTAAATGACTGATATAATGATCATGTTCCAGATGTGTGTCCAGTACAACTAGACTAATTTCCACGATATAGGAATCATGGCAGAGGTGCCAAAGAGGCGGCTGTGGAGACTGAGAGAGTCTTATACGCAGTCCAACAAAACTTGGTGAGGTTGACCCATCGGGTACCAATGGAGGTCGTAGAAGATCTACTAGAGGATATGCAGCGCCGGGTGGTAGGAGTGCCACGTGACTGGGTTCACCTTTTTCGGCGTGTGCCCAAAGCAGTGGTCACCTACTTAGTCACTCATCTTGAGCTGAGCCATTAGATGTACTGGACATGATTATGGGAATTTTAGTCCCAATTTTGTATATTATTTTTGACACACTTTATGTACACATGGGCGATTTTATGATATATATATATATATATATATATATATATATATATATATATATATATATATATATATATATATATACAGTTCCGACTTTTTGATGTTTGATTTTATCTTGATGAATGAATGATGTGCCAATCTAAAGCTTGATTAGCGATAGAATCTGCTAATGAATTATTAGATCGTGGAATGTGAAAATAAGTAATATAAACAAATGATCTTTGCAACACCCTCACTCTCAAATATTGGCGATATAAACAAGGATCCCAAACCCGATAGATGTTATTCAATTGTGACACTACCAGTTGTGAATCAAGATAGACTACCAACGAATCGATTCCATAAGAAATAGCTTCGGATAGTAAATTAATGATGGTAGTATACTCGGCCATATTATTTGACGTTGGACCAATACATACTCCCCTTGATACCATCAACTGACCAGTTGGATAATAATCACCCAAGCTGCGGAAGCAAGGTTCCGAGTGTGCCGACTAGCACCATCGGCAAATCCGAAATAGACCAAGTCATCCATCAACACCTGTTAAAGCAGATCAAGAAAGTGTTGATATCAGGAAAAATCCCGATAAGATATGTACAAAAATACAAAATACACAAAGAAGCCATTGCTCGGTCGTAACCTAGGCAAAGTACTTCTTGAGGTAGAGCCATTTCGGGGCTCCGCCAACTTTTTCCCTTCAAAATCGACTAATTCATAAGCCCCTTTTTCTAAAACTCGTTTCACTATAAAGGGACCATACCACATAGACTTTAATTTTCCTACCCCCAAGGCATCTTTATCTTGGTTATAGACCAAGACAAAGTCACCTTCAGAAAAGACTCGAGGATGGACAGCTCTATCATACTAAGTTTTAACCCTTTTCTTATGAGCCTCATTGATTGTGGCGGCATCTCGACGCTGCTCATCGAGATGTTCCAAATGAAGGAGGCGCTCTTTGAGACTAGAGGTCTTTGGAAGGAGCTCAACAACTAGCTTAAGAGATGGAATTTCGCATTCAACTTGAAAGATAGATTCTAGCCCATAAACTAACTGAAAAGGTGTAAAACTGGTGGCAGTCGTAACCGAAGTTCAGTATGCCCAAAGAGCCGAATACAACATGAGATGCCAATTGGAGCAATTTTTGTCAATTGTCCTTTGCAGGATCGTCTTGAGGGACTTATTCACAGCTTCTACTTAGCCATTGGCCTGAGGATAATACAGAGACGAATGCTCCTTCCGGAAGTCCAATTTAAGAGCCAATTCGAACATCAGTTGGTTCTGGAAATGACTGCCATGATCAGTGACAATCTCTCTCGGGATATCGAACCGTGAAATTATCTGATTGAATAGGAACAATGCCGCTATTTCACTATCGTTTTTATAAGTAGGCATGGCCTCATCCCACTTCATAAAGTAGTCTACAACCACAATAATGTACTTGTGATTCGCTGCTGAAGGTGGATTATAAGTAGTAAAATCAATACCCCACTTTTTAAAAGGACCGACAGTGACAATAGGGAAGAGAGGATTTGGATGCACGGGCATCTTCCAAGTATAGACTTGACCAGGGTGGCAATGTTTGACCGCTTCAATACAATCTTTGAAAAGCGAAGGCCAAAAGTAGCCTGCACACAAGATTTTTTAGGCTGTAGCAAGCCTTGAAAGATGACCACCACAAGCTCCACTATGGCAATCATTAAGCATAGACTCTGCTTCCTCTAAGGTTAAACAATGCCTAAGGATTGAATCAACCCCTCAGCGATATAATTTATCACCAATGATCACATAGTTCTTAGCCAAGTGATGTAATTTTCGACGTTCATCCTTGGAGGCAGTAGGGGGAAGCTTCGGAGTCTGGAGATAGGTAATGATATCTCCACACCAAGGATCTTGTGAAGAGATAAGGAACAGATGTTTGTCGGGAAAAATTTCCTCATAAACAGTATCCTCTCCATAAGGCAGCTCGAAAATTAATTCCGCAAAACCCAATGATTTCTTAGACTTGGCCGACAAGAAATCGAGATCAAATTCTTGTAAAATAACAATCCATCGATTATATTTGCCCCCAATCAATCATCTACTCAGGAAAAATTGGAAAGGATTGACCGCCGCTAAGACAAATGTTTTGCGTAGCAGAATGTAATGGTGAAGCCATTGGATAGCATGGATAGCTGCCAAGGCTAATTTCTCAACCAGAGAATAGCATAGTTCAGGGCCTACCAAGCCTTGACTCAAGTAGTAGATGACATGCTTCGTGAGAGCATCATCTTCCTAAACCAGAACCATACCTATGGTTGATTCTACAGCTGCAAGATATAAAAGGAAATCTCTACCATAATCTGGTGGACTCAGAAGCGGGGCAGAGATTAATGCCTGCTTCAAGGCATCAAACGATCGTTGCACAAAGTTGTCCCATAGAAATGGAACTCCTTTCCTGAGCAAACACATAAACCCTTTAGTTATCTCAGCATAGTTCGCTATAAACCGTCTCAAGAAATTTTCCTTCCCCTGAAGACTTTGAAGTTGTCGAATGGAGGACGGGGGAGGCAACTGAACTATTGCCTCCACCTTGAAGGGATCAACTCGAATCCCTTCAGTTGACACAATGAACCCTAACAACCGACCTGATGTAACCACGAAAATGCATTTATTTGGATTCAACCGGATCTTGTAAAAATGACATCGCTCGAAAAACAATTGGAGATGACCAGGATGATCGATTCTCTTTCAAGAACGAGTAGCTAAATCATCTAAGTATGCTTCGATGACATGCTTGATGTCATGGAAAGTGTATGACATGGCCCGCTAAAACGTCGCTCCAGCATTTTTAAGACCAAAAGGCATCTTTTCGTACACAAAGGTACCCAGGGACATATGAAAGTTGTCTTATGCTGGTCTTCTGGATGAATAGATATTTGATTATAATCGGAGAATCCATCCATGAAGGAAAAAATCTCATTACCCGCACATTCATCAACTATCTGATCAATAAATGGTGTGGGGTAATTATCTTTCAGACAAGCTTTTTTCAAATCCCAGAAGTCAATTCATACACAGATCGTTCCTTATTCTTTTATCAATCGGGACTCGATTAGAAACCAAATCCGTTAGGGGAACGGGGTATAGGAAACCCACCTTGAGCAGTTTTTCTACTTCAGCTTTAATAGTTGCTGCTTTCCCAGAATTGACCGGCTGAAGCTTCTGACGAATCGGCTTAGCGTTTTCATACATATTGATCTCATGCTAAATGATGGATGGATCAATACCAGGCATTTCTTCATAAGACCAATCAAATACATCCCAAAACTCTTTGAAGAGGTCGATGTAAATTTGAATCTCTTTAGGGGAACACTTGGCTCCGATGAAGACATTTTCTATCATGCTAGGGTTCCTAGAGATGTTTATTGGTATGGTTTTTGAAATGACTGACATGTTACCTTCGGCACGAATGTGTGTTGGAGCCAAAGGGTTTGAAACCATACAAACATCACTAGTAAGTAGATTGGAAAACCTAGACTCGACTTCTCGCAATGGGGGAAGAAAATATGAACGATGGTGTAAGTCTTCCCAAGGTCGATCTACACCCATCATTGCTTCTAAGATTGCTTCCTCAGATGGTAAAACCGTATCTAAGCAATCCATAGCAGAAGTAGAGTCAAGGGTCCAAGCTGGGGCCACATCACCATCTAACTCTTCCTCTAAAAAATGAGTAGGATGGTCATCTGCAGAGTTCACGATAGACTGATATCTAAGCTCTACTGTAGACATGGGGAATGCCATTCCACCCACTTGTCCTTCATCTAATGTGGTAGTAGGTGAAGGCAAGGTCCAAGGGTCTGAAAAATAACGAGTCCGTAAGAACTCTTCCCGTGAAGACTCTTTGGAGGATGAAATGACATTGATTCTAGCTATAGGAGCGGGAAAATAAAATGTACCCATCAATGAAGAATACATCCCAACTCCTAGATTCTCGATAGGTTGACGAGGGTTATCCACGGAACAATAGAATCCGAATTTTCTCGAGGGTCAGCTGGAGAATAATCCAATTGATCAACCTTAACAATTTTCCCCTCATGAGGAAAACAAAGGACTCGAAATAGAGTCGAAACAACGACATCCATTTCATAAATCCAATTCTGTCCTAAGAGGAGATTGTAATCTAGGTTGACATCAACAATTTCTACTTCAATGTTAACGACCTTCCCTCCAACACATATAGGAAAGGCTGGGATAATCCTATGTGGCCTATGAGAATGACCGTCAAATGCTGTCAAGAGTGTAGGTGAAGGAACAGCCGAAGGTGATCCAATGGCCTTCCAACATGACATTGACATGATGCACGTGGAAGCTCCTTCATCAATAACTGTTCGAAAAATGTTAGTTTTATGGTAAGTACACTTTATTTGAAAATCCATATGATGAGGGAGTCTCTTTTTGACATTGAGCATGTCGAAAGTGAGCACTAAGGATTTGTTTGGATCAAATGTCCCTATCACTGAAAGCAAAGCATTTCGTTGAGCTGGACATGACTGGAGTACCTCTAAAGTAGACATAGCGCGTGGACTTTGAGCTAGATCCTCGACAGTGGAGTAATTCTAGGCTGCCCTAGCATTAGGGTTGATAGTCGCGTGTTTGGCGGAACCTTTCGGTATCCGAGGTATAGACTCGACAGAGGGTCGCTCAATATGAAGTGGATCCGTAGTTCCGGGAACAGTTTTATCCTTGGATGTTTCAGCTTCACCATAATCATGTGACCGTGTGGCCACATTGACATGAGAACCCATCATGAAAACATTTGAGGAATGGTCCCCCTCCTGGTTGCCCCCTGTAGAGGTACCAGGGTTTGAATTCGTGCCAGCAAGCAACTGCTGCCCTTGGGGGAAAGGGTTAGTTAAGATAGCCTAGGAGCTAGAAGACCCTTGCTGCACTAACAAGCGCTGAGCATCTTGAATTTTTGGGCAGAGATGAGTCAAATGGTCCCCACTGCATAGCTTGCATGGAAACTTAACTTTCTTCTTAGACTCTTTTCCACCCTCACCAACATTATTGTCGAGCTTATTCGCATTACCCTTCCCATCTTGATTCTTCTTTTTACCTCATCCCTTCTTCTTCCCATCGGAATTTTGATTTCCTTTGGGGTTAGAAGCTTGAACGGTGTTTACAGAAGAAGGTTGAGAAGGTGGAGTAGTAGACGGTGCAGCCTGATTGGAAGAAGCAGTTTGTATAGACAACTGCTGCAATTGGCTCAGAAGGTTCACTGCATTTGCATCAATCGATCCAACAATACCGTCAGCATGCGGGCCTGGCTTCGGTTTGGCTATATCAACCGTGGATCTAGGAGCATCAGGCAAGATCTTCTGAAGGGTCCCAGACTGAGAATATATCAGTTCTAACTGTTGGGCGTGAAAGATAGCCTGCTCTTCGGAATATACTCCAGACATAGAAACATCCTTGGAGATCTCGGGTTGTAATGATTTTAAAAACCATTCGAGATAGAATTTAGGTGGAATTTCAGCTTTGATGAGCCTCTTTCTCTGTCTCCATTCTTGAATATGATTAGAAATGTGAGTGGCCGTGTCCTGATGAAAATTGGCTAGAAGTTCAGTTCTGGCTTCGTAACGGACAGGCAACTGAAAATGGTTTAAGAAAATGTTAGCCAAATCGGCGAAAGATGTAAAGGTGCCCCCTGGAAACTCTATATACCACTTAGCCGCATTGCTAGTTAAGGTGCGTTGAAAAAGTCTCAATCTAATCAAGTCAGCGATGAGGGAGTTCGATGAGCACCATAAATGGAACGTGGTTACATGGTCGCCCAGGTCTTCCCCACTCTTCCCTTTGAATTTTGGGATATCCGATGGAAGTTTGGTTGGGACCGGAGGCCAAGCCGGATTGTATCTGATTGGATCATTCGTTAACTTAGTCAAGTCTGGCAGATTGAGCATGGCCAGAAACGGAAGTCTCGAAGGACCTTAGGGATTCCACCTAGATTGGGCGAGGTTCCCAAAAGTCTGAAAAGAATGGCCTGGATTTTGAAAGGCACCAGGTTGCCCGAAGTAACTGGTAGAACCTGCTAAACCAAAAGATGACCCTTGTGGTCTAGAAAAACTCGGAGTTTGACCAACTCCAGCCGAAACACCTCCATAACTGGAAAATTTCCCCCCTAACAAATTATTATAAGGAGTGGAAAACCCTTGGTAAGGGTTCCAAGCATTAGCTAAGGGTGGAAAACTTCGAAATGAACTGACCAAGGAGTACAACATATTCCCTTGTTGTCCGAAAAACGGATTCCTAGTTCCCATGCCACTAACTGCAGGATTATTCCAACCCTGAAAGGGATTAATGCCTTGACTTGTGAAAGAAAAAGGCATAGATCCTACCGTTGGATTAGAATGTGGTATATGACCACTTCCAAAAGGAAAAATTTAAAAATATGCCGATCCACTCATCATGGATGTGGAGGCAGTTAATGGTACACTTAATGGAACTGAAGGAATACCTAGAGAAGGCATACCAAAAGGGAAGAATCCAAAACTGGATGCATGCGCTTGGGAACTTCCACTCGTCAACGGAATGGAAGTAGACCCAAACAAGGACGTGCTAGCAGTAGACCCAAATAAAGATGTAGAAGGGATGGAAATGGTTCCTCCCCCTTGTACTGATATAGGAGTCTGCATACTTGTAGCACTCGTGGTGGATGCCATGCTTCCAACAGTGGTCATCGAAGGGATGTGCGTGTGTGGACCTGGACTTGAAGGTCTATGTGTCGGAGTCCCAACATATAACACTACGTCCGGATGATCAGAAGGCAGAGGAGAATTTGGAGCTGCTAACGGCTCTGAGAGTTCTTCTACCTCAATATTATCTTTCGACTGGAAGAGAACTCGAGAAAGAACTGGGGTGTTCCTCTCTGGCTCTGTGGTAGTACCAGGCCTATCTTGAACACTACTGCCCCCAAGTAGAGGATCAATCCCTGATGCATCGGCTACCACTGGGTGAAACCAAGTGGTAGTATCACTCCTACGCCTTCTAGAAGAAGGGTCTGGACTTGCAGGTGAAAGCCCACGAAGTCTTCAGGACTATCTAAGCGATCGGTCAGCCACTTTGAATTATTTAATAAGATCTACTTAAAGACTCAAGAAATTGAAAGCTAGGCCGACTAGGAGCACAGAACACACACTAAAAAATGTCCCTAAAAGAATTCAGCAGTCAAACAACTTCCAAGTATTTCCGCTCCAGGTGATTAGGACCGAACACCAAAATACAAGAATGTGAATAATAAGGGCCTTTCGAAAATAGACTGGGGTAATTACGCCCCAAGTCTACTAGCGAAGGTATCAGAGGAAGTTATGTTGACCTCCAAACAACAGCCTTTGCCAGTGCAAGCCCCCAAGCTTCGCAAGGGTGCCCTTGTTATAGACATTTTTGTGCCCTACAACCCCAAGCATGAAATGTCCATAAACCAAGGGCTCCTTAGTCCCTAAAAGTGTTGTTCTAACCCCTAAAGGAACAAGGTCAACAGATTACAGCTTCTGCCAGAATTTCTCCATGAGAAACTACTCAAAATTGGTCAAAACAAGATCATTGCAGCTGCTCCACTGGCTAGGTGCATTGCATCTCACCCAAATACACTGTGAGGGTGCATTGCATTTCAAAAGTCCCTTCTGTGGGGTGCAATGGGCAAGAAATGACAAATGTCAGTGTCATTCCGCGAGGTGGAGAGGCAATGGAAGCTTCCAGAATCTTCTCCTGTGACACTTGCCTCACTGAATTGGACCAAGGATGAGTAAGAGGCCCTCAGTCTCCAAGTGGAAGCAAGCACTGTCAGAGAGAAGACACTAATCAAATCACAAGCTGACTCATCCCCCTTATAGATATCTATATATGGATCCCTCATCCTAGAGATCCAAAGGTTGGAATTTGGCATATTGTAAGGAATTGCTGTTGGTTTCTAAAGACAAACATCAGATTGTTGGGTGATCTAAGCTTTGTTTGAGGTGAAGAGGGGCTTCTTTGCTAGGAGGTTGATGTTGGGTTGGAACAACTGGTTGTAACTCCTCCTGGATCTTTTCTTTTTTATCAATAAAATCTATTTGAGTTTTTCCTCCATGCTTTTGTATCATTGATGCTTGTTACATTCATATGGTCAATTTACATCTGATCCTAGATTGTCTATTAATATAGATCCATATCTTTGTATAGTGCTATGCTTCTGTGATCTTACAGTTACTTTGTGAAGCTGGGTGTGCAAGGGAGCAGGTAGCTGGGGACTATCAAAGAAGAGGGATCGAATCAAGGGATTAGCACAAGACAGAGGTGGTCTTTCTATTCCTCTCTATCTATAATTCATAAAGGAAAAACATAAGTAGTTTTTCTCTGTTTGTTTCTAAGGCAACTGTCACACCTTAGTGGGATAGAGCAGTTCTATATAGACACTTTTCCCTGTAACAAAATGGCGACTCCGCAGGGGAGATAATTAGTTTGTTTGTTTATCATTCTTTGTTGTTTGTTTCATAAACTTATAAGCAGCATTCGAACTGCATTTGCCATAACAAATGCAAAGTAGATAAATGTTGCTTCAATCCATCCACTAGATTTGTTTATGATTTAAACAACTGATTCACAAACTATCTGATTGCCCTTGTGATAGCTCTTAGATCCTCCTTAGATCTACCCTTGATTGTTGCATTACTGATTGCTTTTTACTCAGCCAAAAACCAAGAACTGAACTGCAAACTGTGACCCGGAACCCGAACAAAGTCTCATTTCTGGCCCAGTGCAGGTACTGTTCAGAGATTCTGAATTTCAGCGCACTTCCCGAGTGGACAACCTGCGCTGCATTTCAGATTCTCTGTGTTGTAGGTGTGCTTATCAAAATAGCTCTGTGCAGTTGTGGATTATGTGATTCATTCTTTCCAGTTCTATTCTTGAATCTTATTGCCTGTGATCAGTATATGTCTGTTTGAAACCCCTTTTCCTTGCTGTTATTCCGCCTCCTTTGGACAAAAGGACTGTAGATTTTTTTGTGTGTTTGTTGAGTCATTTACAGTTCTCCTTTGCAAAAGTAGCATAGTCATACTGTCGTCCTTTGATTTGAATCTGTCACAAGTGTCGATTTCGATCGTAGGAGAGAGTTTGATTGCTGTTGATGGTCGATTATCCTGTTACTATTGCTTTTGGTCTGAATTTGTAATTTTCTAATGTCAAAAACAAGTATTCATTTCAAAATCGTAAGGTGTCGTAATCGTCTCCATTTTCTATTTCGAAAAGAAGCTTATTTATATTTTTCGTTTGAAAAGAAATTCAGATTTGTGCATCAACTTTCTTTTTAGCATCTATATATTAAGAAAGTCGAAAAACAAATACATGCATGTGCATTTGCATATAGACAGTCTGATTGGCTTGATTTAGGAAAGTGCATTTAGAGTGTGCTCTTTGCTCTTCGTGAAAAGATTCTGTCTTGCTTTTCCCTAGTAGCGAGGATTTTCATTGCATAAAAGAGATAAAAAGTTTGTTTATCATCTTTAGATTGCATTTTAGGAATTACATCTACATCTCGTGGTGAACCCGAAAGGCAAACTTCATAAACAAGATCAACTTAAAATAAATTCAATGAATCTAACAACACTTTGGAAGTTAACACACAACATTTAGAGGTCTAGGCTAGAGATGTATTTTGGCATCGTAAAGCCTGGTAACTGTTGTTCTCACTGATGGTTGGGTGATTCCTCCACTTTGAGACGATAAGTACCAGTACAGACTTGTGCTCCCACGTACCGTCAAGTATATTTTGGGAGACCCCTATAGGCTTAAATCCTTTATCCATAGGAAGTCGTGTCTGCCGCCCTATCGATCGCAATGCACTGAACACAGCATTCGGGAAGATTGACTGCTGTATTGTAAAAAGTATTCTGCAGTTTTGCGATTGGTTTGGTACTCCCTCTACCTAGACTTCCAGAGTAGTCCCTTTTGTTCCTTTTCAGACTCCTTAACAGAAAAGGTCCATCTGAGCACTTGTCACTTCAGGCTCATTAAAAATCGAAGGAGACTAGAGTCATCTTTTGTTTTTTCTCGACTCTTAAAAACTGAAAAAACAAGTTGTGTCAAAGCGTCTAAAATTCATTTAATTCGGAAACATACTTCCCCTTTATTTTAGTTGATCGAGTAATCCGCAATCGTGGAAGAAATTCAATTGAAACCCCGTCGTTCGTGGAGGCTTACGAGTCAACCATCTTTGTCTCCGGAATCGAAGCGAGTACGGACAAAGCGAACTCGTTTAACCGGTTCCAAATATCCTATTAAAGTTAGAACAAGTGTTCCAACGACATCAGAGACTCCGGTTACTCCAAAAATTTCTGGAATCCCTGCCTCTACAGAAGAAGTTCAGCAGCCACAGAAGGATAGTGATACTGATCCTAGTCTGAGAGTAAACACTTGTGTTACCGAACCAGTTCCATCTACAACCAGTTCGGAGAGTCTTGCTCTTCAAACATCTGTCGCTGCCGATTTCATACCTTCTTCGGCACCAGAAATATTCTACGGACCTGACGGTCTTCCCCTTCCACCTGGTCTGATTGCCATAGAATAAATTGAAGAAGATCCTCAAACAAGTACTCCAACGCAATTTGGAGTCGGGATCACTCTATATCCTTCTTCGTCAGAAGTTAGTCTACCACCAGCAGAAGCTCCTGTAGAATCGCTAGGTAATCTTTTGGATAGACTACAAATGTCTGAACAACCATCAACATCTAGGACTGTGTCGTCTGACACAACGACGATAGAACTCCCTACTATCACTCCGACAATGTTCGCCGGTATACCATCTGTACCGACTAGCTCTCAACCGCTAGAAGGAGTCCACACAGGGGCTATCTCGACAGTATGGTATGTTCCTGTTTGTTCATCTGGAATAATATCCAGAAACTCTTATGTTGAGTCTCAACAAATTGATCCATTTGGAGGTCAATTTGGGCAGTCCCACCCCCAAGGGCAAACAATTCCCTTGAGTTCTGGATTACCACCGTATGGGGGGCAATCTACCCTTTCATTATCCCCTCCGGGAGGATATCCATACGAGAGTTCACAACAACATTCAGGTTATACTGGAATTACCTCAAGCGGTTGGGTACCTGTACTACCTCAACAACCAAGAGTTGTATACTCAATGCAACAATGCTTACCTATGTCGAATATCCCAACTACGCCAGCTATTGTGACGGTGTCGCAAGTTCAAGCGCTGCCTGTTGTATGCCAACCTCAGGTTTCTCAGGCTGTAATGCAACAGCCCCTTGACCCTGTGACTCAACCACAATCGCCGACTAGTGGAACGACACAGGCTCAGATGGGTACAATTACCCCTCATCTTGGTCAAACTGTTAGTATCAGGCAAAAACACATGTCTTCACAACCATGGCTGGTGCAATACCAGCAACCGCAATTCCAACAAGTATACCAAGGTTCTGAGCAACAAATCTTTGCTAATAGTGGACAGCCGTACATTCAAAACGGTCAAAATCAACCATTTTACAATGGTCATGTCCACCAACCTTACCAAACATACTAGCATCAAATGCATTATGCCGGTATGCAAAGACCAATTGCTCAGGCAATCCCATCTTATCCTGGGTATGCTCCACCTAGCCTGAATCAACAGTTACCCTTTGTGGCAACTTTAGAGTTACCTGATTTAAATTGGTTAACAAACGATCCAATTGCTTACGCTCCTTGGTGGCCAGCGATTCTGCATAAAATTCCATCAGATATTCCTAAATTTAATGGAAATACGGGTGAAGATCCATTGGATCACGTGATGACCTTCCATCTATGGTGTTCATCAAACACCCTGAATGATTATTCGATAAGACTTCGCCTCTTTCAGAGGACATTAACGGGTTCGGCGGCAAAATGGTACATCGAATTGCCTAGAGCTTCGTTCGACAACTTCAGTACCTTAGCCACAACCTTTTTAGCCCATTTTCAGTTACCAATAAGGTACGAAATGGGAACAGAACTTCTTACCAATTTCAAACAGATGACGGCCACTCACATATCTGATCATATACATGAATGGCGACGTCGTCGTAGAATGGTAAAAACGTATGTCCCCGATCAACTCTTAGCTGAATGGTTTATCAAGTCATTACTACCTTCCATCACGGAAGATGTGGCAAAGGGGGGGTCATAACAGAAGAGCAAGTTATCGCTCGTGCGCAATATTTGGATTTGATTTACACTCAGTCTGGCACGCTCTATGATAAAATACCTGACG
The DNA here is from genome assembly GCA_031772625.1 of Pinus tabuliformis. NCBI lineage: Eukaryota > Viridiplantae > Streptophyta > Pinopsida > Pinales > Pinaceae > Pinus > Pinus tabuliformis. The sequence continues at coordinate 481,108,770 of CM062806.1, read as the reverse complement.
CCCCTAGACCGGAATTCTCAATTCCTCCTCCTCCTAAATCGAACAATGACTCTCATGCCAGCGATGGCGTGATTGGCACAACAGACACGAAATCGACAAAGGCTACATCCAAAAAGGCCCGTAAGATTTCAGGTCAAAATGCAAAAGACGAACTTCTTGCTTCAGAAGTAAATGTCGTATCGACAGATAAAGGCAAAGAAACCAAACAACCAGGAAGCAAGAAAAAGGGCAAAGGGAAGAAGAAGAAACAGGTGGAATCATCACCTGAAAAATCTTCTTCAAACCCTCCTGGAGATAGGAAACCAAAAAATCCATGCTTTATATGCGATGAGGATCATTGGACCGCAAATTGTCCACACAGGGCTGAGCTTAAGAAATTCTTCAAGAATTCGAAAACCTCCGCTGTGTTAACTGATCCGTTTCCAAATCCAGGAACAAATCTGGTTGAAAGTGGAAATGCTTCCCCGTCTCAAGTGCTAATGTTGTCGGTTTCAAAACAGCAAAATGATTCTTTGATATCGACAAGGAACAAAGATTATGGGAATCCGCAGCTGTCGAACAACAAGGATAAAGATCAACCTAGTAGTTAGACAACAACTTCGACAGAAGTTGCGCCACCCACCATTCCTGAATTGACGATAAAACCGCCAAAGGGAGTAGTACACAAGTCGACGTTTAATCCCCGTGCTAGAGCGGCAAAACATTATAATATAGTGGAAGATTTGGCCCAATCACCATCCGCTATGTCGACTCTTGAAGTACTACAGAATTTCCCATCCCAAAGGTAGGCTTTATTATCAGCCATTGGTGGGATAGACCCAAAGGATTCCAATCTTGTATCCTTCGATCATAAAGGATACGATCCTCAATTACCAGCTCAACTAGCTTTCCTTGTTCAAGTGAAAGCCCTCAACAAAACTGTTCATCGAACAATTATCGATGAGGGAGCATCTACATGCATTATGTCGATGAGTTGCTGGAAAACTTTAGGATCTCCAACCTTGTCGAGATCTTCGACGACATTAAAAGCATTCGACGGAAGGACATATACCCCATATGGTATACTAGGTAACTTGAAAGTTGAACTAGGAGGAAAAATGGTAGAAATAGATGTTGAAGTCATCGATGGGAATCTTGATTACAACATCCTACTAGGAAGACCATGGATACATGCCATGGCAGCTGTTGTGTCGACCTATTTTAGGAAGATTGCATTTCCCTTTCAAGGAGGGATTACAATCGTCGATCAACAAAACTTCCTCCCCAATGGTTCTCAAGTTACAGGAAGCATTCCCATGATCCATGGAAGGCCCCATTCACTTCAAAATATCAGAGTAGGCCTACTAAAAGATCCTATACTAATGGGAACTTTCACCCTGCCACGTCTAATCAATCTGGCGGAAGTAGTGTCGATAGGAACCTGCAACATGATATCTTCTAAAAAGATCTCAGAAAACGATATCGACATGGATCATGCAGTGGTTTTTCCCCCAAGCCCAACGGAAATATTGTAGCAATCAATGTTCCTAGCATGGGAGGCAAACCCAAATCAACACTCATCAAGCGTTTGGATAGATAGGTCTAGAGAATATGGTACCCCTTCAAATCCTTGGTCGCGAGTGCATGTCACCGACAAAGGAATTGTCCAGTCAATGGTAATTGAAGGGGAACCATGGAATGATTCCCACCATCGTTCCCTTCTTCCGGATTATGGAGAAGATAATCAAGATGACCTTTATCATCCTTCAGTTTTTGAATTCCTATAAAATACTGTAAACACGGTGGATTCCGAGTGAAACTTGTCCAACATTGAAGAAACAATCGCCATAAATATCTCGACCAAAACAGATGTTGTAGAGAATATTTATGTTGGCAAATGTTGTTCTCCTTCAGAACTGGAAATATATAACACTCTTTTTCGCGAATTCAAAGATGTCTTTTCTTGGTCATACAGTGAAATGCCAGGCATTGACTCGAGTATCGTGGAACACAGAATTAAGATGTATCCAGATGTCAAACCAGTACGACAACGGCTAAGGCAGGTGCACCCCAAGAAAGCCGTTGCCATTAAGGCAGAAGTTGAAAAACTTCTCCATGCTGGTTTCATCTACCCAGTTCCTCTAACCGATTGGGTATCGAATATTGTCCCTGTTATGAAAAAACAAGGAACAATTAGAGTGTGCATCGATTATAGAGATGTAAATCAAGCTTGTCCTAAAGACAACTACCCTACACCCTTCATCGACTAGATAATAGATGAATGTGCCAGATGCGAAATCTTTTCATTCATTGATGGATTTTCCGGGTATAATCAAATAAATATCCGCCCACGGGACCAATCAAAGACTGCATTTATTTGTCCGTGGGGCATGTTCACATATCGAAAATTACCCTTTGGTTTGAAGAACACAGGGGCGACGTTTCAGATGGCAATGAATTATGCCTTCCATGACATCAAGAACATCGTTCAACCATACCTCGATGACCTTCCGGCTAATTCGTGAAAGCGGACTAATCATCCGCAACATTTAAGAGCGATATTTCTACGTTGCCGACACTACAAGATACGACTCAATCCACAAAAATGTGTATTTTGCGTCAGTTCTGGTCGTTTGCTTGGCTTTGTAGTCTCAAAGGACGGAATTCGTCTCGACCCATGTAAGGTCCAGGCAATCATAAATTTTCCTCCACCTTCGAATTTGCTTCAGATTCAGAAACTCCAAGGGAAAGCAAACTTTCTGAGGAGGTTCATTCCAAATTACGTCGAACTTGCTAAAGGTTATACACGTCTTTTGAAAAAGGAAGTGCCCTTTGTCTGGGATCAGGTCGCGCAAGCTTCCTTTGATGCTTTAAAAGAATCCCTAATGAAAGCATCATTAATGTACGCTCCTGATTATCAAAAAGATTTTAGCCTGTATCTGGCTGCAGCAGATACAACCGTCGCAATGGTTTTAGTTCAAGAAGTTGATAGAATTGAACATCCTATATATTATTTAAGTAAAAACTTAAATGATACAGAAAGCAAATATTCTTACGTTGAAAAGCTGGCACTTGCAGTTGTTCAAGCGATACATAGGTTTCGACACTATGTCCTCTTTTAGAAAACTATCATTCTGTCAGATTGCAACCCCATGACTTATATATTGTCGCGACAGTTTTTGGGGGGAAAATATTCAAAATGGATAGCAATCCTACAAGAATTTGATCTAGAATTTGTAAAATCCAAGTTGAAGAAAGCTCTAGTATTGCAGAATTATTATGCAATCTCCCATCGTTGTCCAACGATGATACATCCGAAGAAACAATCATGGACGAAAATTTGTTTCTGATATCTGCAAGCAATAAGTGGTATGGAGATATAATCATTTATCTCTAAACCCAAAAATACAGGCCAAACACCTCACACTCCGAACAAAAACGTATTCGATACCAAGCAAAAGACTACATGATCGTTGGTGACACGCTTTACTGTCATGGTATCGATACAGTTCTGAGAAGGTGCCTCACCCATGAGGAGGCCGAAAAAGTCCTGAATGAATGTCATTCAGGCGCGTGTGGGGGGCATCAGTCTGGATATGCTATAGTGCAAAAAATCTTACGAGCAGGATAGTTCTAGCCAACAATGTTCAAAGATTGCATAACCATAGTCAGAAGTTGCCATGCTTGTCAAATTTTCGATAGCAAAACCAGAAGACCACCCGCACCTCTGCAGCCAATAGTTGTTGTTGGGCCATTCGCCAAATGGGGCATCGATTTCATGACATGTAACCCCACCTCGACCGGGGAGCATGGGTATATCATAGTCTCAGTTGACTGTTTTACCAAATGGGCCGATGCGATGCCTACATTAGATAATACCGGTGAAACAACTGCCCTTTTCTTTTTCAATCATGTAGTCGCCAGATTCGGCGTACCACATGCTATAGTCATAGATCATGGATCACATTTTCGCAATCACATGATGGTTGAATTAGCTGCCAAAATAGGGTTGTCTCACGACAGCTCTACTCCATCTTATCCGCAAGCCAACGGACAAGTTGAAGCAATCAACAAGGTCCTAAAGCGCATGCTGCAAAGGATGATTGGAGTTCACAAGAGAAAATGGCACCTAATCCTGTACTCATCTTTGTGGGCTTACCGAACATCGGTAAGGAATGCAACCGGGTTTACACCTTTCCAACTGGTATATGGCCTGGAAGCAGTCTTACCAATCCAGTGTGAAATCGCGTCTCTCAAACTCGCAATTGATCTCCTCCTCGGAACTTCAGAAGAAGAAGCTTGTTTCTTGGAATTAATCCAATTGGATGAAACCTGTCGTGATGCCGCTTTGGCTAACGAAGCCCATAAGAAACGAGTCAAGGAGAAGTTTGACAAAAATGTCAAACCCTGTGTCTTCTCAGAAGGTGACTTGGTCTTGCTTTACGACCAAGAATTCGATAAATTAGGAGCAGGTAAATTTAAGTCTTTATGGATGGGTCCCTATATTGTTAAACGAGTGTTAGCAAAAGGAGCCTACGAGTTAATGGATTATGACGGAATTCCACTGGCGCAACCTTGTAATGGGTTGTACCTCAAGCGTTACTATGGGTAATGGTAACCTGTATGCTTTTGTTATGTTTTTGTTTTCGCTAAAGTGTTTATTTTGGTCAAGTAATCCACTTTTTACATTTATTGCAAATGTCAAACCTATTGGAGTCATGTGTTGGATATGCCGACGGAGCGAGTCGTAGTTCATGGAACCTATCCTCTGCAGCCTGGGCTATTTTTGATCCAAGCGGCGAGTTAGTGAATTTCAGAGGGGTATGTATTGGTCGATCAACAAATAACATTTCTGAATATAGCGCGTTGATAGAAATTCTCTCTGATGCCATCACACATGGTATACGCCCACTAATTGTCAGGCTAGACTCACAGCTCATAATACTACAACTCAATGGTATATATTTCGTCCGAAACCCAGCTATTTATCGCATGTTCCTAAGGGTTAAGATTTTGGAAAGACAATTTGATTTTATTCAATATCAACATATTTCCAGAAACTTAAACACATTAACTGACTCATTGGAAAATTATGTGTTAGATAGACATTTGCAACATTTATAAAAAGAAACACACCATCAATGTTTGCATATGGATCATGTAGCTTAACCAAAGTAAAACTCCGAAAATCAAAAATATATATAACTGTTTATGGTTTATACATAATGTTCTGTAACCAAGACAAAATCGGTCAAATGACCCAAAAACTCAAAATACTAGGGGGCACCCTAGTCTAATGATGCTCGTGATAGCAAGTCACAGCCTGTTCGATCATGCGTAAGAGACGAGTCCATTGCCTGGGCAAACTAGTAGTATGCAGCTATAACCGCAAAGGTAGCTCGTCAGTCCTCACATCTGGTATACCAAGAGTGATGCCCTCAACCTGCTCCTATAATGGTGTGAGAGTATCGGCCACATCGAGGTCACGAAGAATAGCCCTCCCGACGGCCTCTCCTACTGGAGCAACAACTGGTACTCTCAGGCGAACTACTGGACGAACGGGGCCAACATCTGCATGTACACATGAGTTTGATTAAAGTCTTGATAGAATAAAGCACAAGGACATTATAAACAAAAAAAATGATAGACAGGGATATGGTCAAAGATTTTACAAATGGCACCCCACTATTCGCCATCCGGCAGTACTAAATCTGGATCACCCCGGAAGTCCATGCCAGCATATGGATACTTGGAATAAACCATCTCCTGACGATCAAACCACCTGAAGAAGGTATCAGAAAATGAAATCTGAGACTGGCCAGCATGCCTTGACATATGGTCAACCCATCTCTACATACGTGGTTTAGTAGGAGAAGGTAAATCGAGTGCAATATACTGCGGCTGCATCAGTGGTATCTTCTCCAAGGCAAAGGCGGTCAAAATAGAACCATACCCAAAGTTCTTCAACCTACCGCTCTTTATCTTGGTCAACTGTTCTTTCATCACAAGAATTACTGCATCGCACCAGTTGAACACCTTCGGTTGGAGGCATTCCAAGGCATGCTGCATGTAAGATCGATTGGCTACATGAAGAGCCGCACCACCGACCATCCTACCAAAAGTAAACAGAATAGTCCTAAGGGACCTGTCAGTGACATCATGAATGATGATCTTGCCATCTTTACTCGGCTGAGATCCTTCTCTGCAGTACCGACGAACATAATCTCTCACAGAGTCGCCTCTTCGGGTCGAACCTGACAAAGAGATGGGGGCACCCCGCCTCGACAAGCCAGTCAAGAAATAGATGTCTACTATAGTCAAGGGGATAGATTTGCCCCTGATCTGGAAAACCTGATTGGTAGGATCCCAAGCATCGAGCAAATACTGCAGTAAGTTGGTCTGTTGTCTCATGCTAGAAATGCGGAAGAACTTTAGCAAGTCATAGTTTTGCAGTGCGTTCACTGTAACCGGATCATGTAGGGCAAGCATGTCCTCTTATTCATGCTCACGTTCTCGCCATGTAATGGTCATCTTACTCCAAAGACCTCTGAAAAACAAACAAGAGGAGAGTTAGATCCTGATTTTGGTAAGAAACAGGTAAAATTTCCATCAAAAATTGTGCATCAAATTCCCTTTTTGCGCCCAATGCACCTGCATCAGTGTTCTAAGTGCATTGAATGTCAGATAGCCTTTAGACAGGCCAACATTCAACGCAGCTTTTGATACACAGAGGGTGCGCTGAAGGCAGAACGAGTTCTTCAAACCCCAGGGGCTCAGAAAAGCTAGGAATCAAGCTCAAAATGCAGAATGGAAACCATGAAATGAAAGAGCTCAGGTTTATCTCCTACCTGGTCCAGAGAGCGCCGAGAATCGTCCACAGAATCTCCCGAAATCAGCGGATGAAAATCAAGGGGGAAAAGCACCTCCAAAGCTCCAACAAACCAAAGTTCAAATGAAATGGTAAAATGAGAGGTAAAAACACTTTTTCATTACTATTTACGTAGTTCAAAGTAAAATATTAGTGTTCTAACTCGTTTTCAAGCATATATTGTTCATTTCTGACTAGTTTGATGAATCAGTTGAAAATACCGTACGATCTTTGAAAGAACAAAGCTATTTATGGTAAAATCAAAATAGGACCATCTAATCGAGCAGTTTTAGCACATAGTTCAAGCTCGTTAAAAAATAAACATAAGACATGAGCAAATGTTTCCACCTGCGTTTAAGCTCGTTAAAAAATGAACTATTCCCCGGTAAATAACCATCATGAATGTAGTACCTCAGCCATTAAATCCTTGGTCGTGTTTGCACCATCACCTCGACTTTTGCATTGGCCAATCATTCACCTCCATTTGATTGTTTACCCATTTTGAGGAACAACTGCAAAGAGTGATTTCACTAGCCATCCTTGTGATACTGTCGTGATTGGAAATTCCAAACCTTACCTGGAATCAGCTGCTACCTGTTTTATCACTCGTTCCTCAAAAGACGAGTCTCCTTTAAGCTCGTTTCAACTGACTCATAAAATATGAAAATATTCCCGAGCCATTGGCCTCTCCAGCTCGTTAAAGGGACAAGAAGTGCTATCCCTCCTCTAGATTTTAATCTTTTTGGACCTGAGGGATTATTACACAAAAAGATCGAGCACTTGTTTTGTTCGGCTCGTTAAAAGTATCGAAAATCCATCCCTTCTGTATTGTTTTATACATTTTCGGACTTAAGGGATTAGATGAGGAAAAAGGAACTTTGGAGTTACCTTTACGTTCTTTTTCAGACTCTCTAAAATTGAAAAGGACCGAGTTATCTTTGTTGTTAAACTCGTTAAAAAGATTAATAGCGACAAACTTGTCTATAGACGAGAACGAGTTTCACTATCGCTAGGCTCGTTAAAACATAGCGATGGGTTTGCCCGAAGGGAAAATTATAGAACAAGCATATGTTATCCTCCTCAAGCTTGAAAAAAATAAAGAGGTATTGGTCAGCAATGACTGGGGAAAAATTGGGAAGAAAACTCAAAGAAACTTTGTTGGTAGCAAGTCGCTCTTGAACATGACACTTCTGCTCCGTGTCCGAGTCGGGTTGGGTTGTTTCATTCACTGGTCACATCACCATGGTCACGCCATACCATCCACATTTGGGGTTAATGCTACCAATCCATCACATCAGTGTCGCCGATATGTTCAAGAGAAGTCATTCAGAGAATTCACCTGTGTCTCACCCACTACCATACATTATACTCCATTCTTTCATGACCGCCACCCTGAACCTTATATCACCAGATTGTTTTCACCTCCATTAAAATCACTTGCTCCGTTCCGTGTCATTGATGTGGGATTCATTAAGGCCCTCTTGTGACGGATCACTTCTTGTCGACATCAGCTCATTATCCAAGAATTTGATCTAGGAACACCCCATTCAGTACTTTGAAGCTTGCATGCCTCAATGGCAAGTTTCTCACTTCCGGTGACAGGTTTACATCAATGACCTTCGACCGAAAGATTTTTCGTGGTGTTCGACGCCAAGTCCTTTATTCGCACCACGTGAATTGTATTGCAGTACCTTGAGGGTCATTATCATTATTGGTGATTCCTCTCGTGCTTGTTAACAGTTTACATCATTGACTGGTAAACAAGTGATGTCTTTCCATGTTCGACTTCAGAACATTTCTCACATGGATCGACTTGTACTTCAAGTGAAGATCGGAAGAGATTGAAGACCGCGGATCTAGTTTCATCCATCCGGGTTGCGATATATATTCAAGGAAATAAAGACATTAAATGTACATCATTGCTGCACAGATAATCATCCACTCAAGAGGATGATGGCTCTATCAGAATCATCAGTCTACACTCAGATGGTTGTCTGTCCTATGTACATGAAAATGAATTTATAAATCTGAGCATGGGAATGCCCGCCTCAGCTAAATCATGAAAATATTATGAAGATAATGTATTGTATTGTATCTTATTACAGGTCTCCTCCCAGCATTGAAAGAACTTCGGATCCTCATAATAAAGCATTTCACCTGACACCAAAAGGTTAACGGCCTCATACTTTAGGGGGCAACTGTTATAGACATTTTTGTGCCCTACAACGCCAAGCATGAAATGTCCATAGACCAAGGGCTCATAAGTCCCTAAAAGTGTTGTTCTAACCCCTAAAGGAACAAGGTCAACAGATTATAGCTTCTCCCAGAAGTTCTCCATGAGAAACTACTCAAAATTGGTCAAAACAGGACCATTGCAGCTGCTCCACTGGCTAGGTGCATTGCATCTCACCCAAATACACTGTGAGGGTGCGTTGCATTTCAAAAGTCCCTTCTGTGGGGTGTGATGGGTGAGAAATGACAAATGGCAGTGTCATTCCGCGAGGTGGAGAGGCAATGGAAGCTTCCAGAATCTTCTCCTGTGACACTTGCCTCACTGAATTCGACCAAGGATGAGTAAGAGGCCCTCAGTCTCCAAGTGGAAGCAAGAAGTGTTAGAGAGAAGACACTAATCAAATCACAAGCTGACTCATCCCCCTTACAGATATCTATATATGGATCCCTCATCCCAGAGATCCAGAGGTTGGAATTTTGCATATTGTAAGGAATTGCTGTTGGTTTCTAGAGACAAACATCAGATTGTTGGGTGATCTAAGCTTTGTTTGAGGTGAAGAGGGGCTTCTTTGCTGGGAGGTTGATGATGGGTCAGAACAACTGGTTGTAACTCCTCCTGGATCATTTCTTGTTTATCAATAAAATCTATTTGACTTTTTCCTCCATGCTTTTGTATCATTGATGCTTGTTACATTCATATGGTCAATTTACATCTGATCCTAGATTGTTTATGAATATAGATCCATATCTTTGTATGGTGCTATGCTTCTGTGATCTTACAGGTACTTTGTGAAGCTGGGCGTGCAAGGGAGCAGGTAGCTGGGGACTATCAAAGAAGAGAGGGATCGAATCAAGGGATTAGCGCAAGACAGAGGTTGGTCTTTCTATTCCTCTCTATCTATAATTCATAAAGGAAAAACATAAGTAGTTTTTCTCTGTTTGTTTCTAAGGAAACTGTCACACCTTGGTGGGATAGAGAAGTTCTATATAGACACTTTTCCCTGTAGCAACCCTCCAGAAGTACCACTAAAAGTGATGCAACGTCGACCTCAGGTGCCATGGGATTCCCCTCCATAGCCACCTGTGTAGATCCCTAAGATAGGCAACTAAAGATACCAACTCGTTTCAGAACCCGGACAGAACATTCTTGAGGTAAGATCCAACAAGTAAGAGAGGGGGTATCTCTCGTCCTTATCTTCAAAAACCCTCGTGCTTAACTCGCAGTCACGGAGCTTTCCCGGTCTCCCTAATGCTATTAGATTTTCACTCTCTATTCAAACTTCTATGTTTGACAATTTTGAGTGACCTTGGAGAGTTTACTTTCCTCTCACCTAATCCAAGGCCCTAAATAACTTAAAACGTTTTGGTGTACTTATTGACAATAAAAAAGTTCTAATTTATTTTATTAGTGCTTGTTTTTAAGTGGCTATTCTTTTTAAGTGAAAGGGATAATACGGAAGTGAAACTGATGGTGTTCTTCGACGCAAAAGAAATTAATGAAAAACTAACTTATATGCAATGCACTTGTTTGTTCTTTGATGAAAAGAAAATTCTACTTGGGTTCTAAGAAACTTCTATTAAAGCAAAAAAAAAGGTATTTTCTTGCAACAGACTTCGCACTCACAAACACTAAAAAACTATTGATGCTCTAATAATGCGAACTACCCTAATGCAAAGTGTACATGATGATGCAAAAACTCTAGATTACTCTAAAAAAAGAAAATTAAAGTAATTTGTTTTATAATCCAACTTAAATTTTTTGAAAGGAATGAGAATTTTGAACACAAAATCTTTCCCAAAACAAGGACTAAACACAAAGATCCCAAATCATTCTCAAAAACCAAAAGAAACCATACAAAAATTTGGCAAAGAAAGCAAAAACAATGCTTTTGAAGGACTTTTCTTTTTCAAAAAAGAAATAAAAGCAACTTTTCAAAAGTACTCAAAATGCTACCAAAGACTCAAAGATCAAAAGCAAGTCACCAAGAAACTTTGCAAGTTGTCAATTCAACACGAATGAAAACTTAACAAAATAGATGTTTCAAGATGCACTAAATGATCCCAAAAGTAGCAAAAAGAGGTTAAAGACACTGATCAAGAAATCAGGAAAAGAACACTTTCAAATTTGTCAACAACAACTTTCGAAAAGCAAGAAGAAGTGAATGGCCACAAACTTAACGGGAAGCAAAGCAAGCAAACCATAAAAATGAAGTTTGACACAAAGATTGCAAGCAATCTTCTGTTCCGGAAAACCAGAACAATCAAGAGCCTCTACAAGAAGCCTTGTGTGTTCAAACACAAATGATAACACTCACTATAAAGCAAACCGAGACCAAAAACTCTTCAAAGCAGGAGAGAACTCGAAATAGTAAGCTTATTCAAAAACTAAAAACTGAAAGCAGAAACTGACCACTCAGAAACCACACAGGGCAAGAAACAAATCTTTCCAGATAAACAGGCTTGAAAAAATCATGCAAAACAAATGTATATGCAACTGTGTCTCTACATAGCTGCGTGTACACGTGTTTCAGCCAAAATAAACCCGCGTATATGCGGCTTCAGTTCAGTGAAACTAGCATGTATACGCTTCTAAAACCCGACAAAGATGCGTATATAAAAGTTTACAAGAAAAAACAAAAATGAGGCCTAATGAAAAGAATTAGACTTGAAGTCTAAGTTCCTATAGGAGCAGACAATACAATCACAGCAAGCAAACTGAACACTGAGCCCTGATTGACACAAAATAACCCAAACTAGGAACAACAAGATTGTTGTCCCCAGTGGAGTCGCCAAGTATGTTAAGGGATAAATTCCCCTAGGGCTTTGGGTCAGAACCCTAGCAGAGCAGGAGTAATCCACAACAAGAAACAAGCAAATAACTCAGGCAAAATGCTTAAATGAGAAAACTATGCGAGGATATAAAAACACTCTACAACTCCTCACGATCTTTGAACCTGCAAAACAACCAATTCAAAGACACACAACAACATATAGATAAAGCATTATATTGAAATCAACTTTATAGCATATAAATAGATGGTTAGTTATACATTGAAATAGTCATTCATACATAAACCATAACAATAACATCAGATGCATGAACAAAGTTAATATCAGGAACAAGACAATGTTTCTTTTATTGCAGATAACTATAGTCAAAACATAAAAAGATTTCACCTGAGTCTTCCTCTTCTGGCTCCAAGCGAAACCATCCTCCAGGTCCGTCCAGTGCCGGTCTTCACAATGCTCCTTCCATAACCAACACAAGGATATCTCCCACAAGTGAAAGGATATCAACTCTCAAGGAAACAAGGGTTTCTTGAACTTGGGGAAGTGCTTGAAGCACAAGGATCTTCAGACTTGATCAGGGGATAATCTCAGTAGAGTAATTCTCTATTCTTTCTCCTCCTTAAGGCATTCCCATTGAAGTCTTTTTATAATTCTACCAAAGTAGTTTTTTAGTTGGGAAACAGTTGGGAATAGTTGGGCCATGGGCACTAATAGGTAATCAAAAAATAAAACTCATGATATCCGGCCATAATTAAGGAATTTTTTTTTTTTTTAAGTGTTTTAAAACATATATGTGGGTTGGTTATAGACTGACCCGCATGTACACGCGTTTAATACAGGGCAAAGTCGCGTACATGGAGTAAAACACTGTTTTTTGAATATTTGGACCAAGTCTGGAAGGAGGGGTTGCCCTAGGCCATACACCAAGCACCACAAATACATAAGGTGGTATTTGGAGCTATAAAAGTGATCAAATATGCTCTTATAAAGTGGTATTAGGGTGTCAAAGTCAAATTTTGTCATTTCAATGAGTCTTCAAGTAAAATTTGGTCACTAGGTATTAGGTCAAGGATTGTTTTCACTCTTCCTAAGTTTTCCAAGTATTGGTCCATGTCACCATTTGGCTGAGCGTACCATCATTCAAAGAGTTTTCATTATTATTTCAAGTTCCAATGGGTCATTTTACACCTTGTTGGTGCTTCAGTTGTGCTTAGGTAAGGCTCATTTCCCTCTCCTAGGGTTTTGAAGGTAATTTTTTCCTGATGGTGAAATCATCAACAAAAACTTGTATCCTGATGCTCATACACCTTCCCCTATCCTTAATATACCTTCTTGAACACTTCCCATCACTGATATCCTTCAAATTCATCATTTTCCCACAAACCCTAGCCTCTTGCTACAATTTGACACTTTTCGAGGTTAGGCCTGCGTTTTTCCCTTTTGGACCCCTTCTCCTCACTCAATCATTGAAATTCCACTTTCCTCTACTTCCTAATATTCCTCCCTACTTCCCAAAATTTTCTCATGAATTTATAAGCCCCTCATCCCCTTCATTTCCCTTTATTTCTACAAATCCCCTCTTCCACACATCGAGATAGGTTTTATTCACATGATATTTCTGAGCAAGAAAAGATGAATTGGACAAAAAGTGAGAGAGGTTTTTGTCCACCATAGACCCAAGAATAAAATCCTCCTTCCGTTTTTACACAGGTCTCACATTTTGGGAGAAATGTCCAAAACATCATTTACCTCAGGAGAGTTGATGCACTTCTGGAGTGACCTTGGGAAAATCAATGTTTCTCCTAGCTGGAGTGTCCAAATGACTTGCTTGATGCATCAAATGGTAACTAGACATAGAGATATTTCCAATGGGCTATTATGAGCTCAATTTGGAGTTGAGGAAGACCTCCAAAAGTTGACTGAAACAACACTGCATTTTGGCAGCCTCATTCTGCACATTTTGACCATTCTTGGGCAATTGAGCTTTTGACAAGGTAAATGAGCTCCCAGTTAAAAAATTAAAGATGTTCTAGAAAGTAGACTTGACAAGATTTCCAACGAGCTATACCATGTGCAATTTGGAGATCAGGAAGGCAGTCAAAAGTGGGTTTGAGGCCAATGATGCACTTCTGGCGAAATTTCCCAGTGTAATTTTACGCTGGCACTACGCTTCTGTGCAGTGGCGCTATGCTTTGTGTAGGAGGGCTAAAAAACCCTCAAATCTTCATACAAACTCCAAATTTTCTCTCTCTCACTAACCTACAAGTAAGTGGTCCTCCATACTACATTGATTGGTTCGTAATTTAACTTCTAAGATAAATTTTCCATGGCAAATGCCTAAACCCTAAAAATCTCCCTTGTATGCCTAAAAGCCTAAACCCTCAATGTTCACCCTATCACCCATCCCTACAACTCTAAACTCTATTCCCTATATCCCTATCCCCTTACCCCTATTCCATATCATTTCCATCCCTTATCCCTCTTCCCCAAGGGAAATTTCTCAAACAAAACAAGCCCTCCCTCTCATTTCCTACTCCCTCATTCATTTCTAGCCCGTACAGTCATTTCCCATCCCCTCACTCCTAAAACCCTTTCACTGATTCTCTTCATATAACCTCCAGCCTTGTAAACATGGAAACAAAGGACCGAGACTACGAGGAGGAGGAAAACACAGGCAGTGACACTTCAGCAGGTACAAGTGCAGCAGCTGCATAAAGGGAAGGAGAAGATGCTGGAGGAGAGTTTAGATGATAAGGACAAAAGGGACTTTGATTTGACTGAGCATGATGAGCTAGAGCAACGTTATACTCATCATGGAGTTGAAGTCATTGACTTAGAGGCTCAGGATGAAGAAACCATCAAATACATCATCATACAAGAAAGGGAGGCTCAAGTACAAGCTTTGGCGGACAATTTGGAGAGGGCCAAGTATGTAATCACATATTTGGAGCAACAAAACAAGCATTTGAGTGAGAAACAAGTCCTCATGGAGCTAGAAATGCTCGAGGTAAAATGAGAAAGTGGCAAAGAGGCACAAGTCACTTTGACTCCTATTGAGAAAGAGATTGAAGACGATAGAAAAACTTGGCTTGAGAGAGTCAACCTACACCTTGAGAAGATACTACGGAAGGCCAAGAGAGACAATGAGATGCTCAGACACATGGCCTATCATTACGGGACTCGGAACAAGATTTGCAACAGGATGGTTAGGAAGATGAAAGCTAGGCTAAGGTGGGCCTTGAAAGGCAAAAAGGAGGAGGATAGACTTAGGATGCTGGCTGAAGCTTCCTTGGCTCATCATAGCACTTGATGATGGTGCTTCTCACAAATTTTGGGCAAATTTGGAGCAAATTTTGTCAACTGCAGTGCCTAGAAGTGCAGCGCCACCGGCGCTGCGCTTTTCCTAGGGGCACCCAATGAAGAAATGGTTTGAATTTTGGATTCAGAGTGATGAGGACATGCACCCTAGCAAGTTTCAAAGTTTTTGGGGCAGAACTGGTCCACCAAAAGGTCAAAAAACCCCTAAAAATGACCTTTCTGCCACTTTTTGGACACACAAAAGCAGTCTTGGGAGAATCAAGTTTTGAGGGGTCAAATGAGCTTCAAATGCATAAATTCTAGGTGTTTTGGAAATTATACTTGAAGACCTTTCCAATGAGCTATCATGGGCTCAATTTGGATGCTAGGAAGGCCTCCAAAACGGACCTGAAAGTGGCGTTGCGCTTTTGGCCAGTGGAACTGTGCTTTTGGCAATTTTGCTCAAGGTTGCTATTTTTCCAGTTTTTGACTGTAATCATGGATTATCTCTCATGGTGGATGATTTACCATTTTAAATAATGTCTTGGCATGTAATTATGATAGATAAATAGTAATAGAGGCTAGATTCATTTCTTTTATATTTGGTTTGGGCTCAAATGAATCAGTTGTTCACTTTTAGAGGCAAGTTATTGAGATGCCTATATTCATGTTTCTTGTTCAGTATCGGTTAAATTAGCTCCTCATCTTATGTATTCGACCCTTGAGGATGGGAGGAGGTTGAATACTTGTCTATTTCTTCTTCTTCTTTCTCTTTGTAGAGGGTTGGACTTAGTTATATGCTTAGACCTTGATTGTACACCTTTGTAAGCAGTTTGGCAGCAGATTAATAAGAATTGCAGTTATTTCAATGCTATGCCTTGGGAAACTATTCACCATTTCATGTTTCATGCAGTCTAAGAAGGATTCATGATTGCCACATGACCTTCTTAGCTTCTCACCAGTCTTAAGCATCTCACCTCATCAAGCCATAAAGTGCTAAAGCCCATGCCTACCTTGTCCCATTGAACACCTTGCATTTCTGACCTAGTTTCCTAGACCTAAACTGTCAAGCTCCAAAACCAAATCAAAACTTTCGTGCTAGTATACCTAGCATAATATCCTTTACCTAATCCAGTCATCTTGACTGAGATCCTTACGGAGAGATCTGTCTCCTAGCCTAGTAGAGCTAGCTACTTGGCTAAGTGTGCTTTGTGGTTACCGTGGCATTGCCTTCCTTCAGCTTGAGGTTTAATCCAGGTGATAACAGCATCTTTGTGTAGACTATCGAGAGCTAAACAAGGAAACATAGAAAGATCACTTCCCCCTCCTATTCATTGATCATGTCCTCGATACGTTGGCAGGGAAGCAGTTCTTCTCCCTTTTAGATGGCTTCAGTGGTTACAATCAAATTCAGATTGCCCCTGAAGACCAGGATAAAACAACCTTCACCTATCCCTGGGGCACATTCGCATACAGGGTATTACCATTTGGCTTGTGCAACACCCTAGCCACATTCCAGAGAGCTATACTAAGCATCGTTTGTGATGTAATAAATGAAGGACTGGAGGTATATATGGATGAATTTACTCCATATGGGGATGATTTTGATCAAGCATTGCAAACGCTAGAAAAGGTATTAGAACGATGCATCATTACCAGGTTATGTTTAAGAAATTTCAAGTGTCACATGATGATGACCAAGGATGTGATCCTGGGACATTACATCTCCACAGCAGGAACACAGGTAGATCGAGCAAAAATACAGGTAATTCTTTTACTTCCTACCCCCTGCACTCAAACAGAGGTACATAGTTTCCTGAGATATGCAAGTTATTATCGCAGGTTTATCAAGAATTTTTCACAGATCGTTGCACGCTTATATGCTCTAACTGGAAATGTTGATTTCAGTTGGTTTGAAAAGTGTGACACAACTTTTGCATATTTAAAGAAACTAGTCTCAACAACACCAGTATTACGTGGACCAAACTGGGAGCTGCTTTTCCACTTCTCCATGGACACATCAAATGTAGCTATAGGCATTTTACTCGGCAAGGAGGACGACAAGAAACCTTATGCTATATATTATATTAGCAAAAATATCACTCTTGCATAACTCAATTATCCAGTGACAGAAAAAGAATTCTTAGCTGTTATTTATGCAATAAACAAATTTAGACACTATATAATCGGCTACCAAGTCTTTGTGTACACTGATCACTCTGCCATTCGATATCTAGCTAATAAACCAATCACAAATGTTTGAGTAACACAATGGTTATTTCTTTTGTAGGAATTCAACATTACTATTAAAGATCGTCTGGGGAAGGAAAATCCAGTTGCGGATTTTCTATCTTGAATCTCGAAGGTTAATGATCCACTAGCGAAAGATGACCAATTTTTGAATGAACAATTGTTTGCCATGGCAATTAAGACGCTATGGTACGCAGATGTGGCAAATTATCTGGCAGTAGGGAAGCTACCGAAACATTTAACGACAAGAGAAGGAAAACTAATTTTTCAGCGTAGTGCCCAATTCTCTTGGATAAGCGTATATCTTTTTCATACAGGGCCGACATGTGTATACGCAGATGTATCCAAAAGGATGAGATCCATGAAATTCTGAAGGCTTTCCATGACGAACCCTGTGGGTTACATTTCGCAGACCGAAGGATAGGACATAAGATATTACAAATGGGCTATTATTGGCCCACTATTTTTAAGGATGCTAAAAAATATGCCCAAGCCTGTGACAGTTGCCAAAGGATGGGCCGGCCTGGCCAATCTGATGAAATGCCTCTGCAGCCACAATTAGTCATAGAACCCTTCAAGTGTTGGGAATTGGAATTCGTAGGTCCATTCCATCTGCCATCCAATCAGAAGGCCTACATACTGGTAGCCATGGATTATGTGACAAAATGGGTGGAAACAATAGATTTACCAAGAGCCACAGAGGAAGCAGTGATTAACTTCCTTTTTGGGCTATTTGTGTGGTATGGATTACCATGAGAAGTGATCACAGATGGGGGAAAGAAATTCACAGGGCACAAGATTACTGCCACTCTTAGAAACCATCATATTACACACAGGATCACTTCTCTGTATCACCCGTAGGCGAATGGGCAGGTCGAAAGCACCAATAAGGTTATAGAAGCGATTCTAACCAAGACAGTCTCAACACACCGATGAGATTGGGTTACTAGACTGCCAGAGGCCTTGTGGGCCTATCATACGACTTGGAGGAATACTACTGGATACTCTCCCTACCAGCTTGTGTTTGGTAAAGAACCAATTTTTCCAATCGAATTCAAAATAAAGACTCTAAGGACGACCCAGGAAGTGGGTCTAGATTTAACAGAAGCCCAAACCAAGTGTCTTCAGCATATTAATGAACTAGATGAGGCTCAATTGCTTGCTTTGCAATGAACTACAATAATACAGTAGAAAAGGGAAAAATGGCATGATAGCCTTATCAAGAAGAAAACGTTTCAAAAAGGGGATTGGGCACTTTTGTACAATTCCATATTCTAGGACTTCCCGGGCAAGTTGCAAGCAAGATGGCTTGGCCCTTATGAGATTCAAGAAGTACATAACAATGGTACTCTTACCTTGACTACCATAAACGGATCTGGCCATTCCTTTAAGGTAAATGGGGACTGAGTGCACCTCTATCATCAACTGCTTACCAAGGAGTCTTTCTGCAAGCAGGTACGCGAGGACCCCTCCATGCAAATTCTAGTTGTAGGGAATGATAACACAACAACTTTTCCTTTAAAAATTTGAATTTTCTTGAGAAATTGTAAATAATGTACATACCTTTGTAGGCATCACCATGTAAATATGAATTTTTTTTAGGAAGCTTCATTTTCCTCTTCTTTGTTTTTTGTTGTTCAAACAATTAAACAATTGACGAATTTAAACTTATGTGATCCATATCATGTTTTTTGAGAAGAATTTTCAGCATAAATGACATTTGAATTCCTTTGTCGACGCGTTTCGAACCAACCAGTGTGGTTCATCATCAAGACAAGTTGAAGAATCAGATCTAGGCTGCATGTTAAATAGTCAAAGTAGAACATCCAACGACTAAATTTGACCAGGCAACGGCTAAAGAGAAGGCCCGCCTCCTTAATGTCTTTGTTAAGAATGGTTACTGTAGGAACCTCGGTTAGAAAGCTTTCCTTAAAGCCAATAAGAATTCATTGGTCAAGAAAAACTCTAAAGATAGAATCTCAGGCGTCCATCTCCCTTTCATCCAAGGAACCACTGATACGATTGCAAGGATTCTTAGGAAGCATAATATTCCCTCTACCTTTATATCCCTTAATACAATCCATAGCTCCCTCTGGTCAGTAAAAGACCTGGTCGACCCTAAGGACATGAAAGGTGTGTTGGAAATAATATTGAGGGGGGGGGGGGTGAATCAGTATATATATATATATATATATATATATCTATATATATGAATAAAGACTAATTCTATTAAGAGAGGGAGAATATAGTACAATTAAGCCTAGAAATAGGCTTAGCAGAGAAGCAATGGAGCCGGAGGTTATAGGGAAATCAACCTTGCTCCAAATAGACAGACAAGGGACGGGCCATAGAAAGCAAAGGAATACAAAGGAAAGTACTGAGCAAAAGGCTACCCCGAAGGGTTGTTTCCTGCAAAACAACATTTTTTTCCTTTTTTCTTGCTCACTTTTATCCACCCAGTGGAGCTTGGCTGAGTCATGACAAGTTGTAGATTATTTTATTCTGATGACTGAGCATCCTTATCAGAGTCTGAGGACGAAGAGAAATGGGAACGTTTCTGAGAAATCTGCTGGTTAGAGGGAACCTCCGGATGAGCCGAGGGAGCGTCCTTCGGAATTTCCTCATTCTGCAAATCAGCTTCAATTTCCTCATCAACCTGCACATCTGCCTCAGATTCCTCCTCCTCCGAACTCGAGAAGCCTAAATCGTCCAGCGGACGGGGTGGTTCAAAAGGATTCCATCTCTTGGATTTGGGCTTACGATTCAGATTCTTCTTTTTATCTTTGAGCTGGGAACATGTACTCTGAAGGTGCCCTGTTTGATGACAATGGCGACAGCGGAAGGCTGTATTCTCGTAATCCAGTGGTTGAGTCCAATGGAAATCTCCAAAATTGAGATTAATCTGATCCGGCAGTCCTTTGTTGATATCTATTTCTGCACATAATCTGCCATAAGTGTAGAGACCATTTTCCCTTCTTGAGGTATCTGTAGCCAGGTATCGTCCCAAAGTGTTTCTAATAGCTATGAAGACAGAGAAATCCCAAAAATGTGGCGGAAGATTCCTGAGCCTAACCCAAATGGGAAGCTTGGATCTGATTACTGTAGAGGGGTCGAAGTCAGGAAACCAGGGGGTAAGAAAAATCCCAGCTGAACCCTAGAACCAAGGGCCTCCCGTTAAGGCTTTATGGTAGTCTTCGCTTGAGTCAAAAAGCACCAGGAAGAAACCTTTTGAACATAAGAAGATTTTACACTTTTTAGTCCAAAAGGAATGGACCCATTGATAAAGATCTGTCGTGCAAGGCCATAGGCCATTAAATCTGCAAATGAGTGCAGATTCTGCAAAGCTCTGGTAGCGGTTTTCAACCCTAGGATTAGAGAAGTTAATGGAGGGAATTTCCTCTGATTTGTCTACCAGAAACAACTTTGGAGCTCCATTTAGCTGGGTTGCCTTTGAAGAGAACTGAGGTTGGGCAGTGTTTTTACGCGCTGCATATTTGTAAGAGAAACATGGGGCAGAGGAGGTTTTCCCAAATGAACCACCTCTTAAACGGAAAGAAACCCCAATAGAAGCGTCCTTTTGAATGCTGTAAAAAGAGAGAGGAAGGGGATGCATAAGCTGCTTACCCTTATACAGCAGTCTGAGGCAAGAGGAGGGAATCCCCATTCGGCATTCAACTTTTTGTAGAAGCAGAAGATCCTGCACAAGATCTGTTGCACAAACCCATAACATTGTCGTTTTGCCTGAAAGATTAACTTGGATCTGAAATGCATGAGATTCTTCAGGCAGATCCGGCTGGTTCAAGAGAGAAAGTTGCTTCAGAGTTGATCTCATCTGAACTTGCCTCCTGAAAGCTGCTTGTCCATCGATCTGGGTTTTTTTAAGGCCCCAAGATCTTCTGGGCTCCTGATTTGACGGTTTAATTGCAGATTTGAACATCTGACTACCATCCATGGTCAGGACGCCCGATTTAGAGCAGAACCATGACCCTGCAGACACAACTTGGACCAGGTTGGGTGAAAAGGAAGGATATGGAAAAAACGTTGTTGACCTTGCTGTCGATTCGGTACCTTGACGCCGGATCTTGAGGATTCGATGACTGCAGATCTGTACTAAAGGCAGATCTGTGACCCCATTGTGCAGATTCATGACATTGAGCTCCCCTGCTTGGATGCCGCTGAAGTCTTTCTTCAAAAGAAAAAGCTCCCCTTCCTTTACGCGTTCAGTGACTCGAGCGCCAGAAACGAGTTTAAATCCTTCAATTCCTTATGCACTCAGGCTGATGCCAACGGCCCCCGCAGAGACGTCTTCCTTCTTCGAGACCAAGAGTTTTGCTGGCGTGGAGACCAAGAAACGCATATCTCCATGAACCTCTCTGCATGCAGTAAAACTTCAAGAATGTGCCAGGATTTGGGTTCCATGTAAATTTTCGAAAGCCATTTTACGCCTTCTCGGAACGCCAGGTTATCTGCAGCAAAAAAATCATTCAACACAGAGGGCGCCAGAGAGCCATAAACCGTTGAAACCCTCGACTCCATCCGCGCAATCTCGTGTTACTCACTGCTCCCTCAAAAAAAATAAAAAATAAAAAAATGGGGGGGGGTGAATCAGTATTAGTAACTCAATAATTTTTTATTTTCATAGGAATATTTTCATACGCTACTTTAGCTAAGTGAACTAGCATGTACATGCGACTGTTATTAAAGCAACCAGAATATATGTAGAGAACTTTTGATTTACCCAATTTATCATGTATTGAACTTTTAACCAGTATGTCAGATGTTGTTAAGAAAATGCAGTAAATGCAGAATAAAGCATAAGCATCACACATGAACACCAAGATATAAGGTGGAAACCCAATGTGGGTAAAAACCACCTGCTGCTGTCGTCTCTGTATTCTTTTACTAATAATAAAATTCTATTTACAATTTTGTACTAGTGCAGACTTATACCAGTACGCACGCTTCTACCTGCAGAAGGCTACAACCTTCTCTCATTTTGCAGCTACTACTGGAAGGGAGCTACAACCCCCTAGCTCTTGTACTAGCCAATATGTTTACTAGTACGTAGGTTCCGACCTACAAAAGGCTATGACCTTCTTTCTTCCTTCAGGGACCACATTTCATAAATTTTCAGACTGGATCCATCAACAACATTATTAGTGTAATTCAATCATCAAATATATCTGTATCAACCAATCACCTTTTGAACCAATCCACAACCGAATCAATCAATCACTTTAACAACCCATCAATCTG
The DNA here is from genome assembly GCA_031772625.1 of Pinus tabuliformis. Taxonomy (NCBI): domain Eukaryota; kingdom Viridiplantae; phylum Streptophyta; class Pinopsida; order Pinales; family Pinaceae; genus Pinus; species Pinus tabuliformis. Next base: position 481,086,098 of record CM062806.1, on the reverse strand, counting down.
ATCATTCAAAATACTGTCACCAAACTATAGTAACCAGAACCCAAACAAGAACCCAGAACATTGCAACAACAAACGGATACAACTGAAACATACTTTATAAGGTATACGCTACTTCCATGTGTCGAACCTGCGTGTGTACACACTTTTACCAAGGCGAACCAACGTACATTTCTGCAAATCAAATTTATGATGTATACGCTGCTTTGATACGCAGAACTAGCATGTATACGCTCCTTTTCTAAAGTGAACCTGCGTACAGATCTGTAAATGATGATTTAAACATTAAAACTATTCCAGACTTCAGTCATACCCAGATCATCAAATTTACAGACTACAACATGCATCAGTTATTCAGATACATGATCAAACCACATAAAGATAATTCATTTCAAGCCTTCAGATCCCAATACATCATTAGATCTTATCCTTCATCAAGCGTTAAGGTTCATCCTTGGTTCATATCCAGCAATGCACCATAACCTAATAACCTGCATACTAGATCTCACATTTCATTAGATTTTTGATACTTGCACACCTTGGCCTAATGATCTTCTCCTCCTTTTATATTTTTAGACCTTTCTCAATACCATGGACCAAAACCACTTAGGACCAATACCTTGGACCAAATACTTAGGGTCAATACCTTGGACCATATACCTTGGACCAATACCATGAACCAAATACTTCCGACCAAAAACATACTTTTCGAAGGTATACATGTTTTTCCTTTTGTGAAAGTGCGTGTGTATGTATACGTGACTTTGTATATAGTCAACCCGTGTGTATACATGGCTTGGTCAATGGTGAACCTGCGTATACCTCTCTTTCTTCAATTTGTGAAGACTGATCTCTAATTCTTTGTTGTTTACCTGCTATACTGTGATCTTTCATTTGAGTGAGTTGCCATCAAGGACAATACTTGTATCATAATGCCAACAATCTCCCCCTTTGGACTTGATGGCAACAACCACACCAAGTCACTTTCCCCCTTTGACATCAAGGGCAAAGGGTCATGCTCCCCCTGAGTACATGCTGAAATCTCTGATATGTTGAAGTGTACTGATTGTGCTTCCATAATCGAGTCCATGCTCCCCCTGAGTACATGTTGAAATCTTTGATATGCTGAAGTGTACTCATGGAGCTCCCATGATCAAGTCCATGCTCCCCCTGAGCACAAGCAAAGTCTACAAGAAGATGACTCTATACCAAGGACCTACCTATCACCAATGACTCATACATACATCCATCTCCCAACCAAGTGGGATATACCAAATTTGAATCATCCACCCAACCAAGTGGGGATATACCATTTGTTTATACATGACTGAAATATAGCAGTTATTACATCATCCTTCCCATGCATAGTGGGGTATAAATTACATCATGTGACCAAGAGGGACTCATCATACAAATACAAATTATTATATCATGGGTCTTGATATGACCTTTACATTGAATGATATACATGATATTTATAACAGAGACCAAAAATCTAAACAAGACCACGATAATCATCAGCAACTATCATACACCATGTATGATCTGCTCCATAAGCATCTGTTAACAACATCTAGACCATCAACATGGATATGTCCATCAAAAATAATCTCTTGAATCAAAACAACTATGCGGATTTGTACCAAGACCTTCTAAGATAATGCCAACAATGCATTATTATAAGCATATGCTCCCCCTGAACCTGTGCCAGATGTTCATTATCAGATCTAATCATTGCATATATCAGAATAATTATCAAGGCATCACCAACATATTTCCACATGTCATCAGTAGACTGTAACCGTCATGAAACACAGTAGATAATTCACTGAACCATATCAGACCCCTTTCTCCTGAGTCTGTCCCACTGCTTTTCCTCAAACCAACATATACACAACTGTTCCCTTAGAAACCGGCGTATGTATGCGACCACACTTCATGAAACTCGTGTATAACAACCTTTCTCAAAAAAATAGATTTTAACAACAGGATGATGCAGCAACTACTCCCAGTTTCTGTCTGAGATATCCAAATGTCTCTCTGGGCAGTGGTTTAGTGAATATATCAGCAACTTGTTCTTTGGAGGGAACATACTCCAATTTGACCTTTTTTTCAAGCACTTGTTCACGTAGAAAATGATATTTGATGGGTATGTGCTTGGTCTTGGAGTGCATGAAAGGATTCTTTGAAATACTAATGGCACTTGTATTATCAGATAGAATGGAGATGGGTGTAGTACATGTGATCTGAATGTCTTGCAAGGTTTGTATCATCCAAAGTAGTTGTGTGCAGCAAGATGTAGAAACCACATATTCTACTTCAATTGTAGATAATGCAATTGAACTTTGTTTCTTGCTGAACCATGACACTAACCTAGAACCCATATAGAATGCACCACCACTAGTGCTTTTTCTATCATCAACACTTCCTGCCCAATCTGCATTTGTATATGCATGAAGTGTAAGGTCTGCATCTCTAGGATACCATAAACCAAAGTTCTGTGTTCCTTGAAGATATTTGAAAATCCTTTTGATTGCCTGAAGGTGTGCTTCCTTTGTATTTTCTTGAAATATTCCAACTATTCCTATTGCATGCATGATGTCAGGTCGAGTACCTGTTAAATAAAGCAAACTACCAATCATGGATCTATAAGTTGGTTGATGTACTGCTGCTGATTCATCATTTGAGCTAAGACTGCATCCGGTTACCTTTCGGGTACATACTGGTTTAGAATCTTCCATGCTGTACTTTTTCAAGATCTGTTTGAGATATTTGGTCTGTGACAGAAAAATACCATCTTTATTTTGTTGAACTTGTAGACCAAGAAAACAGGTAAGCTCACCAAGCAATGAAATTTTAAATTCATATTGCATTACTGAAGCAAAATTTCGACTCAAGGATTCTTCATTGCTACCAAAAATCATATGATCAACATAAACAACAATTATTAGCAATTTATTATTGTCAATCTTTGTATATAGATTGTTATTTGCTGACCCATTTGAAAAACCCTGTTGGTGGAGATATTTGTCAAGACAGTAATACCAGGCCCTTGGAACCTGTATTAGACCATAGAGAACCTTTCTGAGTCTGCATACAAGTTTTGCATCATTTCCAAGAATGAATCCTTCTAGTTGTTCAATATAGACTTCTTCTTCTAAGTCTCCATTAAGAAAGGCAGATTTTACATCCATTTGGTATACTTTGAATTTCTGAAAACTAGAAAGAGCAAGAAACATTCTTATGGCTTCAAGTCTAGCAACAAGTGCAAATGTTTCTTCAAAATCTATACCTTCTTGTTGAGCATATCCTTTGCAAACAAGTCTGGCCTTGTTTCTAATAACTTCTCCATTTTCGTTCAGTTTTTTTTTGAATATCCATTTAGTTCCTATGATATTTTTATCATGAGGTCTAGGAACTAATTCCCAAGTATTATTCTTTTCAATTTTCTCAAGTTCTTCATTCATGGCCTTGACCCAACATTCATCTTTGCATGCTTCATTTACATTTTGAGGTTTGGTGGAAGACAGTAATGCTAGATAGCTTGAGGCTTCTGAAATAGTTCTTCTTGTCTGCACAGCTGCCCCTTTTTCCCCTAAAATTTGAGATTTTGGATGATTTTTTTGAGCATACCTGGATGAAGTCTTTTCTTCTACTGTTATCTATTCTTTTGGTGTCTCATTGGTTTCTTCTTCAGAATCAGTGTGATTTGATGTGGGAAAATGATCCTCATCTTCTTCATGGTCATAATCTTTGGTTTTTATCTGTTTTGGATTTTTGCATGCTTCATCAACCACAACATCAATACTTTCAATAATTTTCCCAAGTCTTTTATTATAACATTTATATCCTTTACTTCGAGAAGAGTAGCCAAGAAGAATACCTTCATTTGCTTTGGGTTCAAACTTACCAAGATTTTCATCAGTTCTTTTGTTGTAACATTTTCTTCCAAAAACTTTGAAGTATTTTACAGTAGGAGTCTTACCATACCAAAGTTCATGTGGAGTTTGAGTGCTATTTACCCGAACATTTTCTTGGTTGAGAATAGTGATGGTGGTAAATGTGGCTTCACCCCAGAAGGTTGCAGGAGTTCCTGATTCATCTAGCATAGCTCGAGCCATTTGTTGAACAGTGTTGTTCATCCTTTCTACCACTCCATTTTTCTAAGGAGTCCTTGCGGTGGAAAAGTGCCTTTTTATTCCATGTTGTTCACAAAAATCAAAGAACTCATCTAAGGTAAATTCCCCTCCTCAATCAGATCTAAGGAATTTGATTTTACGACCTGATTCATTTTCAACCAAAGCTTTGAAGGCTTTGAATTTTTCAAATGCTTCATCTTTATGCTTTAGAAGACCTATCCAACACATTCTGGAAAAATCATCAATGAACAATATAAAGTATTCTTCTCCACGAAGTGACTTTTTCCTTGATGGTCCACATAAATCAGTATGAACAACCTCAAGAGGCTTACTATCTGACCCTTCCTTTTCAATGAAGTGCGATCTGGTTTGATTACCGAATTGACATGATTTGCATATTGTATTTTCAGGAATGTTGATATCAGGAAGATCACGAACAGCCTTGAATCTACATGTTTTTCTTATTTGAGAAAAGCTTAGATGCCCCAATATTCTATGCCATAGCCAGTGTTCATCATTTTTGCTTAGATATCATTTTTGTTGTCCTCCCTTGAATATGTATAAGTTTTTTTGAGTTCTTGTACCTTTGATCACGGTTTCTCCTGTATCAAGCTCATGAACAACACATCCGTTTGATCGAAATACCACTTCATTTCCTTGATCACACATTTGACTGACACTCAACAGGTTATGCTTTAGACCATCAACATACATAACATTCCCAACTTTAACCTTTTCTTTCAAGAAAACAGAGCCTTTACCTTTTATGACAACAGTAGTGTTGTTTCCAAATGAGACATTATTTTCCTTTTCTAAGGCATTATATGAGTGAAGTTTTTCTTTGTCACCTGTCATGTGTTTTGAGCGTCCACTGTCGATGTACCACTTATTTTATTGTCCTTCTGCATACAAGGCTATACCACATCTTTCTATTTGCAGTTCTTTCTTTCTCCATATTTTGGATTTTAATGGAGTTTTCTCTTCTTAAGATATTTGTCGAAATTTACTCCTGCATTCAAATTCTTCATGGCCGAAGTTGTTACAGATTGAGCATTCTATTTCATTTTCAAGAAGAGAAAAGTTTTTGTAGGAAATTTTCTTGATCCTTGTCACATTCCTTTGATTTCGTGCTTCTCTAGTCATGATGATCTTGTAAGCAGCACATTGAGCAGCTTTGTGTCCAAAGTTATGACATGAAAAACATTGACCATTAAAGAAGTTCCTGCGATTATCGAATCTACTAACCTGGTGATTGCAGTTTGTATTGATATTCATCCTTGAAGAATATTGAGTATGATTTACTTGAGGTTGGTTGTGGCTTCTGTTCATCCTTGAAGTAAATTGAGCCTGATTAAGCTGGTGATCTGCTTTATGCCTTTGCTGACGATTGTCAAACTGTTCACTGCTCTTTGCTGCATCAAGATAGCTTTTAGTGGAGGTTGACAGCTTCCATGATTGAGGTGGTTCTTCAGTATATCCAAGACCTGTCTTTATCAGAGGAGAATGCTGCACCTTGATAATTTCATTTAAGGTTTCTAATCCTTTAGCGAATCTAAGATTGAGAGATTTTGTTTTCTCAAGATCCTTTCTTAGACCCACAATTTCACATTCTAGTTGTTCATTGTGTTTTTCTCTTTCAGCAAGTTGATATGTCAAGGTATCTATAATCATATTATTTTCTTGTAAAATGATTTTGAGTTTAGAAATTTCTTCATGAAGTTCATCTTCTTCTAAAGCATCAAAAAATTTATCATCTTCATAAGCCATTAGAATTCTATAGTCATTAATATTTTCATCTTCATCACTATTTGATAATCCCAGCTATCTTCATGAGTATAGTAGCTCTTTTTATTTACACTTTGTTTTCTATTCCATTTAGCATATTCCTTCCCTTAAATTTATCTTTATGAGGACATTTGGTAGCATAACGACCAAATCTACCACATGCAAAGCATTTGAAAGGTAAGTTACCTCTAAATCTTCCAGAACCTTGTTGAAGCTTCTTGACAAAATTTACTTCATCCTCTTCTTCTGAAATATGTCCTAATTCATTGAGTTCTTCTTTTCCTTTTGCTGAAGTTTTAAATGCAGCTTCTCTCATATCTGATGGGCCTCCTTTTCTCATTGATCCAGGTGGATGTTGGTGGCCACCCACCTATCCCATTTGGACCCCCACAACTGTCTCTTTCAGTTTTTCAGTTTCCTTAATCATAGCACAATTTACTATTTTTAGCAGTTTTTCGGGTCCTAAACTTCCGGAGCCGTTTTGAGGCCCTAAACGACGTTTTTTGGGAAATCCACCTCCAGCGATTTTTCTGATAAAAATTGTCTTTTCCATCGTAGTCCTCGGAGAGATCTTTCAAACGGGCTATCATGCGCGTCAAACGGAGATAATACGACCAATTCGCGACCCTGGGAAGTTGGCTGTCCAACTCACCCTAAAACGGGGCCCACAATTTGGCGTTTCATCTTCTAGGGTTAGGTTTTGGAATGTGAAGGGTTTTCCATTGTTTCTCAATAATAAATAGGCCTTCGAGCCTCATTGTAAACACAGCTCAAAACAATTCAGAGGCATGTAGCCGACACATCTCTTCTCAGAGATAAGCTACCATCGCCCTAGCTGGGTTATTTCTATTTGTAAGCATATTTCAGTATTTTACAGTAATGAAATGAAGTATTATTTCCGTTGCATATCTGTTTTTATGGTTATCGCATCTCTGTATTTATGGTTATCTCTGTAATCTATTGCATTCCTGCTTAAATCCGGATCACTCATCTCAAAGGTAGTTAAGATTCTGTGAAGCTGTGTCATAGTAATAGTCTGTAGATCCTGTTTTTCTTCTATGGCAGATACTTTTGACTCAAATTTAGCAAACAAGGATCTTAATACTTTCTCAACTAAGGTAACTTCCTTTATCTCTTTACCCAGATTTTTCATGCAATTAACAACCTCATCTATATGTAAGAAGTAACTAGCAATAATTTCATCATTGTGCATCGTAAGAGTTTCATATTGAATTCTAAGTGTTTGTAGTTTAGCACGTTTTGCCTGAAAGTCTCCTTCGTAGCTTAGAACGATTTTGTCCCATATTTCTATGAATGATTTGAGCTGAATAACTTTGACAAACTCTAATTGTGACAGACTTCCCAGTAATGTATTGACAGCCTTGGCATTGGTTTCATATTTCTTTTTACCTTCCGTATCTGTAGGAATTGCTGATGGAAATGTATATCCTCCTTCCGTGATTTCCCGGATATCTATTCCAAATGATTGAAGGTAGGTTGTGGTTCTTATCTTCCAATAAACAAAGTTGCTCCCATCAAAGATTTGCGGTCTGATGGATCCGCTGCTTTCTTGATTACTCATGATGATGGATCTTCCTTCAAGCGATCAAGCTTTTTCAGAAGGACCTACTCTGATTCCAATTGTTGGAAATAATATTGAGAGGGGGGGTGAATCAGTATTAGTAACTCAATAATTTTTTATTTTCATAGGCATATTTGCATACGCTACTTTAGCTAAGAGAACTAGTGTGTACACGCACCTGTTATTAAAGCAACCAGCCTATATGCAGAGAACTTTTGATTTACCCAATTTATCATGTATTAAACTTTTAACCAGTATGTTAGATGTTGTTAAGACAGTGCAGTAAAAGCAGAATAAAGCATAAACATCACACATGAACACCAAGATATAAGGTGGAAACCATTGTGGGTAAAAACCACCTGCTGCTATCGTCTCTGTCTTCTTTTACTAACAAGAAAATTATGTCTACAATTTTGTACTGGTGTAGACTTATACCAGTACGCAGGCTTCTACTTGCGGAAGGCTGCAACCTTCTCTCGTTTTCCAGCTACTACTGGAAGGTCGCTGTTAGCTCTGCTACAACTTCAGTGTTTAAAGGTTAAAATAAGATTGGACAATGCTGGTTTTCGTTGCTAAGGTGCTCGCAGTTGTTAGTTTCCTTTTCTCCCTCATTCTCATTGTAACTCCATAGCCATACCTTCTCTATTTCTTTCCCTTCAACCCCCTTATTCTCCTTCGTTACCCCTTAATCCCTTCATAACCACGTTTATCTTTTTTCCTTTAATCCCCGGGCATTTTATTGTTTAACATTAAATCCCCGATAGCCCTTTGTAAATGGTATTAACCTATTTTTTGATTATAATACCGTGCATCCACATAACCCTTAGTTGACCCTGGGCCCCACCTGCCTTGTCACATCATCTGTCATTTCAATAATAAACCCATGTAGTTATTTCGATCGCCCGATCTTTTGCTCGCTCATCCAACGTCATACGCAAATCCCGCTCTGTCAACCTTCATGTTATTAATCCTTGGGGAGGTGGTATTCCACTTGCCACGTGTATTCATGTTATTACATCGCGCTCACCTGTACGTAAACCTCTGCAGCTCAAAGGTGGTGTAGGAAAACCGCCTCCCGCCATCGTACCGTCTCCTCGCCGGTTAACCCATGATCAACTTCATCTCCCGTCAGCCGTCGGATCTCCACAATCATGATCTGAAAGCCCTCATTCATATGCCTCCCGATAGCTCATTCTAGCATGATCTCAGCCGTCCATCTCTCTAATTTAATGGCTCATATTCAAATTGTGTTTTTGTACTATCCCATTTCCTTCCGTCAGCATATCTTGATCATCCATGCAATTCATCCAACGGCTAGTATTCCTCCTCGGCCCTTATCCATTTTTTATGTATATTACTGTGTTTTTTGCTAATTTTGGGCGTGCGAAGAAGCAAGTTATGGGCCAGCTACCTGCATTCAATCATCAGCTACCCTCGAGCAGTTCAACTATGCAGCAGTTATGGAAATTTATTCGGTCAGCATTCCACCTGTTCAAGGAGTACATCAAAGTACTGTAGAATGTCAAATTTGTTAATTAAAACAGTCAGAATGTATTAGAGCCCACAACATTTTGTAAATGTGGTTGGTGATCCATTAAGACACCTCCACGCATACCCTAGCAGAGATTGTTGTAAACTGATTCTATATATGCCTGAAAAAGCGATGTCATCAGGGGGATGAGTGTTAGATGAAGTGTTAGTGTGTTGTAAACTTCAACTTCTAGAGACTATAACTACTTTGTGACCTGCAGCTTTTGGTCTTCATTTCCAATTAATACAAGCTTCTTTTGTTGTCATTTGCTCACTTTTCACTTATTCTTGTTCCAGGCTGTGCCTCTCTTGCATTAATTCATGAGTTGTGAATGTTTAGCATCAGAGGGGCTGTCATCCCACCTCTGTGTTAGGATTTAGTTGTTCATTCAATTTTCTTGCAGGTTTTTGTTGTTTTAATGCATAGAGAGTTGTCATCCTGTCTGTGTATTAGATAATAGTTTTACAGAAATCCTTTCTGGTTGCAGCTAGCCATCACAGGGTCTTGTGTATCTAATGGTGCAGTCAGTCTTCTCCATCATCAGATTTTGTTTACACTGTGAGTAATTGGTGGTTAAAAGCCTTGTAGTTTGGGGGTGTTCACCCATATCTGGGGTTAAGCATAGTCGGAGTGGTTATCTAGCTTGAATGTGCAGCATTTCTTTCATTCATCCACCATTTATCGAACATTCTATTGAGTTTTTTGTAATGTTCCCGAGCATCACTGATATACAAGCTAGGTGAGTTTCTTGGGGTGATAACAGGAGCTACAACCCCCTAGCTCTTGTGCTAGCCGATATGTTTACTAGTACGTAGGTGCTGACCTACAAAAGGCTACGACCTTCTTTCTTCCTTCAGGGACCACGTTTCATAAATTTTCAACTGGATCCATCAACAACATTATAAGTGTAATTCAATCATCAAATATGTCTGTATCAACCAATCACCTTTTGAACCAATCCACAACTGAATCAATCAATCACTTTGACAACCCATCAATCTGATCATTCAGAATACTGTCACCAGACTACAATAACCAGACCCCAAACCAAAACCCAGAACACTGCAACAACAAACAAATACAACTGAGACATACTTTATAAGGTATACGCTACTTCCATGTGTCGAACCTACGTGTGTACGCGCTTTTACTAAGGTGAACCAGCATACAGATCTGCAAATCAAATTTATGATGTATACGCTACTTTGATATGCAAAACCACCGTGTATATGTTCCTTTTCTAAAGTGAACCTGCGTACATATCTATAAATGATGATTTAATCATTACAACTATTCTAGACTTTAGTCATACCCAAATCATCACATTTACAGACTACAACATGCGTCAGTTATTCATATACATGATCAAACCACATAAAGATAATTCATTTCAAGCCTTAAGATCCCGATACATCATTAGATCTTATCCTTCATCAAGCGTTAAGGTTCAACCTTGGTCCAGATCCAACAATGCACCATAACCCAATAACCTTCATACTAGATCTCACACTTCGTCAGATATTCGATACTTGCACACCTTGGCCTAATGATCTTCTCCTCCTTTTATAGTTTTAGACCTTTCTTAATACCATGGACCAAAACCACTTAGGACCAATACCTTGGACCAAATACTTAGGGTCAATACCTCGGACAAAATACCTTGGACCAATACCATCGATCAAAATACCATGGACCAAAAACTTAGTTTTCCAAGGTATACGCGTTTTTCATTTTGTGAAAGTGCATGTGTACATATACGCGACTTTGTATACAGTGAACCTACGTGTATATGCGGCTTGGTCAATGGTGAACCTGCGTATACCTCTCTTTCTTCATTTTGTGAAGACTGATCTGTAATTCTTTGTTGTTTATCTGCTATACTATGATCTTTCATCTGAGTGAGTTGCCATTAAGGACAATACCTGTATCATAATGCCAACAAGGTGTCTATGTTATTCCCTGTTCCTGTGGGACCCCTACATTGGTGAGACGGGTCGTTCTATTAATCAAACGATTAATGAGCACTCAGCTGACTTAAAACATGGGAGGACCTAGTCGTATGCCTTAGCAGAGCATGCTGAAAAGATGAAACATCATGTATGTATTGAGGAGGCTCGTGTTATTGCTAGGGTTGCTCAGTTTCGTCACAGGAAATTTAGGGAAGAAATTGAGATTGAAAAAAGGCCAAACAATCTCAATAGAGATGACGGCAGGAAAATCAGCAGTTGTTGGATCCTGCCCTCTCTTCCTAGCCATTTCCCCCTTCCCCCACTCCTTTTGTTGTTCTTCCCCCTCATTTTCTAGATTATCAATTTTTCCTTTTTATCGTCCCTTTAATTTTTATATTTTTTTTTCACCTGTTCTCTTTCCCTTCCTCTCGATTTATATTAAAAGCTTTATTGTTGCTTAAGAAATAAAATTCCTTTTATAAAAACTTTCTTTTACTTATTAGTGATGAATGATTTTTATGATGAACTAACCTTCTTTAAAACAAGCTTATTCTCCTTATCGGTTTTTTTTTTTGATCCCTTATTCAACTACCTTAATAAGTTATCCTTTAAAGGCTTAAGTTAATTTATTTTAATAGCTTTATTAATAAGATCAATTAATAGATCTAACAACAATTAGTCGTTATGGTAATAAATATAACAATACTGACTTACAATTAGATTTTTTTATTTTTATTAACGTCTTTGATTAAATTTAAATTAAAACTAACTTACAATTAATTAACTAAATATTTAATTTTAAATAAATATGAAATATTTAATTATATAAATCTTATGTGTATTTAATGTAACCCCTTTTAATTCATGTTAATTAAATATGTTACCTTATTTACATTAACTATTTAATTATATGTAAATTTAAAACCATTTTGATTTAATAATAGTAAAACTAACTTACTGTTGATTTAATAATTATTTAAATATGAAACTTTAACTTATTTATTTATTTAATATATTACCTAGTTTTTATTTGATACTTAACTACCTTTCAATTAACTAACTAAATATTTATTTATCTTACTTAAATATATGTCACTAATTCCTATTGATTATTTTTTATATAGTTATGCTCTCCTATCCCTGTCCCTTGGTCCAGTCTGACTAGCCGTTTCCCAGTCAAATATAGCCGTTAGCCGGTCTAGCCGTTTCCCAGTCAAATATAGCCGTTAGCCGGTCTAGCCTTCCAATTCAATATAGTCGTTGCCTGGTCAAATATAGCCATTGGATGTTCTGCTCTGACTATTTAACATGCAGCATAAATCTGATTCTTCAACTTGTCCTGACGATGAACCACACTGGTTCGTTCGAAACGCTTTGACAAAGGAATTCGAATATGATTTATGTTGAAAATTCTTCTTAAAAAATTGAACGATTGCCGTTCAATTGATTGAACATCACATTTTTCTTTTTTCATATTTCATTGTTCAAACAATTGAACGTTTGTCGTTCAATTGATTGAACAAAACAATTGAATGTTTGTCATTCAATTGATCGAACACCGCTTTTTTTTTTCACTGTTCAAACAATTGAACATTTTTCATTCAATTGATTGAACATCACATTTTTCTTTTTGATTTTGCTCTTCAAACAATGAATGTTTGTTGTTCAATTGAGTGAACAACACATTTTCATTTTTTGTTTTTCGTTGTTCAAACAATTGAACGTTTGTCGTTCAATTGATCGAACAACACACTTTCTTTTTTATTTTTCTGTTCAAATAATTGAGCGTTTGTCGTTCAATTGATTGAACATAACATTTTCTTTTTTGTTTTTCGCTGTTCAAACAATTGAACGTTTGCAATTCAATTGATTGAACAACACATTTTTCTTTTTGATTTCATTGTTCAAACAATTGAACGTTTGTGGTTCAATTGATTGAACAACACACTTTCTTTTTTATTTTGTTGTTCAAACAATCAAATGTTTGTTGTTCAATTAAGTGAAAAACACAATTTCTTCTTTGTTTTCATTGTTCAAACAAATGAACGTCTGTCGTTCAATTGATTGAACAACACATTTTGTTCTTTTTGTTTTTCGTTGTTCAAACAAATGAACGTCTGTCGTTCAATTGATTGAACAACACATTTTGTTCTTTTTGTTTTACGTTGTTCAAACAATTGAACTATTTTCATTCAATTGATTGAACAATGCATTTTCTTTCTTATTTGTTTCCATTGTTCAAACTATTGAGCGATTGTCGTTCAATTGATTGAACAACACAATTTTTTTTCGTATTTGGTTTCGCTGCCCACAAAATTGAATGATTCATGTTCAATTGATTGAACAACATAATTTCCTTTCTGTTTTTCGCTGTTCAAACCATTGAACGATTGTCGTTCAATTGATTGAATATCACAATTTGTTTTCATGTGTTTTCACTGTTCAAACAATTGAACAACTGTTGTTCAATTGATTGAACAACACATATTTCTTTCTTATTCTTCTTCTTATTTTTTTTTTGTTTTGTTTTGCCATTCGAGCAATTGAACGATTGTTCAATTGATTGAACAACACTTTTGTTTTTGATTGATTTCGTTGTGCAACCGATTTAATGATTGTCGTTCAATCAATTGAACAACACTTTTCATTTTCTATTTTGATTTTTCCATTCAAACAATTGAACGATTGCCATTCAATCGATTGAACAACACCTTTTAAGAAGCTAAATTGTGAAATTTTCTCATTTTTCTCTTCATCATTCTGCCATTTTCTTCTTCTTTTGTATTGCAAATAAACACCATTTGAATTGATTTGTGCCTCTTCTAAAGAAAAACGGTAATAAAAATATCATTATGACTTCTAAAAGCCTTTTAATAATTATCTTTATCCATAAGCTAATACGGTGTATCTTTACAATGACTATTTGAACATCTTTTCTTTTGGACACATCATGAAATGATCCATTATCCTTAATCCATGATGGCTTATGCTTATACTCCCAAATGTATAAAACTCATTGATATAATGATAAGGGGATAAGAGTATAACACTTTCACTAGCATCTTTTTACTTCTTACACCATCCCTGACTCTTGAGGAGCAAATGAGCGTCCCTTTTTCTACATTAAGAATTCCAAAAGAAAAATAAAATATCAAAATGTTGAAAACATTGTCTAAAGAGGATAGGGGGTCTCATCACGAGCCAACCTACCATGATCATAAGGATGTAACAGGTGACATTCCAATTTGGCTACCAAACCAAGGGAATGACCTTCTTGATAATTAATATGTTAGAAGAATAGGGGATCCCATCCCGAGCCAGCTTGATCATTTTGTTACACCCTGCCTAGGCTATGAACCCTTGCTGGCAGCAGTGGCTCTGCTTGTGGCATTGGAATATCATCTTATATTTCCATATGAATTCTACCTCTTATCACCTATGAATTTATTTCTAATGCCAATTTCCATTTGGTAGCACTTTTACAAGATGAATAGCATGGTGACTTTAACCCATATTCATTATATTCTATACGTCTAAGCATTGAATGAAAGTCATTAAACACATATCGTTGATTATGTTGATGTGATTAATTCCACTCACGGTAAATATCTTTGACATAATGACTTAAAATTGTTGTTTTTATTTGATTTGGCCAATTCACGTTTGACGGTAAATATTGCTTAAATGCTTTATTGATTTGCGTGTTGTGTTTTTATATTGGTGTTGGCATTTATTTCGCATTGGTATATTTGCTTGTTTTTTGTGTGCTAAAAGGACGTGGATGCCCTTTTCGCGTCAGCAAGGGGATGGCCTGCGTATGCATGACACATATCCCAGTTATGAATAACTATGTGACAATCATTCGGATTACCTCTGGAGTATGAATTGCATGATGAACATGAATGTGTAATAATTAGCAGGAAATTATGATTGGATGAAGAATGGCAACCATTATGGTAGGCATGCGAACATATGATTCTATGTTAAGTATGGCTGACAGGATGAATGACTTAACTAAAAACGATAATAAGTATCCAAGCAATGTCATTTCCCTGTTAATTGTTGTAATAAACATTGCTATTGTTTTTCATTACAGGGGTAAAACGCAATTGTATACAAGAAAACCATCCTCAAGTGCAGTAGCCATGGGCGGAAGAGCAATCTAGAGTGAACCTCCAGTACTGATGGTGTTGGATCAAGCTTGAAAAATCCTTGAATGTGTTGGCTGGATGCAGTATTTAAACATATTCGAGGGATTCCATGAAGAGCTAACGCTGGAATTTCTGAAAAAATCTACAGAATGGTAGTGCATTGGTCAAAGGCATAAGCATGATGGTTTCTGAAGAATCCATATTCGAAGTCACTAGACTTCTGGCCGAAGGGGCGAAATGGGTAGATAAACACGTCCTTTTATACAATGCAATTGAAGCATCCAGGACCCAGGGCGAGCGGCTGGTACGAACAGGGAAAGGAATTCATCCTTCGGAATTACAGCAACCGTGGCAAGAACTGGCGGTAATCGTCCAAAGATACATCACCTGCGACGACCGACATGATGTGGTAAAGCCCTGACAACTGAAACTTCTAGCCATTTTAAAGCAAAAAATTTCAATTAATTTACCATTTTATCTAAATTTCCTGTTACACAATGTTGCCAGATGGGTAAGGACAACCAAGGACCCACATAGTGTAATCATCCATCATGGGTTAATTAAGTTAATGATCACAAACAGATTGGCACAGCAACAATTAACATGGGACAGTGTCAGAAATCCTACCTTGGTTCCACCCCCGGAAAATGTAGAAATAGAGCAGCAAGGGCCAAGAACCCCAGGCCCAAAGAGAACACTAAAGAGCAAGAGTCCCTTTGCACCCCTAGAATCAGCTAAGTGTAGGTGCTTTGTGCAAGTAAAAGTCCAGTAGTGCATCCCAATCCAAGCAGACGAAGCCAGACCATCCAGCACACCTCCTCGTAGTTCGCAAGACCCTCCTTTGCAAGACTATGAAGAGGAAGTGGCCAGGGTTTTGGGAAGCATGGGAGTGTTTACCGAAGGTAGGGAACAACTAGGGAACATTGAAAAATAGAATTGTACCCCTGACCAGTCGGCCCCTGTTGACAGTCCTGGTCATGAACAAACCCAGCCATGCACTGATGCCATGGAGGAACAGAGGGAGTCAATTCCTTCTATGGAAACACCCCTCGAAGCCAAGGTACATGAAGGAGAAGCCAGCAGAAAGGAAACTCAAATAGTAGGCTCCAGTCCAGTGGACCCCCAACAGAAGGAAACCCTGAAGATGAAAACTTGAGAGATGCCAATCAACCAAGTGACACTCCCTTTTCAAAGTCCCCTGCGAACGAGGCCTATCAAGGAGAAGTCCACGAGAATGATAATTTTTCAGGAGATATCATTACATTGGGATCTCCTGAAAATGGAAAACATAATAACTATGAGTTGGAAGAAGAAATTCCACCAGAAGACATAGTTCGAATTGGGAACATCCCTGATGATGACATGGTACAGCCTGTACATGAAGTAGAGGATAACGTAGCTTTAGAAGAAGGCCCTAGAGTAGAGAAGCCCTATAGATATAGGCTTAGAAAGATGCTCAGAAAGTGCAGAAGACAGAAGCAAGTAATCAGGCAATTGAAATATTGGTTAAAAGAGGCAACCAGAACCAGGAAATTGAAAGTGGAAATGGAAACTACAAGAATGAAAATAGAAAAATGTTCTGCGAAGGATGTTGAGACTCAAACAGAGTTTCTTCAGGTTTGCCCAAAATAAATGCATATTGAGCCAGCTATGATAGAAGAAATTACCATGCAAAATGAGGACCCCTGTATCTTTTCGTAGGGAACTCAAATGGACCACCCCAGTGCGGAAATTGTTGTCCAAATAGATGTTGAAGAAGATGTTCGAGTTATTCAAGAAGCAGCTAAAGTTGTTGTATAGACTGACCCTATGGAGACCCAGGATGGAGAGGCCCAAATAGATGAAACACCCCTTTACACCCCCTTGGTAGGAGAGGTCGTCATCAGAAAATTATAAAATGAGCTACTTATGGTTCACCAAGAACTGGTTTAGCACATGGAAAAGGTGGTCCCTCTGTATGAAAATCAAGGGTTAAAGAAAAAGTTTGAAGCACTTACCAGGACTGAAGATGAGACATTTGCTCAATATAAGGCTGAGCAAAAGAAGGTTGAAAGATTATAGGGTCAATTTCAAAAATCTAGAGAGAAAATGGAGATTGTTTGCTCTCTCTATTCAGACACCCTATCTTGCCAAGCCCCCGCCACAAGTTATTCTTTATTTCTCATGGAAAGATACCTCCTATTAAAAGTTAAGGCCGTTAAGGCTGGTAAACCGCGAGAGATCAAAACCACTCCTAAATTTATCAAATGCTTTAGAGAGCATGATGAGAAGGTTCAACGCCTCCTTTGGGAACTCTATATGCATAATTTTGTTTTAGAGGATGACAAGGACAACCACCCTACCCATTTTATAGGAGACATTCAATTTCAGGCATTCCTCTCCTTTGCTACCAATCAACTAAAATGGGCCAAGGCTAACAACACTTTCAAAATATGTGAGTATGGCATTGACCTATGGGTCACAGGGGAGCCTACACAACCATTACTCCTATCTGTCAGGCATAAACCGTTTATGAAAAAATACGGTGTTGTAGGCAAACTGGGGCCACTCCATACTGATATTATTCAGGCCTAAAAGGAATACTTCCAGGACATTAAAGAAAAAACCTTGTCTGCATCAAGGCAGAGATGGGATGTCTCCAGTAACACTATGAGAGGCCAAGATCCATTTGCGTATCGAAACTTCCAAGCTGCCTCTTCCCGTTTTTATAAATATAGAAATATGATTTTAACAATGGGGCCAAATTGGATAGGATGTCGTTATAGAACCCCAATCTTATGGTACCCTCCTGATCAATACCGTAGTGATTATAACTTGAAGGATCATGACGTAACCCAGGCTTTCGCTGTCCTTAAGAAAAATAATGGTTTTAGGAACTACAAGGAGGAAGTATATCCTTCTTATTCCCTCATTCAGTTGCATCTAAACTATACGCTCGCACGAGGACATGCAACAAGGTAAGCTAGGGAGTATGTTGAGACAAGAAAAAGGTATGATTTCTCTTCGTAAAATGCTTCATTTATCATTCATCCTTATACGATTATCTTCGTTTATAGATTAAAATGAGGAAAATATCGGCTAAAGTTGGATGAAACTATTTGGTGATAGAATAGGTTAATCTAGTACGAAAAACTGATTATTTGCTATCTTTGTATGCAGAGAAGCGGATTGGGAAAAAGTTATTCAGTTGGCAGAATAGCACAAGGCCATAAAAGGGAAAAGCTACAGCGTCTTGGGAAGACAAGGAAGCGGGAGATCAGCTCAAACAATGTTATTTTATCACATGATCAGATTTTATATTGCGAAATCCTTAGGATCTGCTGATCCTGAGGATTTGATTTTATCCAGTTTCTCTTTTATGTTATATATAGGGCTGAAAGGCAATTAGATACAGTTCAGACTTTGATAATATGTGATTATTCTTTTTTGAAAAGATATAGGTTGTTATATCAGTGAATCTATCAGTTGTTACTTGAAATTAATGAAAGAAGGTTGTGTTTGATACATCTTCGTATTCTGAGTTCTTATTAAGCAAAGGCTTCTGGCGACTCTGGGCCCAGTCACAAGAAGTTCCACTACTCCTTTGTGTTATAGTTTTATATTTAGTCTTTGCTTTATTTAATGTTCAGTTATTTCATTTATCGTGAAGATTTGTGATATTGATTCATACTGTTGTTCAATTAGATTTAGAGTGAAGTTGTGTGACATACTTAAGTAGCGCTTTGATTGGAATGAGTGAATTCATGTTGATAGTAGATTGTTCTTCATTTTAATATATGTTATCATAGATCTTGGAGGTAAGGCTGATTAACTTCTACAGATTACAATATAGACTGTTTGTTAATTAGGAATCATTTATCGCTATTTTCCGTTCAATTACCGATTGTTGTTCCCTTATTGTTGTTGTTCAATTGGGAAATGCAAGTTGATTGGGTTGTTATAGATTAACAGTGTTGTTCAATAGTTATAGTTTCGTTACTTGATTAGTATTAAGTTTATTTGAACAATTCCAATTGTAATTCTTATTTGCATTCAGTTTCAATTGATTTCGGAACAAGTTGCATAGAATTACAGAGTGTGTTGAAAGTATTTCTTCCATAGATAGTTCTTTTTAGAATTGTGTGAGTTGAATTGAAGAGTTAGCCTTTAGTGATTGCAACAATTCATCATTAGATAACCTCTAGATTCACTGCACATACTGTGTTGGAACTCTTGAGATGAAAAGACTTACCTCGAGTTGACAACTAATGTATGGATTAAGATTGTCTGTAAAAATACATCTTAGTGAGCCAACAGTAAACCAACTTCTCATCTCATCCATGATGCAGCCCATGCCTATCATATGGGTACTCTGGCTCAAGTTCGACAATTAATTTCAAATTGCGAAGCTAAATTGAACCAGCGGGCATACGTGGAATTACAAGTGGAAGATTGGCATGACTTAGTTCCCGACCCGGGACATTCTGGAGACTGCACTAGCAAGTATAAGAAAATTGTTCGCCTCTATTTGTTGATAAAAAGCATTGTATCCAAGGATATGATGAATTCTCCAGGTGGCTCTGTTAAATTTAATCCAGGTTTCTGAGAAATTTTAGAATATTTTCACTCATTCAGTTTCAAATTCAGCAACAGAATGTTCATCCCAGCTGCATCAAAAAACACATATCGTGTCTTCCTCAATCCGAATTACTGGGTTCTAGTGCAAAGGACCCAGCTCCTGTGGGGTCCTCTGATGACTAGAAATATGCTTGCTTATGGATGCACTCATTTTGGTTTAATTTTTTATGTTGTATGTTAGCTACGATTTTATGTTATAGTTATTTAGCATGTACACGGTTTCCAGAAACTCAGTCCTACAAGGCACTAGTAGAGAAACTCAACATATCTTATTTTTGGATGGAATATAATGTGGTTCGGTTGCCAATAGACCTAGTTTCCCAATGGATAAGTTGAGGCCACCAAACTTCTTGATTATGGTTGTAACCCATTTTTGCTAAAAAATAATGAATGAAAAGGTCTTGCCAAGCTTACAAAAAAAATATGTGGAGATGTAAAAGTTGCAAATACAAGTTTTATTTGATTTTATTTTGTTTGAGGTTATCTACAAAATCTTAGTCATAATGCATGTCATCAATAATTATTTTTTTCTTACACTGAAATCAATGCACAATGTTAAACTAAATACCTTGAAATTAATGTACACCATATATCTAGTTACATCATTTATTAGAAATCAACATCTTCATTAAAATCAATGCATCTAATGCAAGCAATCAAATAGGATGAGAAATCAACATCTACACTGAAATAAATGCATCTAATGAAAATAATCAAATAGTATTATAAATCAACATATACACTGAAATCAATGCATGTAATGTTGTAACGAATAAAATAACATTAGAAATCAACATATACACTGAAATAAATGCATCTAGTGTTAAAAATAAATTGGATTAGGAATCAACATCTACACTGAAATCAATGCAACCAATACAAGCTCAATCAAACAAGATTATAAATTAACATTTTTAATGAAATGAATGCATCTAATGTAAGCAATGAAATATAATTAGAAATCAAGATCTACATAGAAATCAATGCATCTAATTTGCAAGAAATCAAATAGGATTAGGAATCAACATATGTACACATAAATGAATGCATCTAGTGCAAGCAATTTTCTTCCCTTTCTCCGCACCCACTCCATCTATATCAATATGTCCCTCCATCTCTCCTTCTTTATCTCTCAATCTCACCCCCCCGGAAACACACTCTCTCTCTCTTCATATCTATCCTTCACTCCCTCCCTCCATCTATCCCTCTCTTCTTCCCTCTCTCCCCCTTCCATCTATATCTCTATCTTTATCTGTCTCTCCATTTTCATCTCTCTATATCATCCCACAAACATACACATTGTTTCTTCATATCTATCTTTATCTCTCTCCTGCTCCCTCTCCCTGTCCCCCTCTCTCTTTCCCTTCTATCCCTTTGTCTCCCCTTCTATCTCTCTTCCCTCATACTCTCATCTCTCCCTCTCTCTCCAACTGCCTTGTCAATCTCTCTCTCTCTCCATCTCCCTTACCTCTCTCTCTCTTTCTCAACCTTTCTCTGTCTACGTGTCTTTCTTCTTACCTCCCTCTCTCTCCCCTTGTTATCACCAAAAAATTGATCATCTAGCCTAATTTACTAGATGGATCGAAGTACACCATGTAAAGCCAATTTTACCATAGTAAAATTGCTTTCACTATGAGAAATTACTTAATAAACCACCTTTTTAAGTAATTTATAGTCAAACCCATGAAGAATAATTAAACAGATCATTATTTATTTGATTTTCTTGTAGGAATAATTAATTTAACCATTATTTTATTATTATTCCTTGTCATATTTGACCCAATCATGAAAGATAAACAAATAAATCATTATTTATCTTATTTTTCTCTAAGAAAAATTAATTAAACATTAATTAATTATTATTCTTAAATTTAACTAAATCCCTTAGGAGTAATTAAATAAATCATTATTTCTTTATTATTCCTTAACTAATTCCTTAAGATGATAATATATCATTTGTTTATTTATTATTTCTAAATAAAAGTTTAAATACTTTTTCCCTCCTAACCAAATATAATAAAATATTCCAAGTGGTTATTCCAAGAATGGGATAAATAATATTTTATTATTGCTCATTATTCAAGGATAGCTCAATATTTTTTTATAAATAGAAGGGTTTTCCATTCATTATTCACTTTTGATTATTTTCATTGTTGCATTCACTGTTGTAACTCTGATTATTTTCATTGTTGCACACCATATTTTTACTAGGTTTATGCATTACAAATTTTTTGTTGTTGCTACACCACTTTCTAGCAGCTTACTGTCACTTGATCCTAGTCACACCGAAATTCACATCTCTTTACCGTTTTAGTGTATTTTCCATCGGTTTAGTCACCAAGAAGTATAGTGTTTGCAAACCCAATTTGGGTGGGGTTTACTTAATTGTTTTGTTGTTCATTTTCTGTTATTAATTTCAGTTTATTTTGAGCAAGTTTTTTCTTTTTTACAAACACGATCTGGGCTTAATCAATTAATAACCTTGTACACACAAGAACACCTTAAGCGAAGGGCGCTTGGTTTACACTGCCAAACCAAGACTTAACATAATAAATTTATCTCCACGCATCAAGACCCTGATATATTGTTGATCTCCCTTCACCATTTTCGTGTTCCGTGTGTCCTACCATCATTGCGTCACCAAGGTGTGTGTCATGGATACTATTATGCCTTCACCCATAGTTTCCTCTTGGGCGTATTACCCCTCCCCGTTGGGTTCGATTTCATAGCTCTCTGAGTTCCCATACTAACTCTTCTCCTGGTTCTTTTGATTTCTCATCTGATTCCAAGCCTCCTTCACCGCATATCGTCACCATGTCTGGACCCACAACTGGTGCAAGAACCCAACCTAGTGTTGGCTCCGGTTCTATACCGGTGGTCACATCAGTAAGAACAATCTTAGGAACCGTTCCAGTAGCCCCCATGCTCCCCTTTATGGCTAGTTTAATTCTACCAGGTCTTAACCAGTTAATAAACGACCCCATACACCATGATGCGGGTTGGCCCTCTATGCTGACTAAGCTTCCCTTAGACATCCCAAAGTTTGAGGGTCATGTTGGAGAGGATCCTACCAACCATTTTCGATCCTTCCACATGTGGTGTTCATCCAACTCCATAACCGCGGACTCCATTCGTCTTCGGCTCTTCCAACACACGCTCACTAGAGACGCTACAAAATGTTATGTTGACTAGCCCTCAGCAGCTCATTCCATTTTCATGACGCTTGCTAAAGCATTCCTTTCATATTTCCAGTTACCTCTTCGATACGACACTGGTACGGAGCTCTTGACCACATTTCATCAGTCCTCCACCACTCGCCTTTCTGACCATGTTAAAGAGTGGCATCGAAGGAGGAGCACAAGTCATGCCCTGTCTTGTGAAAACCATGTCTATCTACATTGGTTTCTTAAGAGCCTTTTATCTCCCATTGGGAAAGATGTTGCATCCCATTTTCCTCAGACTTAGGAAGAAGCTCTCCAAACCACTTTGAGATATGATTTGATTTATGCACAATCTTGTTATGTCTATACCGTCATTCCATACCTCCCTCGTCTTGGAAGTGCTAATGCACCGGGGGCATATCACGCTGCTGACGGTATTGTTGCATCCCTCTCATACTCTTCGCCATATACTCATCAAAGTTATGGCTACCCACAGGTGGGCACTAGTTCCTCCAACACTTATGCCCGTCCTGCTAGCAACATGTTTCCAAGACCCCAACCCGTTTACCAAACTATTGCTCCTCCTTATGCACAGTTGAGCGCTCCAACACCCCAACCATTAGCACCGCAGCCTCCCATGCATCGTCAGCCCCAATAGCCACTACCCTCTCAGGACTAGGTGTTTACACAATAGATTTCTACCAATCCCCCAAATTCGAAGAAAAATAATAAGGGGAAGGGTAACCAAGGTAAGCAGACTAGTGAACCCCAGGGGAACCAGCCTAACACCAACAACCAGCAACAAGGCGACCAACCCAAGCAAAACAAGGTTATTCGTATGAACAAGCCTTATGCATGTTGTGATGTACATGGCCATTATACACATGAGTGTCCTCTTTTACCCCAGATGCGTGAAATATGGGAAGATCAAGCAACTTTTAGAGGTCAACAATCGCCTCAACATCCTGCGCCACCTCAACTGACAATGCTCACAAATCCTTTCCCTCAGCAAGCATTTGTAGCTTTTCAACCTCAGCTAGGTCAAGCAACCCATATCCCTCAACCTTCTGGTCCTGGTGACTACCAGATTCTTACGATGAACTCTGATGAGGTTAACCCCTCCAATATCAACCTACAAACTCGGTCGCGTCAATATGACAAGACCTTGACTTTGTCTGCTACCAAGACCAAACAAAATTTTATGTTGAGCCTCTTATGACACCAAATGGTCCTTTACAGATCCCTCAACCCAAATTTGAGGCCATTCCCAAGATCCCAAAGGGACCATTACACCATAATGTGGCTTCTAACAAAGCTTCCCATACATACAGTATAGTAGATGACTTGGCGCAATCACCTACTACCATGTTGACAATGGAAGTCCTCCAGTTGTGGCAATCCCAAAAGAAAGCTCTACTAACTACCTTGGGTGCATTGGATCCTTCTGACAATCGTTTGATTTTCTTCCCAGTTGATACATCAGAGCCTCCCCCATTGCCTTCATCTGTTGCTTTCCAGATACCAGTTAGAGTCCATAATGCCATCATCTCCAGATGCATTATTGACGAAGGCGCATCCACCTGTGTGATGTCCGTTGTTATTTGGAAATAGCTAAAGTCACCTTAGTTGTCCTTCTCCACCATCACTTTGCATGCTTGGGATGGAAACTCTGCCTAGCCCCTTGGCATGTACCGCCACTATCCAGTGACCCTTATGGGCAAGACTATCCATGTCGACATCGAATTCATTGATGGCCCTTTGGATTACAACATTCTCTTAGGTCGTAGTTACACATATGCTATGTCAGTCATTGCATCTGTGGTGTTCTACAAGATGTGATTCCCCCATGAAGGGAAGATCGTTACCATCAATCAGTTGACTTACTACGAGCCGACATCTGTGACCTCCCCCGAGTCCATTATCTCGTTGGTGTCTGATAAACAGTATTCAACTCCTTCCACCAGTGTTTCACCCAGAGTTTATAAAGATTCCTCATTGTTGGGTGCTTTCCCTGGGTCCCCCCCCCATCTCAGAGGCTACCTCTAAGAGTGTTTGCATGTTACAAGCGTCATGGGTAGCTCTTAAGCAGTCCAGTACACCTGATCAACAAGCAACTCCTCAACATCCTGCTATTGCCCTTCCAGTTGAATCCTCTGGACCCACTCCCCTAGGACCTCCTACATTTGTGAGCGCCTCTCCTCTATTCCCACCAAGAACTGTTCCTCCACGTATCAAACATTCTGCGAGCTATTCTGCCTGGACATTATCTAGCCGGCCAGATAGCTTTCGTATTCCCCCCTCTTGGGGTTTTTTCTGTACCTATCATGGCTTCACTGGTCCTTCCTAACATGACTTTGGGGATCTCAATATGGTACATTGATCCCCCAGAAAACATTCCGCGTGGTCACCCAAGACCATATCATGCTTTGAACCTGGATCAACCGGTCCCATGACCCCTACCACTACTTTAGTTCCATCACAACCTCAACAGGAACTAGATCCTGTTGCAAAGGTATCTGGCCAAAGGGAAAAGCCAAAAGGAAAGATTCGAAAGAAAAGGCTCCCCAAGCTCCTTTAGCTCCTAAGTCCCCAAATTCGACACCCCCTGTGCGCTTTGTGTCAAGTCGTTGGGCATGCCACCAAAAATTGTCCTGAACTTCCTCAACCTAAACCTTTGTTTCATGAAGCGTTCCTTGAGTCGAATATTCTGGAAGTCCAGGTTAACTTATTGGTCCCACCTAAAAAACTCAAAACGCTGCGCACAAACCACCCTTGTGCCCTGTGTGATCTTCATGGTCACTATTCCCATTTTTTCCCTCGTCTCGATGAGTTTCATGATTTCCATGGGGCAATCCACGAATACGAGGCCACTCATAGTGGAGCCTCTACTCCTCTACCTGTGGATTTTGGTACCACAAGTCAACCAGAACAGGGAGACTCTGGCCCCACTATTGTGATCCCTCCCCCCGATGTCAAGATTACGAACACCATAAGCCCCATTCTTGAGTTCCTCTCAGGCAAACCTTTATGAGGTTTCAGCGCGTGCTTCTATCGAACCTCTTTTGATAGAATTCCAGGTCTCAACATCCATAGATCCTCCATCTACTAGCCTGTCATCTACCATTCAAGACGATGCATATGTGAACCTTATTTCTCAGGTTGATGCACCAGGTAATGTCGCCGCATCATGTAGTTAGTCTTCCTCTCGTCCGCCCATCTCTCAGCCTGATGAGGACACCATGGAAACTATGTCTACCCATGATTACCCCTAACCTTATGTAAGGGGGAATTTCTTTAGAGGATTTTGAAGGCCATCTCCTTCCTAATTCTCCCAATGCACTCTACCTCAAGAAATTTCGCTCATAGCACATCCCTTTGATTTGCGTGTCTTTATTTTTACCATAATGTTAGGTAGATTGCATCATCTCATCAATTTTCTTTTGCACCTTTCAGATGGATCCATCGTCCAAACCATATATCGGTCATTCCAACGGTGCAAGTCGCTTTTCCCGGAATCTAGCCTCTGGAGGTTGGGCCATTTTTACCCCTTTGCATACGTTAGTCCTTTCAAATGGCATGTGCATTGGATCTACCACCAATAATCAGGTTGAATATGATGGAGTGATAGGTTTGTTAGTCGATGCCCACGCTCATTGCATCCTTCATCTTCGTGTTCATTTAGATTCCTTGTTATTTGTCATGCAATTGAATGGTGTGTATCATGTGCATAACCAAGTCCTATTTAGAAAATATCTATGAGTGAATCTATTTGTACGTGAATTTGAAACCATTACTTTCAATCATGTTTCTAGAGCCCAAAATCACTATACCATTGCAAACAACATTATAGATTGGCATTTATCACATGTATACCACAGAAGATAACCAAACAAATGGCAAACCATCATCATCATATAAAATGATAATCATATTATGTATCATAAAAGTGTTTGTAGCCATAGCTCTAAATACATCGGACATGCCCATAGCATGTTACAAAAATCACAATCAATGGGACCCATATGTCCCTACATCTAGTCATTGTCCGACAGATCTCACGCCAAAGGCTTTGCTCCACCTGCACATAGATCATGTACTGCCTGACTAGCCATCGCCATGCGCCACACAATACCTCACCACTCTGAGGGAAGACCAGTGCACTCATCTATGTACCAATCCTCTAAGTCATGCCATCCACGCTCTGAAACCCCGGTCAAGAGTACATCAAACCTATGATGCAAATCAGCAAGTAGTGCAGTATCCTCTGGACCCTGTTGTGATGATGATGTCCCCCGATCTACAGCCCCAAGCATTGCAACTCGGCCTGCATATCCTATCGGCTTTACCAGTGCTATGTCTACATACAACATGTTCCACACTTAGTACCATATACATGTGACAGAAATATTATATGCACCATAAAACATAGGAACTTAACACTTACTGTCTGGTCCCCATGCTCGCCCGGGCGGAAGTGGCAAGTCAGGATCCTCCTGATATTTTATCCTGCTATAAGGGTAATCATCAATGTAAAGGGGCATCTTATCCCAATGTGCCAAAAACTCGGGTCAAAACACCCGTCCGACTCCCCTTCCTCCTCCTCTCCACAGTAGCTACCCCCAGCGGCACATCTTGGGCTCTTGTGGGCCCCCATCTCATATCTGTACATGAGGACAAACAATGCGTATATTCTCAAAGAAGAATGCACATAGCACTATACCAAAAGCAGAATCATGATTCACTTTCCCCTTGCCAAGACTCAACTATCATTTCACCGACGACAACATCATCTGGGCCCACCCATAGTAGGTCTTGGCCAAAACACTCTCAAATAGCATCATCTGCCTGGCTTCCAAAGACGCGTAGCACAGCTACAAAAATAACCTGCGTCTCAAGCCTCTCTAGATCAACGCGAGGGATAGTCGTGCTCTTGACACGAACACCCCATCGACAATGGCGCTCCACAAACTCAGTAATGTTCCTCCCACGAGGTAACACCGGATGAATATCCCCCACGACACCGAGGGGAGGAAGTTTGGTCAAGAAGTAAATATCCTGTAATGTGGGCTCGATCTTGTGCCCTTGCAGGACAAATACCTCTTGGTTTGGATCGCAATAGCTCACAATTCTCAATATCAAGGGCTCACCTGCTCTCATCAATGGGTTCTCTACCAACTTGAGAACCCCATAACGAAACAATGCCCCTCGAATCGCCTGATTCCTCTAGATCTCGGATCGAAGAGTATCCAAGTCTTGTTCATGCTAGTTTATTTTCAGCTCTGCCATATCTGCAAAACACCACATGTCTTGTCAGTTCAGAAAAGAAAACAATGGTCTACATTGATCAACCTACAACCCCCACCAGGCCAGAAGACCAACTCTTTCTCCAACCCCAAATCACAGTTTTTAGCCCAGAAAGTGCAAGCTCGTAGGTTTCCAGTTGTTTCTTACGAGTCATAACGCACTTCCGGGCCCAAAAAGTCCAATGCAATCATGAGCAAGATCAGGGGTCTCTCAAGGAGCTGCCAGGTGCCAAAAATATGGAAATAAACCACTGAAATTGAAGAGATGAGTAAGGCCATCTACCTCAAAGTCGTGAATCCTGATTCTAACGCTCAGTTTTTCCACTACGATCTCCACAAGATTTAGGGCCTTTTCCTCCTCTACAAATTCACCACAGCTCACTTAGCAAATGAATCCAAATTGGAGGGAAAACATCCTTTCATAGAAAAATCTACAATTTTTCTATCGCCCATTGTGACTAGATCTTAGCTTAGTTTGACAAACCGTCAGCACCTTTGGAAAGCTCTCACTGAGCTATATAATGGGTCTTCCTTATTTTTTGATTATTTGACACTTCATTGGGAAGCCTTTCTTCCATGAAAGGTCACTTAGTCGCCTCTCAAAATCGAATTTCGTCATAAAGCGACACTTGTACTTTGAGGCCCACCTCCTCTTAATACTTTTCGTACCATATGTCAATTTTCATCATAAGTAACCATCATTTACTCATGTTTTCATGGTCCCCACCGGGCCTAGTCTGTGTGGCAGCATCATCGAGTCACCCTTGTTCAGAGCATCTGCGATGAGTCACCCTTGCATTCTTGGAGTCTATTTCATGTCACAGTGTTCCATCCACATTTGCATATTGTTCATCCCGTGTTGCACATTTTGGCCTCTAGTCATATTGTCCCCATTCCCTTCGAAGTTGAGTCAGTTTCTGCCAGGTCAACCATGCACTTTATGCTCTGACAAGGGTAACTGTCTGTTTGTCCCTCAATCCCACTTTTCCCCATTATCCCTGGTGTCAGTCCATCAGTCACGTTACTATTTTCACTCGTGCTTTAGTTGAGGATCCTCATTGTCTCATCTATCACGGGCCTTATTCTGTCGACATCATCTCATTCATTCCAGAAGAACAGCCTAGAGGGAGGTGTATCTCGGTTCCATCTTCCATTCTTATTCGACACCTTGGATCAAGTAGAGGGTCTCATTATTTCCCTTTGACTTGGTCATTTCATGTTCATGATTCATACACTTGATGGTCCTATGATGTAGCAGATTGTACCAGTGATTCCTGGGTGTGTGTAAGATGTTTTAGACCTCATGACGGGGTGGCCCTTCAAGTAGCCCCCCACATGCCTGGATGCATACCTACTATGCTATAGCCTCAAATGCAGTTCTGCAAAGTTGATGGGTTCAGTTCCTACTGATCGTAGTGTTCATAGCATGCATGTCTCCTCCAGGTGATCCATTCAGTTTTGCAGAGCCCTTCCTTGTTCAGCAGGGCTTCTCTGGTTGTTCTACCCTCCCTCCCACCCATTTTTTTAGGGAAGGTGATTTGTATCTCATGTACTCAAATATTATTGTATTTAGTCCTGGCTCATCTATTTTCTAGGTGCATTATGTATATGGTTCACATTGTATTATTTTCTGGCTCTGTTATGCTAGCATGTCATGTACCATTCAACATGTACTTCATTAGTCAGTTTCACATTTCTGGGTGAACCATTATTTTTGTACTAAGTTATCTCGAAGGGTATGGGTATGCCTACCCCGCCTCATTGTGGTCCGATACCACAAAATAAAGGAATACTTGCATTAGTCTCGCCCCCTATGTCCCTATCCTCTTTCAATTCAACTTCACTGATCTATTTCTCTCTCTCTCTAACTCCCCTATGTTGTCTAGTGATTGTGTCTTTACAACGTACTTCGGTCATATGTTTTTCTCCTAACACTCGTACGTTGGGGGAAATCAGTTATCACCAAAAAATTGATCTTCTAGCCTAATTTACTAGATGGATCGAAGTACACCATGTAAAGCCAATTTTACCATAGTCAAATTCCTTTCACTGTGAGAAATTACTTAATAAACCACCTTTTTAAAGTAATTTATAGTTAAACCCATGAAGTATAATTAAATAAATCATTATTTATTTTATTTTCTTCTAGGAATAATTAATTTAACCATTATTTTATTATTATTCCTTGTCATATTTGACCCAATCATGAAAGATAAACCGACAAATTATTATTTATCTTATTTTTCTCTAAGAATAATTAATTAAATGCTAATTAATTATTATTCTTTGTTAAATTTGACTCAATCCCTTAGGAATAATTAAATAAATTCTTATTTGTTTATTATTCCTTAACTAATTCCTTGAGATGATAAATAAGTCATTTATTTATTTATTATTTCTAAATAAAAGTTTAAATACTTTTTCCCTCCTAACCAAATTTATTAAAATATTCTAAGTGGTTATTCCAAGAATGGGATCAATAATATTTTATTATTGCTCATTATTCGAGGATAGCTTAATATTTTGTTATAACTAGAAGGGTTTTCCATTCATTATTCACTTTTTATTATGTTCATTGTTGCACTTACTATTGTAACTCTCATTATTTTCATTGTCGCACACCATATTTTTACAGGTTTATGCATTATAGAGGAGAGAGACTCTACACAAGTTGAAGACGTTTGAGGATAGCCAAGAACCCATCCCATAGAGGGGGATTGGTAAAATTTATATGTTCTCTTCACATGTGTTCTAATAAAATTATTCTTTACATATATGGTTTCCATTGGATGATTGGAGTTATTACTCTCTTTTTTTGTTGTTTAACTATGATTGTGGCATAGATCCAGACTTTGGCAGGTTTTGTTTCTATCAGTTGCTACAGATATAAAATGTTTAGCAGCCATTTATATTGTTGAGATTGTTTTTCATCCACAATCTTAAGTGGGTTATTTTCGTACATCATTGAGAAGAAAACACTACAACAAAATTGGCGACTTTGTTGGGTTTTATACTTCAAACCCAGAAACCTGGGTGACCTTCGGTTTTCAGCTTAGGGTTTCTTCTCTTTTCAATTCTCTTAATTTTTCCTAGTTTTTAACCCAGGATCTGTTAAATTTCTGACTTCCGCAAGCTTTCTGGTCTTTTCTGCAGGTCACAGATACCAATCGTGACAAAGGCGGGACTTTTTTCCGAGATTTTTTGATCGAGATCCATGTAGCAAAAATCACACTTTTTGGCCCAAAAAGTGTGATCTAGAGGCTAGAGAACACCAAACAGCCCAAAAAATGTGATCCCTACAGAGAAACCGGTCAGTACCTGCATTTCTTGATTATAGGGATTTTCTCAGATCTGTTTCTGGTTTTGCAGAGAGTTGTCTATTGGGTTGCATGACCTCTATCTCATTCTGCTTAGGCCTTGATCCACTCTGATTTACTTGTCAAAGTCGAATTTAGCCTCCCCTAGGGCTTATAGTATGCTTCACCTTTCTAGGAGGAGTTTACCTGAGTGAGTAGCCTGAGTTTCTGTAGCACTTTTAGCCACATTTTCCATATCTGTACACTTCTGTTTTAGGTTTGTTAAGATATGTTGTTACCATCCATAGTTTCACATTTAAACTGTTTGGTCATTTTCCTTAGGGTCCCATAGGTTGCCTTAGGTGTTTCACCCATCTCCTTATATTTTTGCAGCGATCTTCCTCTCTGGTTATTTGTTGTTGCTACACCACTTTCTAGCAGCTTAGTCTCACTTGATCCCAGTCACACTGAAAGTCATATCTCTTGACCATTTTAGTGTATTTTCCATCGGTTTAGCCACCAAGCAGTACAAGGTTTACAAACCCAGTTTGGGTGGGGTTTAGTTAATTGTTTTGTTGTTCATTTTCTGTTATTAATTTCAGTTTATTTTCAGCAAGTTTTTTCTTTTTTACAAACATGATCTAGGCTTAATCAATTAATACTTGCACACACAAGCACACCTTAAGCGAAGGGCGCTTGGTTTACATTGCCAAGCCAAGACTTAACATAATAAATTTATCTCCCCGCATTAAGACAAAGATATATTGTTGATCTCCCTTCACCATTTTCGTGTTCTGTGTGTCCTACCATCATTGCGCCACCAAGGCGTGTGTCGTGGAGACTATTATGCCTTCACCCCCAGTTTTCACTTGGGCGTATTACCCCTCCCCATCGGGTTCGAGTTCATAGCTCTCCGAGTCCCCATACTGACTCTTCTCTTGGTTCTTCTGATTCCTCATCTGATTCTGAGCCTCCTTCACCACATATCATCACCATGTCTGGACCCACAGCTAGTGTAGGAACCCAACCTAGTGTTGGCTCTGGTTCTATACCGGTGGTCACATCAAGCAGAACAATCTTAGGAACCATTCTGGCAACCCCCATGCTCCCCTTTATGGTTGGGTTTAGTCTATTGGATCTTAACCAGTTAATAAACGACCCCATACACCATGATGCAGGTTGGCCCTCTATGTCGACTAAGCTTCCCTCAGACATCCCAAAGTTTGAGGGTAATGCTGGAGAGGATCCTACCAACCATGTTCAATCCTTCCACATGTGGTGTTCGTCTAAATCCATAACCGAGGAATCCATTCTTCTTCGGCTCTTCAAACGTACACTTACTAGAGATGCTACAAAATGGTATGTTGACTAGCCCTCGACATCTCATTCTGTTTTCGCGACGCTTGCTAAAGCGTTCCTTTCATATTTCTAGTTACCTCTCCGGTACGACACTGGTACGAAGCTGTTGACCAGATTTCGTCAGTCCTCCGCCACTCGCCTTTCTGACCATGTTCAAGAGTGGCGTTGAAGGAGGAATAATTAATATAACCATTATTTTATTATTATTCCTTGTCATATTTGACCCAATCATGAAAGATAAATAGATAAATCATTATTTATCTTATTTTTCTCTAAGAATAATTAATTAAACATTAATTAATTATTATTCTTTGTTATATTTGACTAAATCCCTTAGGAATAATTAAATAAATCCTTATTTGTGTTGGAATTATGATACAGGTGTTGTCCTTGATGGAAACTCACATAGATGACAATTCACAGTGAAACAGGTTAACAACAAAGGCTTATAGATTAGACTCTAGAGATTGAAGAGAGAGAGTGGTTTAAGAAGTATACATTGTTTCACTTTGTCCAAGGGGCGTATACACGCGGGTTAACAGAACAAAAAGGGCGTATATGTATGCACACACCTTCACAGAAGGAAAAATGCGTATGGGATGAAAAATCAAGGTTTTGGTCCAAGGTATTGGTCTGAGGTATTTGGTCCAAGGTATTGGTCCTAAGTAGTTTTGGTCTGAGGTATTAAGAAAGACCTAAAACTATATAAGGAGGAGAAGATCAAAGGGATAAGTGTGCAAGTCTTGAATATCTTATGAAGTGTTAGATCAAATATGAAGGTTATGGGTTTTTTATGCTTTGCTTGATATGAACTAAGGATGCAACTATGTGGTTGATGATGGATGATGGATTAGCATCATAAGGCCTGAAATGAATTATCATTATGTGATTCATTATGGATAGCCTAGATCTGAATACTAACGCATGTTTTATTTTGCAAATGTTATGATCTAGGTATGACTGAAGTCTGGAATATCTGTGAAGTTTTAAGTTAGTATTTGCAGATCTATATGTTAGTTTGCTTTAGTAAAAGCACGTATACATGCCGTTAATCACATTCAAGTAGCCTATACCTTATGAGATATGATATTTGAAGTTTCAGTTGGTTCTGGTTGTTGTTGCAGAGTTCTGGGTTTTGCTCTGTGTTCTAGTGACAATGTTCTCAATGTTTAGATTGATTGATTGTGATTTTCTTCAGTGATTATGGGTTTCCAGTGATTGGTTGTATTGCAGTGGTGATTTATTTTGACCTTCACTGATGCTAATGGGTCTAGTATGAAAATTGGATGAAACGAGGCCTTCAGATTGTGGTGTTTTGTTCTAGGAGTATCCAGTCTGAAAATTTATGAAACGTGGTCCCTGGAGGAAGAGAGAAGGTCGTAGCCT
Organism: Pinus tabuliformis; assembly: GCA_031772625.1. Lineage (NCBI taxonomy): Eukaryota > Viridiplantae > Streptophyta > Pinopsida > Pinales > Pinaceae > Pinus > Pinus tabuliformis. The sequence continues at coordinate 481,051,842 of CM062806.1, read as the reverse complement.
TCTATAGGATGGCGCCTATGTACTGGTAAACACATCGGCCAGTACAAGAGCCAAGGGGTTGGAGCTCCCTTCCAGTAGCAGCTAGAAAATGAGTGAAGGTTGGAGCCTTTTGTAGGCTGGCACCTACGTACTAGTAAACAGATTGGTTAGTAGAAGAGCTAGGGGGTTGTAGCTCCCTTCCAATAGAAGCTGGAGAATGAGAGAAGGTTGTAGTCTTCTGCAAGTGGGTACCTACATATTGGTATGAGTCTGCACCAGTACAAGATTGTAAACAAGTTTTTCTTATATTAAAAGGAGGAAAGGAACAGGTGGTTTTTGTCCCACATTGGGTTTCCAGCTTAAATCTTGGTGTTCATGTGTGTTTCTTATGTGTGATGGTTTATTCTGTTATTATTGCACATGGTTACTATTTATATGGTTAATGAAGTAGTGATGCATTGATTAAAGATCAACATATGATGAATTAACTGAATCATAATTTTCTTGGATATGCACTGATTGCTTTAAAGACTGTTGTGTGTACACGTGAGTTACCTTCAATGAAGTAGCGTATATAAATTTGAGTATGAAAAGAAAGAGTTATTGATTTGTAAATACTGATTCACCCCACCCCCCCTTAGTATTATTCCCAACAATTGGTATTAGAGCAAGTCCTTTGGTAGAAGCTTGATCGCTTGAAGGAGATCCATAGAAACAATGGAAAAGAAGCTAAAGAAGAAAGCGCCTCAGAAGAAGAAGACATATCAAAGGAACAATGGCAATAGGAGAGACAATGGCCATTAGGTGGAAGCAAGTATTTAGATTCAGAATCACCTCAGATTGAAGATGAACAAGAAAAAGAAGTATCAGGTACAAAGTTTTGGTCTTCTGGAGGTACTTTTCTCTGTTCATGCAATGTTGAAGATATTGAAAGTGATAATAAAAGAAATATAGAGGTAGGAGTTAAAATACTCACAGATAAAATCAAAGATCAACAAGATCTATTTAAAAAAATGGAGTGTGCCTTCAGAGAAGAAGTTACCAGATTAAAAGCTCAGTTGGAGGAAGGAAGCAAAGAAAGGAAGCAATACAATGAAAAGGAAGATCAATGTCAAAAGCTGCAGGATGAAGTGACATCAAATAAGAAATGAAGTAAATGAAAAGAGTACAACAATCAAGAGACTTAAATATAGATCTAGTTACTATGAAAGTCTTGGAGCTAAGATCATCTCTCTAAAAAAGGACCCTGACAATTCAAACAAGCAGAATGAAGAACTATCTCAAGAAGATGAAGAACAAGAAAATGAGATTCTCAAATTAAGGCAACAAGTGGAAGAAGGAAGAAAGGCTGAAGAAATCATGAAGAAGAAATATCTAAAAAAGGAAGAGCAATATCAGGTGGAGGTAAATATCTTAAAAGGTAAATTAAAATAAAAGGATAAATTGTTACAATTTCAAGATAGTACTAAGATTTTGGATAATATTATTAATAGTCAAAGGTCTCCTACCATCAAAATTGGTCTTGGTTTTCATGAAACCGTTGAAGATGAATCTAGCTCACAAGATGAGGCAAGGAAATCTAATGCAAAATCTAAAATGCTCAACAAGGAGATAAGAGGTCAACCCCATCAACAACCAAGGAAAGAAAGTCTTCAAAGAAAATCATTTACTCCTAACTATGGAAGTGATAGCCGGTTATTTCCTCTAATGAATAATGTTGAATATTTTGTATGTCATAATTTTGGACATGTTGCAGCCAGATGCAGAAGTAGAATGGTTCAAGCTAATAAACATCACATAGAAAGATCATTAGCTTCCAGGTACTTTAAGGGATATTGTTTTTCTTGCAATATGTTTGGTCACAAATCCATTGACTTCTATAGAAGGAATATGAAACATGTAAGATGTTATGCATGTAACAAGTTTGGACATATAGCAAAGGAATACAGGAGCAAATTTCGGCCACCATACCAAAAGGAGAAAACATCATCACACTCGAAGATATGGAAGTAGAAGGAAGTACAATCAAAGAGATGTGGCATAACACAATATATAGACATAACAGACTGAGGGGGAGATGAAAGTGTGAAACTTCAGAATTCCAATTCTCATACGCAGTTATCATGAAGACAAGTCACGTATATATGTGAGTTAGAAGCTACAAAGTCATGTATATGGTGTTTTGAAGAAAAAGCAATGGGACAGACTCAGGAAAAGAGGTCTGATATGGTTCTGTCAATTATCAATTATCTTTTATGTTCTAATTGATGATGATTATAGGCTACTGATGATATGAAGAAGTGATTTTAGCCCTCATAAGTTGTTAATAACTTGATGAATAACTGGTTAATGATGATGATTCATACTGAAAAATGCAATGATCAGATCTGACAGTGAACAGATGGCACTGGTTCAGGGGGAGCATATGATTCGAATAATGCATTGTTGGCATTATAATAGAAGACCTTGGTACATGAATATACTTATATTGCTTGATCCACATAGTTTTTTTTTATTCATGTGACTCTTTTGATGATGGACATATACAGGTTGTTGATCTTGATGTTGCTGATAGATGTTGATGGTGCAGATCATATATGGTGTATGATAGTTTCTGATAACTAGCATGCTCTTTTTTAGATTGTTGGTCCTTGTTATAGATGTCATATATATCATTTGATGTAAAGGTCATGTAAAGACCTAATTTGTAACCCCACTATGCATGGGAAGGATGATGTAATAATTGTTATTTCAGTCATGTATAAACATTTGGTATATCCCCACTTGGTTGGGTGGATGAGTCAAATTTGGTGTATCCCCACTTGGTTGGGAGATTGATGTATGTATGAGTCATTGGTAATAGGAAGGTCATACTCACATAGTTGAGTTATAGAGTCGTGATTTTCTTTTGGAAAATATTTTTGCAAACTCTACATGTGCTCAGGGGGAGCATGGATGGTTTAATGCATCTCAACATGTACAAAGGGGGATCTTAATCAAAGAATTCAGCATGTACTCAGGGGGAGCATGGACAAAATAATGTATATCAAAGGGGGAGAATATCTTGGTCCACCCTTTTCCCTTGATGTCAAAGGGGGAGAGTGTCTTGGTTTTGTTGTTTCCATCAAGTCCAAAGGGGGAGAATGTTGGCATTATGATACAGGTGTTGTCCTTGATGGCAACTCATATAAATGACAGTTCACAGTGCAACAGGTTAACAACAAAGGATTACAGATCAGACTCTAGAGATTGAAGAAAGAAAGTGGTTTAAGAAGTATACGTTGTTTCACTTTGTCCAAGGGGCATATACACGCAGGTTAATGGAAAAAAAAGGGTTGCATATGTATGCATGCACCTTCAAAGAAGGAAAAGCACGTATGGGATGGAAAATCAAGGTTTTGGTCCAAGTTATTGGTTCAAGGTATTTGGTCCAAGGTATTGGTCCTAAGTGGTTTTGGTCTGAGGTATTGAGAAAGACCTAAATATATAAGGAGGAGAAGATCAAAGGGATAAGTGTGCAAGTATTGAATATCTTATGAAGTGTTAGATCAAATATGCAGGTTATGGGTTTCTGATGCTTTGCTTGATCTGAATTAAGGATGCACCTATGTGGTTGATGATAGATGATGGATCGGGATCATAAGGCCTAAAACGAATTATTAGTATGTGGTTTGGTCATGGATAGCCTAGATTTGAATACTAACACATGTTTTATTATGCAAACGTTATTATCTGGGTATGATTGAAGTTTGCAATAGTTGTGAAGTTTTAAGTTAGTATTTGCAGATCTATACATTGGTTCGCTTTAGTAAAAGTGCGTATAAACATTGGTTCATCACATCCAAGTAGCATATACATTATGAAATATGATATTTGAAGTTGCAGTTGGTTCTGGTTGTTGTTTCAGAGTTATGGATTCTACTCTGCGTTCTGGTGACTATGTTCTGATGACAGTGTTCTAAATCTTCAGATTGATTGATTGTGAATTGCTTCAGTGATGATGGGTTTTCAGTGATTGGTTGTATTGCAGTGGTGATTGATTTTGAGCTTTAATGTTGCTGATGGGTCCAGTATGAAAATTGGATGAAACGAGGCCTTCAGATTGTGGTGTTGTATTCCAGGAGTATCTAGTCTCAAAATTTATGAAACGTGGTCCCCAGAGGAAGAGAGAAGGTCGTATCCTTCTGTAGGATGGCACCTACGTGCTGGTAAACATATCAGCTAGTACAAGAGCTAGGGGTTTGGAGCTCCCTTCCAGTAGAATTTGGAAAACGAGTGAAGGTTGGAGCCTTTTGTAGGTTGGCGCCTACGTACTAGTAAATATATCAGCTAGTACAAGAGCCAGGGGTTGTATCTCCCTTCCAGTAGAAGCTGGAGAATGAGAGAAGGTTGTAGCCCTATGTAGGTGGGTTCCTGCGTAATGTTATGAGTCTACACCAGTACATGATTGTAAACATGTTTTTCTTATATTAAAAGAAGACAACAGTAGGTGGTTTTTGTCCCGCATTGGGTTTCCACCTTAAATCATGGTGTTAATGTGTGTTGCTTATGTGCGATGGTTTATTCTATTATTAATGCACATGGTTACTGTCTATATGATGCATTGATTAAATATCAACATATGATGAATTAAATGAATCAGAAGTTTGTCGGATATACGATAGTTGCTTTAAATAAAGTTGTTTGTACATGCGAGTTACCTTCATTGAAGTAGCATATATAAATTAAAGTATGAAAAGAAAAAGTTATTGATTTGTAAATACTTATTCACCCCCCCTTCTCAGTGTTATACCCAACAATTTGTTTATTATTCCTTAACTAATTCTTTGAGATGATAAATATATCATTTATTTATTTATTATTTCTAAATAAAAGTTTAAATACTTTTTCCCTCCTAACCAAATATAATAAAATATTCCAAGTGGTTCTTCCAAGAATGGGATCAATAATATTTTATTATTTCTCATTATTTGAGGATAAATCAATATTTTGTTATAAATAGAAGGGTTTTCCATTCATTATTCACTTTTGATTATTTTCATTGTTGCACTCACTGTTGTAACTCTGATTATTTTCACTGCACACCATATTTTTATTGGGTTTATGCATTATAGAGGAGAGAGACTCTACATAGGCTGAAGATGTTTGAGGATAGCCAAGAATCCATCCCATAGAGGGGGACTGGTAACATTTATCTATTCTCTTCACACGTGTTATAATAAAATTATTCTTTACATATATGGTTTCCATTGGATGATTGGAGTTATTACTCTTTCTTTTTGCTGTTTAACTATGATTGTGGCATAGATCTGGACTTTCGCAGGTTTTGCTTCTATAAGTTGCTGCAGATCTATAATGCTTAGCAGTCATTTATATTGTTGAGATTGTTTGTGATCCATAATCTTAAGTGGGTTCTTTTTGTACATCATTGAGAAGAAAACACTACAACACCCCTTCCAAATCCATATCTCTCTCTCTCCCTCCCTCTCAAGTCCTATCTTTCTTCCTTTCTCTCCCAAATTCTTCTTTCTCTCCCCTACGTCACTCAATGTTGTTCAAGAAACCCTTTCTGTGGATGGAAATGATCCCTCTAGTCCTATGGGAGGATATAGCAACAAATGAAGACAACTATATGTAAATTTTCTTAGTTTATACTAGAAAACACAAAAGAGGATATATGACCTACCTCACTCTGATGTTAACATTTGTTGGTTTCATCCTTGATTCTTTCGCTTCCAAGTTCAATCTCCTCTTCATCGTTATGGATGAATACCTACAAGGAAGATCATGTGGAAACAACAAATGCATACATAAAAAAATTAATTCCAATATAAACCATGTAACATATCAAGGAGTATTACACTAAATGAGCAATAATCGACACATTTATGGAAAGCAAACACATAATGTATTATTGATAGATGGTAAAGGAAGCATTACAACCAATTAAGACTTGATGTTGGAAGCCTCCTTTAGTTGAGTTTCCAAATCCTAGCCTTAACCTTCGAGCACTCTTTTCTCCTTAGAAAAATGGGTAGCATTTGGGCATAGTTCAACACTACGAAGGAAACCAATCAATAACACACCATTAGTCAATAGTAGGGATCTAGTTTATAGGGAAGGAGAGGGAGTTGAGGATCCATGAAAGGAGGTATAAGTTCCAAATCTAAAAGGAAAGATAATTGAAAGTAGGATCAAGGACCAGGAATAGGAGGTCTCAATCCAATCCCCATTCACTTGTAACTAGCTCGACGTTCTCGAGACTTCTAGTCAGAGTGGATTCTCCTCTATTTTGGGAAAAACTACCTAAAGAGTTCCAACATGCGTTTTACTAATAAAATTCGCACTAGAAACACTAGGACTGTATAGTGAAACAAGTTACCAACATAGGTCACTAGTCATGCAAAATGCGTTGATCCTGAAAAACAAGGTTTTTGACAAGTTTCTTCAGAATTATTTCAAGGAAAGTTTTCTTCTTTTCTTTAGGGATGCTTTTGAACATGTTTCATGATGAATACACTAACAACTTTCATCATTTTGCAACATTTGTGGCATTAATGACACAAATTTCAACACTTCAGGATACGAGACGGGGAGTGTGACAAAATACTATATAACAGATGCCCCCTAAAGCATGAAGGCAGAACGAGAAGTGATGGTTGAAGTGATTTACAAGTCAAGGCAAGGACTTGGAGAAACACTGTCAGGAGACCTACAAATCAAACATGATACAAGATATTTGACATCTCTGATGTAAGTATGCCTAATAATACATCTCTAAGTAGGCATCTAACAATACATGAATCCACAACATGGACACAACCATCTGAATAGAAAGGATCATGTGTATGGATCCACGACATGGATGCAACCATCCGAATAGATTGGATCATGTCTATTATCATGAATATCTAATAACTCAATGCAACCTGGATTTATCAAATGAATCCCACGGTCTTCATCTCTATCTCGATCCAAACAAAGTATGAATCCCACCATGTGAATAGATGTGTCGGAGTCGAACATGGTAGAGACAACCTGATTATCGGTCAATGATGTGAACCATTAACATGCACTGTTACACAATATTGTGTCACTGTCCCTGTACTCCCCGTTCCTTGATCCTGGAGGACCTCTACAATGAACCCTACATGCTTTCCCTTCATGAAGAAACTCCCATTGTGTCCCTCTTCATGAGAAAAACAATTCTGTTTTGCACCATTTTCCCAAAATCTTCTGTTTTTCCCAGTTTACAAGACCAATGCTAATGACCCTTTTCCTCCTCGCGATGATATGCAGGGATTAACACTATCCCTAGAGCTAATCAGAGTGACTGATCTTTGTTCCAGTTGCGCCAATCCTCTTATGGAAAGTTTTTTAAATAAGGAGTCGAAGCTTCCATCTCTAGAAGCTTCGTAATAGAAGTCTGGTAAATGGTTTGGCCAGATGGGGTCGAGAATGTCAGTTTGGGCTCCTTTCCCCTATAAGGATGGAACTACCTCAAGAGATAAGACCTTCTCCCATGAGAAGAGGAACCATCTCCCATCCATTCATGCTATATAAACCTCCATTTTTCCAAGCACAAGCTAGTTTTAGTGTTGTAGTGTTAATGTTGGTGTGCTAGTGCTAATTAAGTTTGGAATAAATATAAAGTTATTCATAGTTGTAGCTCTCTAGTTGTGTGAGGGAGAAGTGTGAATTTGGTTTAGTGTGAAGCCTAAAGGGAAGAGCCTTAAAACTATTATTGTTGAGGCCATCATGGAATGCTAACAGAAGTTGTGTGGGAACCTGGTTTTGTCGGAGGAGAACAACAACGTCAAGACAATGGTTGTATTCTCTTCTTGATTCAACATATATGCAACTATCAATTGATTTCCTACAGAATGTGTCATCTCACACGTTTATGGCTTAATGTTTGTTGACTTGTTAAGTAGGTTGAATTACAATTTGTCTATTATCACAGTTGTTGTTTACTTGTTTCAGGTGTTGGAAGAAGGAAACGAGAGATAGTTGGAGCGAGAAAACAAGGTCATCATCAAACGGGATAAGCGTACTAATAGGTAGGCCATATTAATTGGTTCTAAACTAAGGAAATATTCCATATAATGTATCGGTTGTGGCTAGACCCATTATAGGGCTAGAGGAATTGTTTGTGTCCGCACTCATAATTTTACTTCACCACAAATTGGTGACTCCACTAGGGAAGCCATCCTTCTGTTTGTTTGCTTGGAATTTCATGGTTTTGTGTGAACTTTTCTAGTTTCGCCATTTCCCTTTGGTTCTATTTTTTTCCTATGCTTACTGTTCTGGGTTTGAAATTCATTGTAGCAAGTCTGGTCCCCACTTTTAAAAACTTTTATTTTTTTCTTAGCACCCTCGCTCAGCACGCTTAATTCACTGATAGTCGCATCAATCAGTGTGATATGCTGAGAAACAGTCACGCCGACCCCCTTCTGATGCTTGTTGTCGGTTAGGTAGTCACGTTGATGCCTATAGGTGAAGATTAGGGTTCACCCCAGATCTTGGCTAGTGTGTCTTGCTCTCTTGATTTCCACCTCTTAGCTTGTTTTGACTGTGTTCTCTCTAACTAGAGAGCTTCATTTAGCTTGGTTTTTCTACTTTCTTGGATTAGCCCACCTTCTGATGTGTTAAGTCTGGCCCTATGTGAAGTTCTTTTTTATTTTCTCTTGAATCCCTTGATCAGCTCTAGTTGTCAGTTAGGTAGTTGCACCGATCAGGCCATCAATGCTAGTTGTAGTACTGGTCAGTCGTGCCTATCAGTGCTAGTTGTCAGTTAGGCAGTTGCTCTGGTCTCTGAGTTAAGAAAAATCAGAATTTCTCCCATTCCAGTGCCAGTGTGTCTTGACCTCAGACTCTCTTCTTTCGCCAAGAAGTGACTAGGATGATTTGTTTGCTTCATTTTCAATTGAATGAGTGAAAGAGTCTCGTTCGTTCTCTTATTTTGAGTGTCACTTTTCTCATTCCGAGAATAGATTACATTGCTTGGTTTGTCGATTGAAGTATTTGTGTGTATAGTTTGTTTGATTCGGGGAAGAAGTTGCTTATAGTTTCATTTATCATGATTTGGATTTTATTAATGCTTGCTTGTTCAGAATTGTGAAAATTTTCATTAAAGTGCTTTATGTGAAAGATTCATTTTGCATTTTATGAAAAGAAGAACATCATGCTAGTTTACTTAAGCGAAAATGTTGCATTAGTAGCGTCATTAAGACGCTAGAATTGCATCATCGTAAGCATTGGAAATGAAATGAAACTTCTTTTGTTGTTAAGGGAAGATTAAGTGCATTTAGGACATATCTTAGTGAAAGATTTAGTTCTTTGATTATTGCACTGATTGTGTGCTCTCTATCCCTCAACTAGTGTTGATTTTCATCTGAAGACAAAGATCTCTTTTCTCGTATAGTTGCATGTAGGAGTTTTTTTCAGATGAAAATGATAGGGCCTTGTAATTGGAACCTAATTCAAGATGAACCATTAAAATTTATTGAATTAACCTAAGGAAGCATTGAAACTTAATGCTCACATTTAGTTGTCTAGGCTAGCGACGTGTTCCGACATCTTTAAACCTAGCAGTTGCCTTTCGCTTCAGCACTAGATAGCACTAGTACAGACTTGTGATCCCCGTACCGTCGTGTATATGAAGGGATAGCCCACTAGGTCTACAATCCTTTATCCATAGGAAGTCGAATATGCCACCTTGTAGATGTGATACACCGAGCACAACATTTGGGGAGATTTCCTGCCCGTATTTCTTGGTTCGCTGAGAGGTATTCTACAGTTCATGGTTACTTGGTAATCCTTTATGCCTAGAGTACCCTGAGTAGTCATTTTTTATCTTTACTGACTCATTAAATTTGAAATATCATCGAGCACTTGTCCTTTCAATCTCGTTAATTCTGAAAGCGGCTAGAGTCACCTTTCGTCCTTTTCTTGACTCTTAAAATATGAAAAGGTTGTTGGGTGTGGAGCTTGATTATCTTATATATTCAAAGGTATCGCCACATAGGACCCCAGCTTGAAATGGGGGCGGCAACGCCGCCCGTAAAATGTTCGCTGCAGGGGGGGTCCAGGGGGGGGGCAGCTGCGACCTTTGGGAGCCCCCCCTGGTGGGGGGTTTCGGGGGCAGCGCCCCCGAAGCTAAAAACAGCTGTAAAATTGCCTTGTAAAAGCATAGTAATTTCTAGTCAATCTGGGCCGTTCATTAGGCAGATGATCTGACGGTAGAACTTATGTTTAGTTTAGGGTTTTTTGCCCTAGAAGGCAACCCCTCTCTTTGTATGAGGGTATTGTATTTGAGGCTGTGTGATAGATGTGTATTCTGTGAGTGAGAAACAGAGAGGTGAGACTGTGAGAGAAAATAGAGGATATTACAGCGGATTTGCTATAGGTTGTGTCTCTTCATTTTGCTGGATAATAAAAAGGAAGGACTGGCTGTTGGGGTGGACGTAGCCCAAACTGGGTGAACCACGTATATCTGTGTCTCTCTTGTTTTGTGCGTTTTCTGTGTTTATATTTCTGCAATATTTTATGTGTTCCATTGCTTCGTAAAATATAATTTTCTAACAAAGGCAAAGTTTGTTTCAGTGTATTAAAATTAACTTCCCACGAAATATTCTTGGTTAAAGTTATCTTCCTTAGTGATTCTTTAGGGTCAATTCCAATGGAAACATTTCTAGAGTCCACCAGTCAAGGAGTTTACTTGTTTCAGGTGTTCGAAGAAGGAAACGAGAGGTCGTTGGAGTGAGAAAACAAGGTCATCATCAAACAAGATAAGAGTACTAAGAGGTATGCCCTCTTAATTGTTCTAATGTAACGAAATATTCCATGGAATGTATCGGTTGTGGCTAGACCCATTATCTGGCTAGAGGAATTGTTTGTGTCTGCACTCATAATTTTACTTCACCACAGGCACGATAGAAACCACCAATAATGATGATGGCTCTCAAGGTACAATAGCACAATCAACGAGTGTGAACACGAAAGATGAAGTCGAACACCCACAGAATCATTCGATTAAAGGCCAATGATGTGAACCTATCGTCGAATGCAAAGAACCTACCATTGAGGCATGCATGCTCCAAGGTACTGAAAGGGAGTTCCTAGATCATCTTCTCAGATAATGAGTTAGAGACGATAGGAAGTGATTTGGCGAAGGAGAGCCATAATGTTTCCCACATCATCGACACGAAATATAGGATTTTGCAGAGTTAGAAAGAGTGATTCAAGATTTTTGTAGAAAAGTCAAACATGGTATAAGTGTTTCGAATTGTAGATGGGACTTCTCTTGAACATATCGGAGACACGACCCCGGAATTTGGCAGCATTTGACTCAACATAGGATCAGAGGTCCTGATGACAATATGATATAATCAGATGGGACGCAAACGGATTCCCAAAACCCAGTGAGGAAACTGATGAAGTGAGGATAACCCAAACCTAACACGAATTACATATAAGTTTCATGTTCAAGAGTGATATGCTTCTTTTTATACAAAATACAGGTTATATGTTTCCTTCCATTTTTTCCCACTATTTCTAACGAGTACCTCTTTTTTTTTATCTCAACCTTGAATAGGATACCATATGCTTTTCGTATAAGTTCATCGTTCGGATCAATCTATCCTAGTATTTTTTAACGAGCCCTAGCAAGGAGTAGCTCGGTCTCATCATGGTGACAAGTACTTCGTCGATTTAGTTTTACGAGTCTGACGGAGGGGTAACTCAACATATTTTTCATGTTTAGAGAATTTGAAAAAGAGGAAAAAATAAAACTCTAGATGTTCCTTTTCATAGATAGTCTCTTGAATCATAAAAGGTAGAAAACAATACTCAAGAGAGCCTCCAAGCCATGTTCGACTAAGGTATTCATTTTTCATAGCTAGTTTATCTCAGTTCGAAAAAGGGGTAAACTTATACTGAGTAGACGTCCTTTAATTTAATTTTATGAGTTCAAAAAGACAAGTGCTCGACAATCTTTTCATAATTTGAGAGTCAGAAAAGCACTGGAAGTTGACTCCACCGAGAGGAACGAGTTGTATAAAAAGATAGCAACTGGTTCCTGTCATGATGGAACTTCTCAAAACATGTAAAGGTCAAGAGGTTGGATAATAAGACCACTCATCACAGATGTTCCTCAGGAAAGTGTAAAACAACCAAGTGAAAGCATATGATCGTCCAAAGAAAAAACCAAGGCTCATCTAGAAAAAATAGGTTGATAAAAATGACAATCATGAGAGGTAAAACATCAATGGTTTCATTCTTAGACAAGATTGAAACATGGGAAATTGTGCTTGAATTTTCTCTCATTTTTACATGAGCTTGAAATAGAGATAAACTATGCTTGAAGATGGTTTCATTTTTCACAAGATTGAAATGGAGACAAAACTATGCTTGGATTTAGTTTCATTTTTACACAAGCTTGAAACAGAGACAAACTATGCTTGAGATTGATTTCATTTTTACACAAGCTTGAAACAAAGAAAAACTATGCTTGAGATAAGTTTGCATGCCCCCAGATTAATAACTCAATTCGAGGTACATGCTCCCCAAGCTTCATTTCATTCACCTAAGTAGACTACTGGTTACTAACAGGTGGATGGAATGAAGGTTCATTTATGAGATCAAGTGAAAGACTCGACTGGGATTTTACAAGATCTAATCAAAGACTCGAATTGGAAGGGGATTTGTTTCATTTTTTAACAAGCTTGACACAGGAAAAGAACCATGCTCATGGCACTTTGTTTATTATTTTAACGAGATTTACACAAGTAAAAGAACTCTACTCTGGGAACCTTGATTCATTTTTTAAGGAGTTTGACACAAGAAAAGGAATTGTGCTCTAGGAACCTTGATTCATTTTTTAAGGAGCTTGACACAAGAAAAGGAATTGTGCTTCAAGAGTCTTGATTCATGGTCCATAAGAGGCCATCACTTCCAAGAGGTTCTCATCAAATGGGAGAGAAACCCTCTGGAAGGGATAAATTTCAAGGATATAATGGAAATATCAGGCTCCAAAGCCCCCAGTAGATGATGCACTAATTAGATCATCAATAGACGCGGGCATGGAACAGGGGACCGCATAATTGTTAGAAAATTATATATTACATAGAAATGGAACACAAAATATATTACAGAAATATAAACACATAAAACACATAAAACTAGAGAGACATAGATATACATGGTTCACCCAATTTGGGCTACGTCCACGGAGAAACAACCAGTCCTTCCTTTTATATTATCCAGCAAACTGAAGAGATACAACCTACAGTAGATCCATTGTAATTCCCTCTTTGCTCTCACACAATCTCCTCTCTCTTTCTCACTCAGAATATAGATCTACATAGACGTAATAAAATTCCATCATATATAGTGAGGGTTTCCTACTAGGGCAAAAAACCCTAAATTAAACATAACTTCTACTGTCATATCTCTGCCTAATGAACAACCCATATTGACTATGAAATTATAACGTTTTACAAGGAAAATTTACATCTATTTTAGCTTCGAGGGCACTACCCCTAATCCCCCTCCAGGGGGGATCCAAATAATCGATGGTGCCCCCTTGGACCCCCTTGGCAGCGCACATTTATGGGCGACGTTGCCACCACATTACGAACTAGGTTCCAATGCGGCGATACCTCTGAATAAAGAAGATAATTAGGCTCCACACCCAACAATAATTAACCTATGGCAAGGGTGATACCACTTGCATACAAGGACCACTTAAGGAAGGTGGTTGATTGGGAGACAAATTAGGACCAACAAACGAAAGTTGATCAATGGCCATGATTCTTCCTTCATGCAGGAAACATATCACACAAAAGAGAGAAGAGACAAGAGCTCCCATGACATAAAAATAGTCATGACCAAGGAGTAAATTAAAATCAAAAGGCCTTGGACAACCATCACATCAATATAGATGATTTTTCCTCCCAAAGTAATAGGAAACTTAGGAAGGATCCCTAACGATTGATTGGTTCCTCTATTAAAAGCCAACATATTCTAGGTAACGGGCACAAGATGTAGAGAACCTAAATCTTGCCAAGTAGTTGAGGACAGAATACTAACAGATGCGCCTTCATCTATGATTGTGCCAGGTATGGGTATATTATAAGCTTGTACTATGATCTGAAAGGGCACGTAAGAAGGAAGACGATATCCTACTAGTCGACTCCAATCAAAGGAAGTGACCATACTACTTGGGGGGGTGCCATGGGAATGGGAGAACTTCCCCCTTGCGTTATGGGAATGGGAGGATCGCCCCCTTGTACCATGGGAACGAGAGGATTTCCCCCCAATTCATTGGAATCTAAAGAAACAAGAAGAACCTGAGTGGTATGAAGTTCACTCTCTACGGAAAGGTACGATCAACTGAAGGTGGAATCAAGTCAACCATTTTCTCAACCAATTTTTGGTTGGGAATAGAGTCATGGGATTCACATTCAGAGAGTGGGATTGACTAGAGATGAATTCTGATCAATCACTTGATCAACTAGTGGAGGATCAGGGGAAATATTTTGATAACCAATTAGAAGACGAGACTGAGAAGCTGTAAGGTTGTCCAACACTTTTGAGGCTTCATCCATATAAGGAAAAAGGTGAATATGATGATTTCCTTCACATAACCTATAGGGAAATTTGACTTTACCCTTTTTCCCATGGACCTTACTATCACTAGTTGAGGGTTTATCATCAACATGATCTCCAGAGGCTAATGACAAAGGTTGATGTGAGCTTGTGGACCACACTTGTTGTGGGGAAAAATGCCTATGCAGGACGATCCTATCCACCTAAGGTGTGATAATGCCTTAGCAACAAACAGAGACAACTATTCTAGTATCTTCCTTTATGAATTAAGAATGAAGAGAGATAGAGGGACTAACCGGTGTCTTCCGTTTGTCGCTCGATCTGGTCTCTCTTCTCTTGGAGAGTTCCCAGCTACTTGCCTTCTCGCTCGCCCAGCTTCAAGAGGTTTCTGCAAGATCACAAGAAGAGAACACTAAAAAAGACATGGATTCATATTCATAACTAGTTCAGGATTAGAAATAAACTAAACATACTAATGCAATCATACATCAAAAAATACATCAGTATATAGGAGAAACCAAGATAGCTTTATTGATGAATAACAAGGTTCAGGAAGAGATACAAACCAGAGGGCTCCAATCCAGCATCTCCTTCCCAGCAAATAGAATTCCTATCTTCACCCCCTTCAAAGCATTAAGCACCCAATGATTCCAATCTCAAACCAACAACAATTCTTTGCAATAACAAAATTCCCGCCTCCAGATCTCATGGAGGAGAGATCCATATATAGATGATTGGAGAGAGGATGAGTCAGCTTGAGATCTAACTAGTGTCCTCTCCCTCTGTCAGTTCTTGATTCCACTTGGAGGTTCTTGCTTCCACTTGGAGATTTGGAACCTCTTACTCATCACCAGTCGAATTCCCTGAGGCAAGTGTCATTCTCGAAGCTTCCTGGGTCTTGACACCTCTTGGAATGAACTTGCCACATGTCAACTCTCGCTCAGCGCAGGTAGCCAGTGTTGCCTTTGACATTCAGCGCAGGTAGCCAGTGTTGGCTTTGACATTCAACGCAAACAGCTAGTGGAGCCACTGAAATGATCCTGAATTGACTTGTTTTTGAGCAGTTTCTGGTGGAGAACTTCTGTGAATTGCTGTGGTTTGTTAGCCTTGTTCCTCTAGGGGTAGGAACAACATGTTTAGGGAATTTGGATCCCTTAGATTATGGAAATTTCATGCTCAATGTTGTAAGGCACAAAAATGTCTATAACAGTTGCCCCCTAAAGTATGAGGCCGTTTATCGTGTGAAATGCTTTATCAGGGGGATCCGAAGTTCATCCAATGCTGGGAGGAGACATGTAATAAGATACAATACAATACATTATTTTTCATACTGCTTTCATGATCTAGCTGAGGCGGGCATTCCCATGCTCAGCTTTATAAATTCATTTTTCTATACATAGAACAGACAATCGTTTGATGGTAGACTGATAATTTTGATGAAATTATCATCCTTTGAGTAGGATGATTATCTGCTGCAATGATGTACATGTCAATGTCTTTATCTTTCTTGAATATAGCCCGATGGATGAAACTAGATCCGGGGTCTTCAAACTCGTTCGATCTTCACTCTAAGTACAAGTCGATCCATGTGAGAAATGTTCTGAAGTCGAACATGGAAAGACATCGCTTGATTACCGGTCAATGATGTAAACCGTTAACAAGCGTGAGAGGAATCACCGATAATGATAATGACCCTCAAGGTACTGCAGTACAATTCACATGGTGTGAATAAAGGACTTGGCGTCGAACACCACGCAAAATCTTTCGGTCGAAGGTCATTGATGTATACCTGTCGCCGGAAGTGAGAAACTTGCCATTGAGGCATGCAAGCTTCAAAGTACTGAAGGGGTTGTTCCTAGATCAACTTCTTGGATGATGAGCTGATGTCGACAAGAAGCGATCCGTCAAAGGAGGGCCTTAATGAATCCCACATCAATGACACGAACGGAGCTAATGATTTTGATGGAGGTGAAAACGATCTGTGACATATGATTCAGGGTGGCGGTCATGAAAGGATGAAGGATAATGTATGGCAGTGGATGGGACACGGTTGACTTTTCTGAACGACTTCTCTTGAACATATGGCGACACTGATGCGATGGAACGGTAGCATTACCCAAATATGGATGGTATGGCGAGACCATGGATGTAACCGGTGAATGAAACAACCCAACCCGATTGTGGTACGGAGGAAAAGTGTCATGTTCAAGAGCGACTTGCTACCATCAAAGTTTTCTTGAGTTTCTCCCAATTTTTCCCCAGTCATTGCTGACCAGTACCTCTTTATTTTTGTCAAGCTTGAGGAGGATAACTTATGCTTGTTCTATAACCTGCCCTTTCGGCAAGCCCATCGCTATGTTTTAACGAGCCTAGCGATAGTGAAACTCGTTCTCGTCTAAAGACAAGTTTGTCGCTATTAATGATTTTAACGAGTCTAACGACAAGGATAACTCGTTCTCTTCATTTTTAGAGAGTCTGAAAAGATACATAAAGCTAACTCCAAAAGTCCTTTTTCGTCATCTAATCCCTTAAGTCCGAAAAAGTATAAAACAATACAGAAGGGATGAGTTTTCGATAGTTTTAACGAGCCGAATAAAACAAGCGCTCGATCTTTTTGTGCAATAATCCCTCAGGTCCAAAAAGATTAAAATCTAGAGGAGGGATAGCTCTTCTGGTCGCTTTAACGAGTTGGAAGGCAAAACTCGGCAATCTTTTCATATTTTACGAGTCAGATGAAAAGAGCTTAAAGAAGACTCGTCTTTTGAGGAACGAGTGATAAAACAGGTTAGCAGCTGATTCCAGGTACAGGTTGGAATTTTCCAATCACGGCAGTGTCACAAGGATGGCTAGTGAAATCACTCTTCGCAGCTGTTCCTCAAAATGGGTAAACAAACATATGGGGGTGAACGATTGGCCAATGGAAAAGTGGCGGTGACGGTGCAAACACGACCAAGGCTTTAATGGCTGATGATATTACATTCACAGTGGTTATTTACCGGGATAGTTCATTTTTTAACGAGCTTAAACGCGGGTGGAAACATTTGCTCGATCTTATGTTTATTTTTTAACGAGCATGAACTATGCGCTAAAACTGCTCAATGCGGGTTTATTTTTTAACGAGCTTGAACCCTGCGGTAACAATGCTCATGGCGGGTTTATTTTTTAACGAGCTTGAACCCTACAGTAACACTGCTCGTGATAAGTTTGCATGCCCCCAGCATAATAACGCAAATCAAGGTGCATGCCCCCCAAGCTTCATTGCATTCAACTTGGTGGTTGGAATGAAGGTTTACCTTTGAGATTTGGAAAGGGGATTGTTTCATTTTTTTAAATGAGGTTGGCACAGTAAAAGAACTATCCTCATGACTCCTTGTTTCATTTTTTTAACGAGGTCGACACAGGATAAGAACCATCCTCGGGGCCCACTGTATTTACAGTATTTCCATTAGGGCAATGATCCACGCTGACAAAATGTTTAGGAATCTTCTGAATCCATTAGATATAGAAGATTTCATATTGTAGGTTTCCACTGTGGCCACTTCCGCCAGATTGATTTCAGGCGGTAGGGAAAAAGTACCCATTAAAGCAGGGTCTTTTAGGAGACCTACTCCAATATTTTGAGCAAATGATTGCTTCCATGGATCATTGGAATGCTTCCCGTAACTTGTGAACTGTCGGGGAGGAAAGTTTGTTGGTCGACGACTATAATTCCTCCTTGAAAGGGAAATGCAATCTTCCTGAAGTAGGTCGACACAACTGCGGCCATGGCATATATCCAGGGCCTTCCCAGTAGGATGTTGTAATCGAGGTTTCCATCAATTACTTCAACATCAATTCCTACTGTTTTTCCCCCTAGTTCAACTTGCAAGTTACTTAAAATCCCGTATGGAGTGTATGATCATCCATCAAATGCTTCTAACGTCGTTGACGATCTCGACAAGGGTGGGGAGCCTAAATTCTTCCAGCAACTCATCGACATAATACACGTAGATGCCCCCTCATCAATAATTGTTCGATGAACAGTTTTGTTGAGGGCTTTCACTTGAATAAGGAAAGCTAGTTGAGCTGGTAACTGAGGGTCATATCCTTTATGATCAAAGGCCACAAGATTGGAATCCATTGGGCCAATCCCACCTATTGCTGATAATAAAGCTTGCTCTTGGGAGGAGAAATTTTGTGGTACCTCAAGTGTCGACATAGCGGACGGCGATTGTGCCAGGTCCTCTACTATATTATAATTTTGTGCTACTTTGGCACGAGGATTAAATGTCGATTTGTGTACTACTACTCCCTTTGGCGACTTTATCATTGGTTCAGGAATGATGGGTGGCACAACTTCGGTCAAAGTTGTCGTCGAACTACTAGGTTGTTCATTAGCTTTGTTATTCGACAGCTGTGGATTCTCGTAATCTTTATTCCTTGTTAAAGCATCATTTTGCTGCTTTGAGACAGACAACATAAGCACTTGGGATCGGGAAGTATTTTGATTAGCAACCAGTTTGGTTCCCGGGTTTGGAAACGGATCAGTCAATACTGTTGAGGGTTTTGAACTCTTAAAGAGCTTCTTAACTTCAGCTATATGTGGACAATCTCTCGTCCAATGATCCTCATCGCATATATGACACCCCGCAGGGGGTTTCCTTTTTCTCCCTTTCTTTTTCTTCTTGCCCCCCGGTTGCTTCAGTTGTTTGCCCTTGTCGGTCGACACGGCATTTACTTCCGAGGCAAGAAGTTCCTCATTTGCATTTTGACTGGAAATCTTACGGGCTTTTTTAGATGTAGCCTTTGTCGATTTCGTGTCTGTCGCGCCAATCATGCCATCGCCGGCGTGAGAGTCATTGTTTGATTTAGGAGGAGGAGGAATTGAGAATTCCGATCTAGGGGCGTCAGGTATTTTGTCGTAGAGCGTGCCAGACTGAGTATAGACCAAGTCCAGATATTGCACACGAGCGATGACTTGCTCTTCCGTTACGACTACCCCCTTTGCCACATCTTCCTTTATGGCATGAAGTAACGACTTGATAAACCATTCAGCTAATAGTTGATCGGAACGTACGTTTTTACCATCATACGACGACGTCGCCACTCATGTATATGATCAGATATGTGAGTGGCCGTTGTCTGTTTGAAATTGGTTAGGAGTTCCGTTCCCGTTTCATACCTTATCGGTAATTGAAAATAGGTTAAGAAAGTCGTGGCTAAGGTACTGAAATTGTCGAACGAGGCTCTAGGTAATTCAATATACCATTTTGCCGCTAGACCCGTTAACGTCCTCTGAAAGAGACGAAGCCTTATCGAATCATCGTTTAAGGTGTTTGATGAACACCACAGATGAAATGTCATCACATGATTCGACGGATCTTCACCCGGATTTCCATTAAATTTAGGAATATCTGACGGAAGTTTATGCGGAATCGTTGGCCACCAAGGGGCATAAGAAATTGGATCATTCGTCTGCCGGTTTAGATCTGGTAATTCTAGAGTTGCTACAAAGGGAAACTGTTGATTCAGGTTAGGCGAAGCATACCCAGGATAAGATGGAATCGTCTGAGTAGTGGGTCTTTGCATACCAGCATAATGTTGGCAACTTTGACAAGTTTGATGGGCATAACCACTATAATATGGTTGACGATTACTTACAAAGACTTGTTGCTCAGGTCCTTGATATGATTGTTTGAATGGCGGTTGTTCTGATTGAACCAGCCCTGGTTGTTGGACCATTTGCTGTTGTCCAATACTGGATGATTGACCAAGATGAGGAGTCATAGTACTTGTTTGAGCCTGAGTCGCTCCAGATAAGGAGGCACTAACCTGAGGTTGTGATTGAGTCGTTGAGACAAGAGGCTGTTGTATTGCAACCTGAGGCTGTTGGGGTTGACATACAACAGGTAGCGCTTGTACTTGCGACGCAGTCACCATACCAGGTATAGTGGGAATATTCGACACAGGGTGGACTGGTTGCATTGAATATACAACCCTTGGTTGCTGAGGCAGTATTGGTACCCAACCGCTGGATGTAATTCCAGTTTGACCTGAACTTTGTTGTAAACTCCCATATGGTTGTTCTCCGGTAGAGAACAATGAAAAGGCATACTGCCCTCCATATGGTGGCAATCCAGTACTTAAAGGGCAGATTGGCCTTTGAAGACACATTGGATCAATTTGTTGAGTTTCAACGTAAGAAATACCAGATGATAATCCGGATGAAGAAATAGGAACTAACCATGTTGTCGAAGCAGTCCCTGATGGGACTCCGGCTTGTTGTTGATAACTTGCCGGGACAGATGGTATACCATTGAACATCGTTGGAGTAGCAGCAGGAGGTTCTGCTGTTGCTGTGTCATTCGACACAGTCCTAGATGTTGACGGTTGTTCAGACATTTTGAGTCTATCCAAAAGATTTTCTAGTGATTCTACAAGAACTTGCGATGAAAAGAGACTAACTTCGAAGACCAACGAGGGAATGGTGATGATTATTCTGTTTAAAATAAATTTTAATGACGCTTTAGACACAACTTGCTATTTCAATTTTAAAGAGTCGAGAAAAAGCTAAGGATGACTCTAGTCTCCTTCGATGTTTTAACGAGCCCGAAGTGACAAATGCTCGGATGGACTTTTTCCGTTATAGAGTCTGAAAAAGGCCAAAAGGAACTGCTCTGGAGTTCTAGGTAGAGGGTGTGCCAAACGTTTCGCAAAACTGCAGAATACTTTTTAAGGTACGTGCGGTCGATCTTCCTGAATGCTGTGTTCAGTGCATTGCGATCAGTAGGGCGGCCGACACGACTTCCTAAGGATAAAGGTTTTATGCCTATAAGGGTCTCCCAATATATACGCGATGGTACATGGGAGCACAATCTGTACTGGAGCTATCGTCCCTCAGGAGGAATCACCCACCATCAACGAGATTGACAGTCACCAGGCTTTACGACGCCGGAACACGTCTCTAGCCTAGACCTCTATGTTGTGCGTTATGTTGCAAAGCGTTGTTAAGTTCATTCAATTTATTTTAGGTTGATCTTTTTAGAAGTTTGCTTTTTGAGGTTCACCACGAGATGTATGATACAATTCCTAAATGCAGCCTAAAGATGATAAGCAAGCTTTTTATATCTTTTCAACCATGAAAATCCTAGCTACAAAGGGAAAAGAAAGACACCATCTTTTCTCAAAGAGCAATCAGCACACTCTAATGCACTTTTCCTAAATCAAACATGCAAACTATCAAGATGCAAATGCACAATGCAGGTGTTTGTTTTCCACTTTCTTAGTATTGATGCCTACAAAGAAAGCTTTTTGTACAACTTTGAATTTGCTTTTAAATGACAAATACAAACAAGTTTACTTTTTCGAAATCAGAGAGGGTAGAAGAGATTACAACACTTAACGATTTTCGAAATGAATACTTGTTTCGACACTTAAAAGAGACAAACTCAAACCAATAAGCAAGAGTAAATGTATAATCAACTGTAAACAGCCAATGAACTCTCTCCTAAGATCACAATCAACAGATCTGAATCAAGGGCTACAGGATGATTATTTCACTCTTGCAAAGGAAAACTGTAAATGACGCCACAAACACATAAAAACACTCACAGTATTTTTGTACAAAAGGATGCGGAATTTAAGCAGAGAAAAGGAGTTATCAGACTGGTACCTATGCTGGTTACAGGCTGCAAAAATCAGAGATCAAAACAAGGCAAAATAGAGCAGAGAACCCCAGTTGCACAAGGCAAACTGGTTCAGCGCAACCTCAACACAGGGGTTTTGACATTCAGTGCAGGTAGCCTTCACGGGACCTGCGTTGAAATGCAGAACCTCTTCACAGTTGTCGCGCTGAAGGAGAAACTCTCGTTTCTCACTGGTGTTCTGGGTCACAGATTGCTATTTAATCTACTGTTTCAGGCCAAATAAAAGCAACAAGCAAGGTACAATCAAAGGGATGCTTTGAGGGAGTACTAAGATCTATCACAAAGGATCATCAAATCATTTGTGAGTCCATTGTTCAGATCATAGACAAGTCCAGTGATTGGATCAAAGCAGCAACTGTCTACTTTGCATCCGGGAATAGCAGATGCAATTCGATTGTTGTTGTCAAGTCTATGAAACAAACAATGATAGAAACACAAATAAAATGACTAAACAGATCTCCCTAGCGGAGTCGCCAATTTGTTGTGGGGAAAAATGCCTATGCAGGATGATCCTATCCACCTAAGGTGTGACAATGCCTTAGCAACAAACGGAGACAGCTATTCTACTATTCTTCCTTTATGAATTAAGAATGAAGAGAGATAGACGGACTAACCGGTGTCTTCCATTTGTCCCTCGATCCGGTCTCTCTTCCTTGGAGAGTTCCGAGCTACTTTCCTTCTCGCTCGCCCAGCTTCAAGAGGTTTCTGCAAGATCACAAGAAGAGAACACTACACAAGACATAGATTCATATTCATAACTAGTTCAGGATTAGAAATAAACTAAACATACTAATGCAATCATACATAAAAAAATACATCAGTATATAGGAGAAACCAAGATAGCTTTATTGATGAATAACAAGGTTCAGGAAGAGATACAACCCAGAGGGCTCCAATCCAGCATCTCCTTCCCAGAAAATAGAATTCCTATCTTCACCACCTTCAAAGCATTAAGCACCCAATGATTCCAATCTCAAACCAACAGCAATTCTTTGCAATAACAAAATTCCCGCCTCCAGATCTCATGGAGGAGAGATCCATATATAGATGATTGGAGAGAGGATGAGTCAGCTTGAGATCTGACTAGTGTCCTCTCCCTCTGTCAGTTCTTGATTCCACTTGGAGGTTCTTGCTTCCACTTGGATATTTGGAACCTCTTACTCATCACCAGTCGAATTCCCTGAGGTAAGTGTCATTCTGGAAGCTTCCTGGGTCTTGACACCTCTTGGAATGAACTTGCCACATGTCAACTCTCGCTCAGCGCAGGTAGCCAGTGTTGCCTTTGACATTCAGCACAGGTAGCCAGTGTTGGATTTGACATTCAGCGCAAACAGCTAGTGGAGCCACTGAAATGATCCTGAATTGACTTGTTTTTGAGCAGTTTCTGGTGGAGAACTTCTGTGAATTGTTGTGGTTTGTTAGCCTTGTTCCTCTAGGGGTAGGAACAACATGTTTAGGGACTTTGGATCCCTTAGATTATGGAAATTTCATGCTCAATGCTGTAAGGCACAAAAATGTCTATAACAACGCTTCTAATACCTTGGGGATACCAAGAAAATATATAAGAAGGTGGTCACCCTTACAAAGCATGCAAGGGAATTTCACTTTACGGGGCTGATTGCAAGGTTTATCCATACTAGTTGCATCTATAACAACGACTGCTTGGTTATCCCCTTGCTTATTTTTCTTCTTCTTAATCTTCCTTTTATTCTTCTTCTTATCCACCTGGTTACTAACTTACAGGCTTTCACCAAACGAAGAAGAAGAATACTGAACAGGCGTAGAAGGCAAAGAGTCAACTTTAGGATCAACTAGAGGTTGATATTGTTCAAGTGGAGGAGAACCCGATTAAGAAGCAGTTTGGACATTAGGGACCATAAGGGTTGAAAATAACTAAATTGGTAAACCAATGCTAAATATGAGAAGTAACAACGTTTCCATATAAGGAGCACCAATATTTCCAAAAGAAGGAAAGGACCAGGATTCCTGTGAGAGGGGTTGCCTTGATTGGTGGACTCAGGAACTATTGCCATTAGTATCAAACTAAGATCTACTAAGGAGTATTTCCATAGGAAGGATGTTGTTCCACAGTCAATTAATTTGATGACTTAACAAAAACTAAATCAAAAAAGGGTAACTAGGCTTAAAGGTTTACCAAGCAACTGTGAACTGCAATATACACCATGGCGAACCAAGGACTTAACTTATGGCAACCAATCTCCCTGAATGTTGTGTTCGGTGTATCATGGCCTACAAGGTGGCAGACTCGATTACCTATGGATGGATAGCAACCTATTAGGGACTCCCAAAATATGCTCGATGGTACGTGGGAGTGCAGTCTTTAGTAGTGTTGTCTAATATGTAACCGTTCGATAAGAGTGTCCCCATATACTTACCATGTGTGGAGTTCCTGCGATATACCTGAAAGTGCTGGAGAACGATCCTATACACTTCTGTACATGGAATGAGATTTCACCCTCAGAATGCAACGGTAGAAAACAACGACAACTCTTATGTTTAACGACGTCAAAACACGTCTCTAACCTAAACCTCTAGATGTTTACGTTAATGTTCCAAATTCTCCTTAGGTTAATTGAGATAATTTTTAAAGTGATCTTGAATTATGTTTCGGTTTTGAGGCTAAAAAATCGATGTCGCCTGAACACACTTACGATGAAATTAATATGAAAAAATTATTCTTTTCATTTCAATGAAAGCTATCTAGTGTAGGGAAGAAGTGAAAAAATTGATACAACAACCAAGTATGCAATAAACAAATATTTCTAACTATATCTTTCACTTCACTATTCCAATGCACCCACCAAAAATAAAACGAATTTCAATTCGCTAAATGAACCTACATGAATTTTTTTCACTTTTCCCTTTAAATTTGAGAACGCTTTTTTCAGTTTTAAACACTAAGCAATGTAATCTATGCTCAATGATAATCCCAAAAATGACTTTTCAATGCAATGTAATCTAATGCAATTTCGAAAAGTAAACTTTGAGATGAAAGCTAAGCAAATGAAAATTCCATTTCTTTTATGGTTTTCAAAAGAACTAATAATGCTTTAGTGCACATCAAATTAGTATTCCTTCCACACATACAAGCAACAAACAGTAAATTCAATTGACCCAAAGAACTAAAGACCCAACCAAAATTCACTTTCACTACTTCAAACAATGGGATGGAATTTTGCAAACCAATAAGAAATCAACAAAAATAATGGAAAATTCTATGCACATAGAGTAGGAGGACACTTCAAAGATCAAGACACACTAGAACTTTCTGGTAAAAACCCTAAAAATTATTGATTTTTAAGGATCAATGCGGGTAGATAGTGTGAGACAGAGGTACAAGCGTGACTGTACTGGGTAAAATCATGGCTGATAGCGTAGTTTTTTTCTCAAAAAATGCGTTGGGCGAGAAAGACTTAGGAAAATGAAAATAAATTCAAAGAGAGATCCAAACTTGACACTCTAAAGAACATACTACTCAGAATGCAAACCCATAATGAACCTAAGTTATAGATCACTAGGAGGTTGGCCAAACTAATAAAAAAGACCAAACATAAAAGGAGGTTTGAAGGGTTATAAGCTCCCCAACGGAGTCGCCATTTTGTTGTGCAGGAAATCCTTTCTGCAGACAGAAAAATTCCTCTAGTCCTATGGGAGGATCTAGCAACAAACAAAGACAAATATATGTAAACTTTCCTAGTTTATACCAAAAAACACAAAGGAGGATAGATGACCTACCTCACTTTGATGCTAACATCCATTGGTGTCGTCCTTGATTCTTTTACTTCCAAGTTCAATCTCCTCTTCGCCGTTATGGATGAATACCTGCAAGGAAGATCATGTGGTGGTCCAAATGGAAAATGACATCAACCCATGGTATTCATCCACCCATGGAATTTACCCATGGTATTTTCCCATGGTATTGTGACATCCACCCATGGTATTCATTCACCCATGGAATGACTAGTGGTATTGTAACTGAAAAATACTATAAGTAACAAGTCGCATTTTGTAAAATGAAAGATTGGCCAACACAATGTATCTTTTACATTTATTCTCCGCTTTAATAAAAAGTTTCTTTGTGGTTTTATTTACTGTGTGTTCTCTCATTTTATTTCTAGTGTTGCAATTTTTCAGATCTTGGGGGCCTCCCCCCAAGATCTAGATCAGTGGTATTAGAGCATGTTATGATTCCATGCGAATGAGGGTTCCATACAGAAATATTCAACAAACTTCAAGCTCATGTTGCGACCTCCACAGAGCACTCTCTTGGGCCAAACAGGAAGAATTGTTTTTCTCATTTTTTGCAGGAATGTTTTTGGGTGATGATTTGGCAGATCAGATCTGAAACATTTGGTGAAAAATTTACAAAAACAAATAACATATATGGATTCCTTGCGAAAAATTACCAAAATTCAAAAAGAAATCAGTCGAATCGGAGTCTGGATGAAGGAGATATCGTTGATTTAAAATCAGCTATGTTGTAGATTTTTTTTTCTTGACGACAACTAGTGGAAGACGACTCTCCTATCATTGTTTGAAAATTTTTTGTGCATAATTTCATAAAAATGATTGCAGATCTTAGCTCCTCTTGAAAAAACACCCAATTTAAAAAAGAAAAATGGGTCAAATCGGAGTTCGGATGTGGGAGATATCGTCGATTTAAAATCAGCTATTTTTTTAGAACTTTTGTGACGGCGAAAAAGTTGCAGTGTGAATCTGAGATT
Source organism: Pinus tabuliformis (assembly GCA_031772625.1). NCBI lineage: Eukaryota > Viridiplantae > Streptophyta > Pinopsida > Pinales > Pinaceae > Pinus > Pinus tabuliformis. The sequence goes on along the minus strand of CM062806.1, from coordinate 481,024,823 downwards.
CTAGAGTGTCCAGATAAGGATTTCCAATACATGGGAAGATGCAAAATGGTCCTTCTGTTTCCAAAAACATGTTATAATAAATATTCTGAGTTATATTGACCGATTTATGTACATTTTAATTCTGGAGCAGCATTAAGAGTGAGTTCCCTTTGGATACATGCCCTCCCACCCCGCTTTAGTAGGCACCTGCTTCACATTCATCAGTTTCAGCATAGCAGCATTCATCTTGGGTTCTTTGGAGATGTTCCCTCTCACCCCACACTATGTAGGCACCTGCACAAAAATCCTTGTCATCGAAGTCCATTTGCTAGGCCGCACACTGTTAGTATCACAATTGGTCACAAGCATTACAGGGTATCTCTATCCTCAGATCTTCGTTTGTCATGGTTATGGGTCATCCACAAACCCACACTTCATCGAAGTCCATTTGCTAGGCCACACACTTTCAGTATCACAATTGGTCACAAGCATTACAAGGTATCTCTATCCTCAGATTTTCGTTCATCATGGTTATGGGTCATCCACAAACCCACACTTCATCGAAGTCCATTTTCTAGGTCGCACATAGTCAGTATCACAGTTGGTCACAAGCATTACAGGGTATCTCTATCCTCGGATCTTCGTTCATCATGGTTATGGGTTAACCACATAAAACCCTTCTCTTTAGTGGCTCTTCATATTCAATAAAGGCTTCACAGGGTTAAACTTCATGCAATGGGGACCATTGCTTATTAAGGAGTGAGGAATGATCCGAATGGAAAATGGCATCAACCCAAGGTATTCATCCACCCATGGAATTTACCCGTGGAATTGTAAGTGGCATCCATCCATGGTATTTGCCCATGGTATTGTGACATCCACCCATAATATTCATTCACCCATGGAATTGGCCCGTGTTATTATAACTGAAAAATACTACAAGTAACAAGTCACATTTTGTAAAAGGACAGATTGTCGAGCACAATGTAGCTTTTACAGTTATTCTCCGTTTTAATACAAAGTTTCTTTGTGGTTTTATTTACCGGGTGTTCTCTCATTTAATTTCTAACATTGCAATTTTTTAGATCTTAGGAGTCTCCCCCCCAAGATCCATTTCAATCTTTTAGATCTTGGGGGCCTCCCCCCATTTTCCATTTGGATCATGTGGAGACAACAAACGCATGCATAGAAAAATTCATTCTGATATAAACCATGTAACGGATCAAGGAGTATTACACTAAATGAGTAATAATTGACACATTTATTGAAAGCAAACACATAATTTTTTATTAATAGATGATAAAGTGAGCATTACAAACACTTAAACCTTGATGTTGGAAGCCTCCTTTAGGTGATTTTCCAAGCCCTAGCCTTAACCCTCATGTACTTCTTTCTCCTTAGAAAAATGGACAGCGTTTGGGCATAGTTCAGCACTAGGAAGGAAACCAATCAATAGTCCACCATTAGCGGATAGTAGGGATCTCATTTATAGGGAAGGAGAGGGAGTTGATGATCCATGAATGGAGGGATACATTCCACACATCAAGGAAAATATCCATGAAAGTATGATCAAGGACCGTGAATAGGAGGTCTTGTTACAATTCTCATTCACCTGTAACCAGCTCGTCGTTCTCGATATTTCTAGTAAGAGAATCTTCTCCTCTATTTTGGGAAAAACTGCCTGAAGAGGTTCAGCGTGTGTTTTCCTGATAAAATTTGCGCTGGCAACGCTAATACTATATAGTGAAACAAGTTATTAGCATGGGTCACTAGGCATGCAAAATGCGTTGATCCTAAAAAACAAGGTTTTTGATAAGTTTCTCCAGAATTCTTTCAAAGCAAGTTTTCTTCTTTTCTTCAGGGATACTTTTGAACATGTTTCATGATGAATACACTGACAACTTTCATCATTTCACGAAATTTGTGGCCTTAACGGCACAAAGTTAAACACTTCAAGATACGAGATTGGGAGTGTGACAAAATATTGTGTAACACTCACTCACTCACACTCTCTCTCTTGAGCTTCGTCCTGCAATTCTGTTGAATATCTCACTCACTCTCTCATTCTCTCTCCCCCTTCTCTCCATCTCTCCTTATTTTTCTTTCTATCTCACCCCCAGACATACACACTCTCTCCATCTCTCCCTTGGCACTCCCTCTCTCTCTCTCTCCACCTTTCTCTTTCTATATATCTTGAACTTCTTCTTTTCCTATCGTTTCCTCCAACTCCATCTTTTGAGCTGCCTCTCTTTCTCCTCAGCTCTTTCTGCCTCTCCCTCTCTTCATCATTGTCCCTCCCCCCCCTCTCTTACCCTTCTCTCTCACTCTCTCACACTCTATATTTCAAAAGTTTTAAAATATTCTCTCTCTCTCTCTCTCTCTCTCTCTCTCTCTCTCTCTCTATATATATATATATATATATATATATATATATATATATATATTATATATATATATATATATATATTTTTTTGATATCCTACATCAGTTTTTATTTATTTTATTTATATAATACATATTTAGAATGCAAGATTTCAAATGTGTGTTTGTATATTTACCTAGGGGGAAAATGCTAATTTTCCATGGAAATATTATTTAAAATTTTCCAAAATATTAATGTTCTAGCCACCTCCATCAAAGATACATAGAGTGTTTCATGTCCTCTGATTGAAGTTGTTTAGGTTTTATTCTTTAAAGGTAGCTTTAGGTTATGATTACTTCACGATTTTAAAAATATTATATATATTTATTGTGTTAGATTTATAAAAAAATTAGGTTAAATAAAATTAACATATTTGGGTGGGCTTGTATGACCCTTTTCGTGTTAATGACAATTTTGTTCAGGCTTATGGCATATATCAACCACATTTATTAATATGGTTGTGCTAGTATATATTATAATATAAGAAATTTATATTATATTAAAATTAATAATATTATATTAATCCAAAATTATTAAATTTATTATTAACATAAAATGTATTAATATTAAATGTTTATATTAATATCATTTTATCATTTAATTTAATAATAATAATTTTAATATTAATATTATATTTAATAAGCTTTGTACCTGACATAACAACAAAAATTTTAATAAGATTTGGTAATTTAAAAAGAGGTAAAAACTTAATTTTAGATCATTAAATTTTTTTATATAGGGGATCAACTTAAAATCCACAATTTCAGCTGGCCTTCAAAATTTCCTCCAACTTCATTTTGTAGCCTGGTAGACTTAGGGCTAAATTGGGCATGAGGTGGCAGAGTTGATCACGTTGGATTCATGGAGGAATCCTCTATGAAATGTCTTATGAGTTTGACATTTCCCATTTCATATGATATTTTTCATCTAATTATTTTAAACATAATGTTTGAAAATTTTTTGAACGGTTTTATGAAATCAATATCATAAAATATACACAACTAAATTTTTTCAAAAAATACCACTATCCTTGTTTACTAGTGTTCCTACTTTTAGTTTTTCAATTTATTTAAATAATTGGAAAAAAACTTACATGAATACATGTGTGCAAAATGTAATTGAAATATTACTTAGCCAACTTCGAAAAATAATAAAAAAATATATTTTTGCATAAAAAAATAAATTTTTAATTTGAAAAACTTCGCTGCAATTGAAATATTACTTAGCCAACTTCAAAAAATAATAAAAAATATATTTTTGCATAAAAAAATAAGTTTTTAATAGGAAAAACTTGGCTCTCTCCGTGTAAATCATGCTCATATATATAATTTTTAAAAATTACACATTTTAGATTAATTTATGGTACGTGGTCACACACATACATCTTAAGATGCGTAAAAATTTACAAGGATAAACATTTCATTTAATGGAAGATTGACATATTAAAGGACACTAAATATTTTTGCAAAAATTATCATTATTCAACAACATAATTCTCCACAATTTGTCTTTAAAAAAAAAAAAATAACTTGAAATTTTATCTCCAGTCCAAAAGTGTAACTCATCTTCATGCTTTCACCTTATCTTAAATCATATCTCCATATTAACATATCAATTTTTTTTAAACATGTACACGACCAATAACATTATTAACTTAAATTCCTCCATGGATTTTATGTCACTTAATAATATAATAAATGATTAATTCCTTAAATTCCTCCATGGATTTTATGTCACTTAATAATATAATAAATGATTAATTCCTTAAATTCCTCCATGGATTTTTGTCACTTAATAATATAATAAATGATTAATTCTTTTATTGAATTAAATTATGATTATTTTCAGAAGAATTAAAATAAATTTACAAATCAAATTTAAATTGGATAGAGAGAAATTTTGCTTCGATGACTGTCTAGTATTTTTCTTAATAAAATTCTGGTTTTCTCATAACTGTATTCTTCTGTGATGAAACTCTGGACCTTCTTCTGCCATTCATGTCATTCCTAAACTGTATTACTCTGGTTTCTCAAAACAATTGTTGCCATTCATGTCATTCCGACCTAATTACTGTAAATAGGGCATACCCCTGGTCAAACGCTCTGTTTTATTGTACCCAAGCTAACTGTTTTAAAATATAATTCAAGGGTTCTTAACGCAAAAAAGCGGCCTAGTTATATTTTGAACACCGTGCAGAGGAATCTCAGGCGAAGGGTTGAAAACTCGAGCACGAATGTGATGGAGTTTTGGATTTATTTGTTTTGGAAGGGGCTAAGTTATTATCATTTAGTTGTCAGACAACTCGAAATAATTAATCAATTAATCCTCCCAGGTTCAGAAGGGCAGGCTTTCGCTCTTTCTTTATACTTACAAAAAATCTTAACCAAATCAAAACCGTTTTAAAAAATACTTGAAATAATTAATCAATTAATCCTCCGAGGTTCAGAAGGGCAGCCTTTCGCTTTTTCTTTGTACTTGCAAAAAATCTGAACCAAATAAAAACCGTTTTAAAAAATATTCACCCTTTTATTAATATGAAAGAGTGGCTCTAATTACGTTTTCAATACTGTTCGGCCAATGTGAGACAGTGGCTCTAACTACATTTTCAATACTGTTCGGCCAATGTGAGAGAGTGGCTCTAACTACATTAATGCTTGCGTCATCTTCTTGAAAGCTTTTTCCAGTGGTGAAGCATGAGAGAAATGGTCCTTCCCTCTGCCTGATTTGAAAAATCCTTTGTTCTAACAATATTGATTGAACAAACAGGAGAGTGACTCTGGCCATGTGCATTCATACCCTGCGGTCCGTATTTTTCGTTTTGATATGCTCAATTTTCTCTGCGGTCCCCTGCGTTGATATACTCAATTTTCTGTCGAACAAAGTGTTGTCTCACCTTCTATATAAACGTTGTTTCTTATCAAGTTTTCAGCTCCTGGTCAGTAATCCTTATCCTCCGCAGATGCTCCTGGTTAGAATCAAGTTTGAAATTAGATTTCCCTTCAAACTCAGTCCTCAGTAGAAGGCGCGAATCAAGAGAATTTTGGGAGGCATGCCTGACATTGTTGTTTCAAGTTGTGGCCTCTTTTATTGTAGATACTTAACAACACTGAAATAGATATAACAAAAATAAGCGATTGTAGTTGCGAGTTCCTCCACCAAATTGTAAAAGTTACTATTGGTATATCTTTTTAATAAGTTGAAATAATTGGCCAAGTTGTATCTACCTTTTTTATTCAGTCCTACCGTCTCTTGAATGCCTTTTTTTTTCCTTTGTTGATTTTGTACAACTTATTATATTGCCAATTTCTTTTCTTTTTTTTTGCCTATTTTTGGCCTTGGCTTTCTTAACATGTCCATAAAATAGATCATAACTACTACTATATTGCAATGGCATTGCTTGTACCTGCAAATTATGCCAATTCTTATGAAACTTTCTTATTCTTTAATGTCACTAGAATACCAATGATGTAAGTAGTTCCAAGTTGTTGATATGATTTACTTTTTGTACACTTAACACCAAGACAATACAACCATCCAAAGGCTTTGGTATGATTTTGAATCTAGCTAACCACGTCTCAACAAAAGTTCTTGAGACATGAAGGCAAAATGAATAGAAATTTTTCAGTTGTCTTAGTGTTGGCATTTCTTTGGCAAAATGGGTATTGAATCTTCAAATGCCACATCTATTTTACTTATCATTGGAAAACTACCAAAAGCACTCTTTCAGTCCAATGTAGCATGTTTGTAATTACAAATCCCATTAACGGTAATTTGATCATCCATCCACAGAATTGCCTTTTACTATTTGGATAACATTGTATTTCATCGACAGAATTGCCTTTTACTATTTGGATAACATTGTATTTCTTACATATATGTGCTTCACTACTCGTATCAATTTAATAGCAATTTCTGATACCACATCAAATGACTCTTGGCACAGTGGCATTTGTACTGTAAAATCATCTTATTGAGGCTCTTCTACCCATGTTTTTAGAGTTTAATATTCAACTGCAGGTTGAGATGTAAAGTTTTCATTTCATCACAAACTAATTCTTTTTTGGATGTTCTTACACCAACTTCTGCTTAATATAACAGTAATTCAAGGAAAAAGACATAAAACATAAATTTTGGCGAATATAAATGTTATGAACATAGTTGGCCTGTTTGAAATTCACTTGTTAGTTACAATGCATATAAATTGTATGATGAATATTAAACTTGCAGTTGTGTGGGGGGTGGGGAGCTATTATTCTTGATAAACCGAGGAATATCTTGCAGCTTGCAACATTGTAAAGACACTGACAACCAATAGTATGTTGTCTTGGAACTACTTTTGCCAGAATGTTTCTATTGGACAAGCTTAGACTAATCAAAATTTATTTTTATCTATGAAATGGGTGGTTTCCCCTTGTGTCTATTATTTTATATTCTGAGAGTTGCCTGACTACTGGGAATAATTCATCTTCGCTCTGTTCAATGATTTCCTTTTTGGCAGAAGGCTCACCCCTAAAGATCCATATCCCCTTTTCCAAAGGAAAACATTGATTCCCAGTTGGGTTCCTCCTAAATTGAAGGGCCTCTTAAAATAAAATTTGCTTACCATCTCAGTGCTTTTATGAATTATGCTAAGCTCAACCCCATGTATGACATGTGATGAAACAAAGTTCTATGTGAATTTTCTAGGGAGAAGAAGAATGAGTGTACAGGAACCACGTCTTTGCTTACAACTGATAAAGAATGACAAATACTAAGTAGATAAGTGCAAATACCCTTAATTTCCTTAAACATACTTCTATGTTAGGTGATCTAACTCGTTACAGGTCTAAGTAATTTGTTTATTGGAAAGCACATGGACTGCAAGATAAACAGAACAAATGCACAATTGCAAGTATGATACACAATAGATCTAATTTTAATTAGTCACATAGGGGAGGATAAGCTACATAGATGATAGGAGTAAAAGGGAAAACTATATTTAGACACAACTGATTATGTATTGGGTGATTGGCCAAGTTAGTTGAGTAGATATTACCCAACAAAATGATTATTTAATTACAAAATTTCTTGTCTTTTAATACTTATGTGGATTACCTTTCAACGAGCGATCAATGTTCCTCATCTAATTCTACAAATGGAAGTACTATACTGATGTTTTCTTGTTAGTTGGATGATGTTGAAGCATAATCAGGGATGAATATTTTTGGCTAGAATTCGAAAATTGTTTATCAAATGCGGGCAATTTCAGGGTTTATTTCATTAGATTGATGTACATTCTTAAACAATATCTAGCTTGAATTAGAAGTGGCAAAATATTGAGACGCCATAAATCCGAACCATGAAATCTATATTGAATTTCATCCTAAATTTTTAGTATGGATTATTCAAGATTATGTCGGAATGAGTACATTGCAAGTCATATACGATGCTACTTTACAATTGTATATAATCCCAAATAAGGTTACAAAATTAAAATGGCCTTATTATACATTCAAAGAGAAACTGTTTTAAAGCTCTTGCCAAAGTCTACCATTTATGGTTCTTGAGAAAGTCTGGAATTGCAATTTGGTAGATCAAGTTCTCAAAATTTGATGAAGCTGCAGCCATACCAATAACGGAAGAGATGGCAAATTTGAATAATTTTCTTTGAATATAAGTTATATCTTCTTGCAATGATTGAATTCTCCTTCAAAGCTGCTGGAAGCAATTTTTATGATCCTTGTTTCATGCCAAACATGCAATATGTTCCTATAAATATTCTTTGTTGTTCATGTCCATCAATTTGCCAATCAAACAACAAGTGAAGTGTCAACTCAGAAACAAATACTCCAAGATATAAGCACTAAAGACTTTGGTGTTCAGTCTTTCACAACAGGAAAGGGTAAAACTATTATCATAACATGATCTCTACTAAAATACCAACCTAGATCCATCTTAAATATGGAGCTTTCTGGGCTCTAATGATATTGAGTTTAGTATGAATCGTTGTGGGAATTCATAAAAATTTGGAGTTTAATCATTGTGTTGAGGTTCTTGTAGTTTTTCTAAGGGATTGGATTTGGTAATGGATAATATGAAGTTGCATGAGATGGAACAATATTGAAGATTTGCGCTAGAATGAGCGTGACTATTTTTTGTTCGCTATAAATCTGAAGGTTCTTATAGGTTTTCCTAGCCATAATATTATGAGATTTTGTGTAAATGATTATGAGAATTCATGATATCTAAGATGTATCAAAGATTTGAAGATTTGTATTTGACTGTGAAGTAGTTTCTGATCAAGTCCTAAATCAATTGAGTTTTACATGGTTATGTGCTACATTGAGGAATATCTATATTGATCCAAACATGGGATTTAATTCATTGGTAGACCACCTTGAGGGGCTCCTAGATTCACTTTCACTACTTATATTCAACAAATTTGGTGATATTAAGACCTTGAATGATGTTGTGTAGTTTCAAAGAGGTTCTCTAGTATAGTCCCCCAAGTGCAGACTGTAGCAGTTAAGGTGGATTGTGTTATATCCAGTGAAGAAACCAACCTTAACAACAATGATAAAAGCAAGGGGATATGGAGCTATTTGATGAGAATCGCGATGGGTACTAGGTAGGATTGTTAGGCCATGGCAGACATTGCAACATGTTTTAGGCCCAATTAATCCATGGTTGCAGAGGTTTCCCATTATTCTCCTGGTGAGGTTTTAAAGAATTTCAAGGAAATGTAGAATCTAAGGATTGAAGTGCTTGGTGGGGATCTTGGAATTGATCAATCAACACACCCTTCGATATTTCAAAACTTTCACCAAAAATGAGAAGACTCTTGGTGTCATGCTATGATCTTGGCTCAAGGAGTAGACTTCCCTTATCCGTGAGTCTTGACTCTTGCTAAATCATAAGATTTGGTATATCTACTTGCAGGTTGCTGCTGAAATACTCTTGGAATACTCTTGGTGTTATAATGGCAGCCACGAGGG